>VXBZ01006714.1:2065383-2132504 GCA_013399135.1 Heliornis fulica
TTTGCGGAGCCCGTCCAACAAGGTCACCGGGCCCAGGAGGAGCTCCCATCTCCAGCCCCAGTACTGGTGGGAAGAGCTTCTAAGCAAGGCTGCCTTTTCCTCCATGGCTGTTCCTGCTGAAGCTGCATCGGAAGATGCCAGCTGTGCTAAGTGTCTCCAGACCCACACGTTCGGGGGCTGCGCAGCCAGAGAAGGCATCGTGTCGACAACACCTCTCTTCCGAGGAGGTACGGTTTGGCCTAGGGCGCAAGGTGAGTGGCGAGGTGCTAGAAAACCTCCCGATCCGGCCCGACTTCTGCAAGCACTCTTGTGCAGTTCCTAGGCTTGGTAATGGTCAGCTCCTTGTCTCCTACCCGACTTCAAAATAAAGTAACAGCTTCCACAGAGTGTGTGAACACTGAAGAACACATCCCTCTTGTGTAACAGTGGCCACGTTACACGCAGCCCTGCTGCCTCCTGCACACAAGGTGCTGTCTGCTCAGACTGTTCGGAGTGGAAGCGCGGCCTGACTGAGCAGACAACAATATTTGTACCAATAGCAGTACCAGCCTTTTCCAAATGGTACTGAGTCATCTGCAGGCAGCTGATATGCCACCTTCTGCAGACCAGGACTGCTGCTATGGCTTCCACCACTGCTGATACCCCATGATGCTCATAGGCAAACACTTGACAAATCCATACTCTGCAGCCTAATTACAAGTATTGCACTGCTCTGTCACAAATGGCAGCTGTTCACAAACAGTTGTGAAACATACCATGAGTTCTCTTTGCCCCAGGAGCTTGTCCACAAATCGGACTACATCTTGCACTGCTGATGCTTCTTTTGTGGAAGGGTAGTCTTGGGTCAGTTCACTGAGGGATCCTGAAGTTCCAATTACCACAAAAGAAATACTTCTGATTGTCTGTCGGCTGCCTACACCTAAGAAGGATGAACAGAGACCATGGAAGACAAAGAAACATTAAGAACAATTCTGCATTTATTTTCAGAGTGCAAATAAATCTGAGCTCAGATCTGGACTTTTGGACCTTGCCCACTGAATAAGCTTGTTCCTGACAATTAAGTATTCAGTTCCACCAGGCCTGGAAGCCTTGGGGTACAGATGAAAAGGTTACTATGTTTTTCAACAGTGACAAGTGAAGCCATCTCAAGCCTGATACAAGCTGTTCCTAGACAGCAAACTTGGAGGGGGAGCGAGTGAAAATGGAAGGGGGAGGCAGGAGCAGGGTTTGCTCCCAGCACTTTATCTTGAGGCTGTAGGGAGTGTACCACATGCTGGCAGAGGCAGGTTCGGGGTCTTTTGGCATGGTCTGGCCAGAATCTGCAGAGGATAGTGAGGTGGTCTTTTGATGCCAGTTTGGTGGGTTAGAGATGCAATTTCCTGCAAACTTTTCCTCTGCTTTTCACTAACTGGCAGCCTCGAAACAGAAGCAAGAATTATGTGAGCTGTGGAAACTGAACTGCCTGTTATCCTGAGAGAAAGCTTATCCCTCCCTCTTCAAATCAGGGTTTAAGCAGGCTGACTGGGCAGTGTGCGTTGGGAAACTTGCCCAGCTAATAAAAAAAGGACTTCATTCCTTAAAGCTGCCAGACCACTGCCTTTCACTAGCACTGGGAACAATCAGATTACTTGCCACAGTAAGGATTATTCACACAAGTATTCTTCAGGATTGTTTTTAGTATGGCAGATAGTTCAAATTATAAGTGTGGGGTTTCTCCTCTCCTTTGATCCATTAAAGGCTGCTGAGTTTCAGTACATCTACCTAGACAGACAATTGTAACTTAGTGTATAGTTTCTCCCATTTTTTAAAACTAAACACTTTTTCAATTACCTTTCTTAGAAGAGAAAGAAGAGAGGGAAACACTGGAGGCTACAATAGGACAATATACAGTAGAGCTTCATTTTTTAAGATAAATTGGGCAGTGGGGGGAAGGCAGGGGAGAGATGTGGGTAATCACAGAGGAAGAAATTCCAGTGTCTGGAACATCTGACTCTATGGAGAGGAAAAAAAAAGGTAACTTTATATAGTTTAGCAAGGTCTCTCTCACAAGTCACTAGCAGTAAGAACCAGTTAAATCAGGACATACTTGTAGCATGTTTGTAGATGCAACAGTCTAGGAGATTGTGTAGCACCTACACAAAGAGACAAAGCAGCTTTGCTCTTTTGCAAAAAGAAAGAGTGCCCCAAAAAACTGTCAGCACCATGAGAAAAAGAAGAGGGTGACAGCTCACTTGAACTTTATATAATGGAGAAAAATCATCTTGACTTCTGTCAAGCTCCCTCTACAAAGCTTCTCTGCTGAGACATTTCCTGGGCACAAAAAAAAAGGTCTTCACAGAATCATAGAATGTCAGGAGTTGGAAGGGACCTCAAAAGATCATCTAGTCCAACCCCTCTGCCTGAACAGCATCACCTCTCCCACTCTTTGGTCTTGTATTTCTAGCTTCCAACCCATACCAAAATGGTTCATTAACTCTGATCACTAACTTGTTTAAACAAGTGAGATGGCATTAGCAGCAAAGACAGGTATGCTGAGAAATGTGAAGAGAAATGTTTGGCTAGATTAAACAGAGCTTTAGATATTGTCACAGATGTAACCCACAACAAATCCTACCAGAAGCAACAGTAACAGAACAAAAAGGGACAAGTATCAATAAATATTTCCTGTTGATTCTGTTGACTTCATGTAGATTGTGAAATTGATAAATATTAATATTTTAATTAAATTAAATCACATATTGTGTGATTCTAGAGTAGACAAGATACTAAAATCATACAGACACTTTTTCAGAGCACCTACACATTGACAGTGTAAGTGGCAGAAAAGCTACAGCACACAGAACCATCACACACCAGAGAAAGCATGTTGTCATGCAGGACAGACACAAAGGAACACAGTACATACAGAAGAAATCATAGTTCACAAGAGAACAGGACAACATCATTTTGCCATACAGGGTCCATTAATATGCAAGCATATTTTGAACCTGAGGTAGTCACTAATGGTCTTCTGCATACACAGCTAAGACAGCTGTTGAACTACTCCACTTTGAAAAGAATGCCAAAATACACCACAAAGTACTAGACCCTTCTCTTCCATGGATGGAAGTGACCTCTGGCTACACCATGCACAGGTCAAAGGGAACCATCAAACCTTCCTAGGAAGCTTTGTTAGCTCCAATCTAGCAGCTGACAGAGGACATTACTGCAGAGCTAAATAGTAATGAGGGCAAAGTTTGGATAATATCACACAAAAAGAACTAGGGAGATATTTTGGTGTAGGTGGCATTTCCCATCTTAGGTGTTCCCTTGTGACATTTCCCCAATTCTTCCAGTACAGCTCCTCCCCCTGATCAACAAGTTGCCAGGGCTAAGACACATTTGCTTCAACTGAACGCAGTCCTGTCTGTGGTTTTGATGTCTTTTCAGGAAAAGGAAAAGGTTGCAGGTTGTGGACATTCAGAAGAGCAAATTTTGATGTCTGGCAACTAGCTGAACTTCCTGTAGGTTTTCAGTGGAGTCAGCTAGTACATTTCTGATGTACTCATGCTTATAGATCAATCTGGAAAGAAGAGCTATAATCATATGCATCTATTCTTTATAACCATGTTCTGTGGCATAACTTCTAATGGTTTACAAAACTTTAGTTAATTAAATTTTACAGTAGGACAAGAAACTGCTTCCACTTGAAACACAGCCTGTAATACCTGAAAGCAACTTGCTCAAAGTTAATCATCCCATGAAGCTTCAGCAAAAACAGGCAGACTAGCAAACTGCACATATAGAACCTGAACTAATTACTGAAATTAATTATTTGGTAGTAATTAAATTAAATATTACTATCATATCATGTTATTAATTTAATCTTATTCCAGATGACAACAAAATAAGAAGTAATAGGAGAGAAAAAAAAGACAACTGTGCTGGTGGTACTATGGATGCAGTTTCGGTGGACCCTTTCCCACAACCTTTGGCTCTAAGTTAAGTAGGAAAGCTTATCAAACAGTCCATCTAGAATTTACACTCACTGAGAGAATTTTGTTTGTTTTGAAGACTGAGGAGCATTTGTTAATCAGCACAGCCTCAATGGAATCTCCTTCCTGCTGCAATCTCAGTGTAAACTATGAGCTATTTTTCAGTGTTTGTTAAGCCCCTATTTCCACTTTCCTCTCCTGCCATTTGGACAGATTCATTACCAGATTTTCTACTACGGAAAGAAACAGAAGTGGAGAAGCATACAGGGTAAGAAGTTATGAACCCTTTGCACTTATCTGTACAGCATTATGTCCATAATCAGTATCCCCAATACAAAAACTAAGTAGCAATAGCACAGGCCAGTTCTTAAGACTTCAATACTTTTTTTTGTGAATGAATTAAGGCAAAAGGCCCAGAGCTATCTGTCTTTCTCAGCATGACGTCTTTCCTGCTTTTTTTTTTTCTTGTAGTTGGTTAAAAGAAATTACTGAATATTTTTCTTTAGCAAGATGAACACCTTCCTCACATCCCATACACTTGCAGGCAACCTCTTCCTCCCACAAAGGTAAGCTAATCGAATTAGAAGAGCAATTCAGCCTGCCCATATTCTCCAGAGAGTTGAAGGGAAACAGGGAAAATAAAAGTCTGATCCAGAGATACATTTTTCACCTCAAGAAAATGGAAGATCTTTCGGCGGTCAGTAAATGAGACCCCATTTCTGAAATCTTCAATCCCTCCTGGTCTAAAATGGGTTGTGTGTGGGGTTGGTTGGTCGTTTTTGTTTTTAATTAACTCTTGCTTCAGTACATTTGTAACTGATTTTAACTCGATAGCTGTTCCCTCAAACACATTTTTTATAGAATTCAACCTTTATATCAGACTGATAATTCATACTGTTTGTGCAAAACACCTGTGTCTCTGTAAGTCCTACATTAAAAGCAGCTTAAAGCAAGGAGAAAAAAACATTCTCCTTAAGAACATTACTATTGTTTAGATGATGATGATGCACCTGCCTTCATACATGTCTGTCCTTCTCCCAGTGGATTCTATCAGTAACCCCTTTCAAAATATCTTGCCTGAAAGAACAATTCTAAGTTATCTGGCTCACTTGTAAGATCCTAAATTATTGGATTGTTCAAATGTATTTGGGAAGCTCACTTCAATCATCAAAGAAGTTAGCACTAGCCAAAGAAAAGCTTATCAGACTGCAGTTTGTAGTCCCAAGCCATCCTGAACAGGAAAGCTACGAGTCACCTTGTATTACCATGCGTTAACATGCAATTAATTTCTAAAACCGGTCTAATGCATGCACACGAGGGCATAGTTAATCTGAAACATGAAGATGCACATTTTCAGGGATCTAAAACATGGCCAAGTAGTATTCTTCACAATTAATTTCTCCTAAATGTGGAAAGATGGCAAAACCCCTACCTGAAGTCTGTGGACAGCATACCCATGCTAACACCTAGCCAGAGCAAAGTACTGGCACCAACTCACACTGCCACACTTCCCTTTCACAGTCACGATGCTCAACAGTAGGGTACTTCACCTATTGGTTCACTCACACTGTCCAAGATAGCACCTTCAGAAAGGTGGGGAAATTATGACAGGAACTATCTGCCTTTTCCCACTCCACCACAACACATCCATCCAGGAAAACCCTCTGAACAGGTGGTGAGAAGCTTCTTGGGTATCCTGTTGCACCAGTAAGGAGCTATGCCTGTACACCTCCTGATTTGCCTTCTTTTTGTCCAGGTCACAGCTGTCAGTTTATTCAAGCAGCCCAGAATAGACAGCAGACACATTACAGCTTAAATGAGCATTAAAACTGAATTATGCCAGAAAGGCAGAAGTGAAAGCTACAAATTTAATTTAAAAACATTAGTCAGGTTTTACATAATCTGAAGCCACATCTGATTTAGTTAAACTCTGTATTTAGTAAAATACTTTTATTTCAAGGAAAAATAGAAAGCCATCTACTTTGCAAGGGTCAGCTAGCATTCCCAGCATTACAGAAAACACATATTCTCCCTCCTGCCTTAACTTTTTTAACTTTGAGACCTTAACATTCCACAATAGAACACAACAGGCTCTGTCTTTTATAATAGTAAGTCCAAAATTTTGTATATTTTTTATACAGACTAGAAGGATGAACATGAAGCTTCAAGTATTACGCTGAGAAAAGAAAACATGAGAGTCAGGTCTTACTCTAAGATTAAAACCAGCTTTCATATTGAGGCATGTGACTAGCACAAGTGTTGTGATACCTATGTCTGCACTGGGCCGTAAGAAGCCCTCTCAAGACAAGGAGTGAGACCACTGGTGAGCTAATTTCACATGACATTTTGGCAGAATACTCTTCTTGTTCCATGGTTATGGATGCACTCCCCTCACAGGATGAATCTCAGTGACCAACAGCTGCTTATGGCAAGACCCAAAGCCATATTACAAAAAAACAAAACAAAACAAACACCACCAACCCACAAAACCAAAAAGAAGCCCAACTTCTGTCTCTCAAACCACCAAGACAATCTAACCAACCTACAAACAATAAAGAGTCTATTGTAGAATAATTTTCCAAACTTTTATCTGTTAGAGGTCAAAGATAAGCCTGGGGGAAAAAACACACAATCTAAAATTAAAAAAAAAAAAAAAATCTCAAGCATGGATTTTTGATATTTCATTTTTTTGCAATCAATTTAAATAAACTGGGTAGGGTTGATAGCTAAATAGCTACCACCTTCAACTCTCTTGCCAAAGGATTTTATTTACAATCTCGAATTATGCAAATTATATATCCCCAAAAAAAAATCAGATTTTTTTTTTTGTCCCTTCTCATTCAAAGAACATGGAAAATAGCAAATTTCAGTTGAAGCAAGCCTGGCTATGCAAGATCCTAGCCCTCTAATTCTCGATCTTTCCAAGACCATGACTGCATTATTAACTGAGATAAGGTAAGGCATTTCTCCTCTTCCCTCTTGAAAGATTCTTCACTTTTGTTTAACAGAAAAATATTATTTAAAAGCTAAAACAGGCTATGTAAAATACCCTCAAAAATAATTTAGACATGCTATATTCTCTCATTTAGGGAAAGAGCTGCCTTATAAGTTTCACAGTCAAAATAAGAGGCTCTTTGCTATACAAAGTTTTAGTTGATATTTGTAACTTGTAACTGAGAAACTTCATAACCCACACAGTTATTTTGAAGTTCAAAGAAAAAAAAAACCCTGCCACACTCCGCTCCGTAGATTCTTAGAGTACTATTCCACTTGAGTTTGTCGCTTACAGAAAGAAACATAGCATAAAATTTGATATTCTTACTATCTTCTATAACCCATGGGATTCTTTCATAAGTCACCTTGGCAATCCTTGTTGCTGTTGTAGTAATTTAGTTACCATATGAAAATAATATTAAGCAGCAACTCAGGCAAAACTACTAAAGACCTGTAAAAAAATCTATGAAGGTAAAATCCCAGGTGGTAAATTACTAACATGAAAATCAACTTATAATGATTATTTTTTCCACATCCTTCATGAATACGGATACATTAATGAAGCATCCAGAAGACTTTTCCCCCGTTTCTTGTTGCAGTTTCCTCCTTGTTTCATTCCTGCAGGCCTGCCATTAGTCACTCAAAGTAATCAACACAAACTGATCACTGGGAACAGTATGCTGCTTTCACCTTAGCATGATGGCAATCATTCGTCTCCAATTTAAATAGATTAAGCAAATAATTTAGTATTTACAGCACTAGCTTTACACTAATACAATTTTACTCTTCTTCAAATAGTAGCTTTAAATTATCTTATTTCCCTCTAGTGTTGCAAAATTTGTTTGAAGGGAAGTGTTTGAATTTGATAAATTTAGATATTCAAAGCAAAAGATTTATATTTCTCACACATACACTAAAAAACTAAAAAAAATTATATCTACTGCTGACTCGTTTTTACCATGAAATTTTAAGTCTTTCTCACTTTCCATCTACAGCTCAAAAAATTCCCAAATCTAACAAAACCAGGGGAAGATGTTTAAAGACTAAGAAACAATTAACATGGCTTTTATCACCAGTGCTTTTTGCCCCTCTAGTTTGAGTAAACAAAAGGTAAGAAGCAGCACATGATGACCTGACAAAATGGATGATATTGGCTAATCTATCATTTCAGGCTCACAGAAAAATCCAGAAGAGCAATTTCTTAAATTGGATTTAAAAGCCCTTAATACTTTCCACCTCAGGATCTCTCAGGGATCTTGTCCTCCTTCATTGGGTACGCCGGGCCCCTGTCTGGTCATCTGTGAGCTTGTGTTCCAACACCAAATGGTATTATTTTAGGCATGCTCTTTGCATTGGTGCTCCAAGTACAAGCTTCCTCCGATATAAAGTTTACATTCCTTCTAATCTGGTCTTATAACTATTCCACAGGGACATCTTTATCAAGGAAATAGATTCTTGGCCTAGGATGCTGGAATTAAAAATTCCTTACTAATTAATTTTTAGCTGGCACAAATCAGAGTCTTTTTAAGTTCAGTAGGAACTGTAAGTCTATTCTCCTTGTTTAACCACTTATAATTAAAGATAAATAAATAGCTCAGCTCTATTTTTTCCCCAGATGAATGTACTGATTACCACAGTATGTTTTTTTGCAGAACTTTGGTTTGAGGTTGAGATACACTTTTTTAAGAGTCTAGGTCTCCAACTCCTTTTCCCAAAGAGAACAAGAATCAGGGGGGATAGATTCAAAACGGATCATAGGAAATTTCCAGAAATGTGGTCGTGGTTTGCTTTTTTTTAAAAGCCATAACTATTTTTGATATTCAAAAAGATGAAAAACTTGTTTAAGTGACCATGCTTTGCATATACCTCACAACACTTTTGTAAGCAAAATTGTGTACTGTCTAGACTGTACACACAGACATAGGACAACCATACGCTTGCTCACTGTTTTCTGTATCAGGTAGTGACACCTGTGTGCCCCTTTTGGCTATGCACAATTAGTATAATGTGTGCCTCAACTTTATAGGCAAGCAAAACATCAAAAGAAAAAGGCAAAAAAACTCAGTATCAATGGAGTTACAAATATTTATACTGTTAAAAGAGGAAGGTTTTGGCAAAGTAATGCTTGGGAAAGCATACAGCTAAGGGAGAGTGAAACTAATCACATCCTTTACATGATACACGTCTCAATGCCAGGAATATAGGCTTTAATATTCTGGATTTGAAAATGGGCTATTAAACCACCATATTTTTAAATTATTGCAGCTTCCTTCTGAGAAGTACAAAGGCTTAAATTAAAATACAAGGTTTTTTGCTTTTTCCATTTTAGATACCATAATTTTAAAGTTTTGATTGAAATTCAAGAGACTCAGTTGTACCAAGATAGTCACACAGATGCACTTCTTGCCCCTTATCCCCCAGAAATACTATTTTGAAACAGAACTATTTCACCTCTGGAAAACTGAGCTGCCTCTTTAGATATCACTTCTCTTCCCCTGACAGCATCTATGAAATTACCAAGAGGAGAGCTAGAAGAAGCCACAACAAAACCAAACCTCTATAGTATCTTTCTGTTCATCCTGGAATATGGTGCAATACAGACTGCTCACTGTATGCACTAGGAGCTTTAGTTTCTAGACCACCAGGAACACAGAAAAAACCAGCACAACGGTTCAAAACAAGCCTCTTGCTGGAAATGCATCCGGAATCCTTTAATGCTTTCAATATTAACTGCGAAGCAGCTTAAGCCAAGTTACTGTACTTGTTTTGCCAGTACAGGGAAGTAAGAGATCAAAAGGACCACAACTAGTTAAATAATATCCCTCTGTTCTCAATCAGGTGGACGAGACAGACGCAGCAACCTGCTTGAGCTTCTGAGGAACTTGAGACCAGGGAAATGGCAAGCCTCAGGGATGACAGACCTGTTCATCACAGCTCTTCCACCACACTAAGGATCTTTCCTCCCTCTCTTCTTTCCCTTTTGCTTTGCTCTCTTTCTGTTGTTAAAAAAAAAATAAAATATCAGTTTGAAAGCTGCCTACTCACCTGAGCCACAAACTCCCAATAGGAATGGCTCCAGCTATTCAAATCCCTATGCTCAGAGCTTCAAAAAGTAGGACTTGACCTACAGCTGCAAGAATTTGGAGAACCTCCTCAGAACTGTCAAAGCCCAGCTGCTGCAGCAGTGTATTGAGGAGTCAGTCATATCAGGAGCCATTTAACCATGATACCAGTGAGCTTTTTCGGAATCTCAATTCTCTCACAGATGTGTCAAGGTGATGTGTGATACTACAAATTCATATATTTAAGTTTACCCAGATGGTCCTTGGTTTGTGGCTGTCTTGAATTCACACTGTGCCCACCTTCTAAAGTTCTTAAAATGGAGGCAGAAGGCCATTAAAGAAAAACAGAAAAAGGAATGAGGACATGCATGATTCAAGTAATTTTATTTTTATATTTAAGTGAATACACACAAAAATATGTCAGTGGTGTTCTGTGATCTGCACTTTCTGCAGCACCATTCTCCCCAAATAGAGGAATTCAATAATTAGTTTTCAAGCTACTCATTTCTGGGATAGATAAATAATGAATGAGAGCCAGCTATTCATTAGCATGCAATACCTGAAAACTATCTGTTGCCCCTTTCGATGAATCTGAACCAAGGTTTCCTTGCTGCTGGAGGGAACTGAAGTTGTAGATGACAGAACAGTGTGCTTTATAAGAAAGCAGGAACAACAGAGAAAGTTACTCATTCAAATAACTCGTTTACCCCGAATTTCTACAAACTGGGGAAAAAATTATTTTGAGGCATGCTACTGCTGGTCTAACATCCAAACAGCATGCACACCTTCCAAGATGCAGAGTAAGTGTTAGCTGTTCATGTCTTACTCAGCAACAAATTGTCTGTCCAACCTGTTAAGTCTGTGGCCTATGAACCTTCCCTGGTAACAGGCAAAGGGACAGAGGCTCTTGAAAGAAACCCTTTTCATTGTTTCAAGACTTCAGTCCTGACTCATCCCTGCCACAGACACATTTTTGGTTGTAGAGAAACTGTTTTGTTTAATTTCATTCTAAACTAGAACAGTATTATTATTATTATCAGGAACTAGAATGGGCTATTATACAGCTATTTTATATTTAAGCAAGATTGTGCTTAATACTTTCAATTTTAGTGCCACTGCCTCTGGAGAATCTGCGATATTTCACTGCTTGGTCACTGCTACTTTCTTTACCCCAGCAGGCTGCCAGTGCAAGCAGTGCATGCACTGCTTTGCCAGCTCAGCCGAGCAAGGCTAGGAATTTTGTCCCTGTCTAACTAGAGTAGCAGCTATTGATGAGCACTCTGAAAAACTAAATCTCTAAGTAGTGGAGAAAGTAGTTAAAGCAACTGGCTCTCCAAAAAGAAAAGATCAGATGGCAGTGCAGTTCAGAAAGTGCTATGAAACCCATTAATAGCAATATGTTCTCAATACATTGAAAAGATGAAGCTAATTAGTAAATTTCTGCAGCTCCCCCCAAGAAGCCTTGTAGATTACTAAAAGGGACCACAATACTATCGGAGTCATTCAAAGATGTGCATTTATTACAAGAGTGTTTCTCACAACTCTTCCAATTACAGACTGAGTGCCACGCTTCTAGACTCCTAAGAAGACGAAAAGAAAAATCTGCACACCCTGCACTATCTGCTTTCCTGTTTTAACTGCAGAAAGAGCACATTTTGGAAGGTCTAACTTGTGCACACCTCTACAGCTTCACCAGGAAGCAAAAGATTACTGCTCCCCCATGGCCCTCAGACTGGCACACAAGAGAGGCAATTCCAGAGTGATGGCTGTAAAAGCCAGACCCCTCCCCACACCCAGAGAAGGCCAAATCAGCAACAAGCTAGGAACTACACCACTCCAAAACCATGTGTCAGAGTATTCTGTTTTCTCTCTACACCTGCAGAAATAAAGGGTTAGCACATTCCCAGCATCACTATAGCTTTGGAACAGATTTTTCCCCATCCCCCTGACTTGCAGATTAGTGGGATGGGAGTGGGGGTTTCCTCAGGAATCAGGACCACATAAGCCTTACACCTGCAGGCTCTGAGCAACTTATACTCCAGTCCCTGAAACACAGGCCCTCACACAAGTCCCTGGGTAGCTGGGAAAGAGCTTCTATCCACTGCAGCTTTGGTAGCCTATTGAGTACAGCCAAAATTAATTCATCCACTGCAATTAATTTGGCAAAGTTAATTGCAGGCCAATCACTCCTAAGAGGCAATTCTAAAGTATGTCATTCCATGAACTTTGCAAATTCCTTCTGTAGACAGTGTTCTGCCTGGTCAGTCAAAATGCTTAGAGGCAGCCATGAAATCGGAAGGATCTTGATACTCATTAACAGCAAAATTCATGCCCAGAAAACACGGCAGTAAAACACGACATAAGACAAAACCAGTAGTGAGAACATTAAGTTCTCCCAGCAGTTTTTACACACGCTGCAATTTTACAGTTGTTCTCAAACCTAAATAAACCCTGAGATCTGCCATATGTCCCAAGTGTTGCCCAAACTGGATCACTTGAGATCATGTGAAAATAGAAGAAAGGGATAGGAAACGGGTAGGTGGGTTCACAGAATCACAGAATGGTCTGGGTTGCAAGGAAGCCCAAGGATCACTGAGTTCCAACCCCTGCCCTGCCACAGGCAAGGCCACCAACCTCCAGGCCTGGATCTAGACAAGGTTGCCCAGGGTCCCATCCAACCTGGCCTTGAACACCTCCAGGGTAGAGGCATCCACCACCTCTTTGGGAAGCCCGTTCCAGAACCTCACCACTCTTTCTGTGAAGAGCTTCTCCTGATATCTAATCTAAACCTTCCCTCCTTAGCTTAAATCCATTCCACCTTGTGCTGCCATTATCTACTCTTGTAAAAAGCTGATTATCCTCCTGTTCCTCTTAAAGAGACCTCTCAAACCCCAGGCTTTTCACATGTGCAAACACAGTTTTCAATCTGGATACCCACACTTACAGAGCAAGTCAAAGAAGCAAGTCTAGGCTGTCTAACAAGTTGTTAACAACAGCAGGACCTTACTGGAAGCTGGTTGTTGTCAGGTCTCCAGACCAGTGTCTTTTACATTAAGCTAAGGAGGTGCTTTCAGATCTTAAGAACAGCCCAGCCAGAATGACTTTCATGCAGTACATGGATTTATCCAGCTGAAGATGTTGAGGAGCAGGAACTTGTGAATTGAAGCTTGCCCAGCTGAAGTTGCACTGAGGACTTGTACTAGGAGGTGGGGTTTTGAGTTTGTATCTATTTGTCAGGTTTCTACTTCTAAAGTGATCAGGGGGAGAAAGCAAAATTGTTGGGCTGGGATATTACTCCATGGCTGTTGTACAACCGCCTCCAGCGTTTTATAAGTGCTTCTTATGCACTTAGAAAGATCCTCCAGCTACAGACTTTCAGGTGTAATTTTGAATCACACTCAGACTTTAAAAGATTCTAACAAACGATAAGGCTATAGGCATATAGACTTATGGATGCTTCAATAGTGAGTGTAAAGCCCTCTATGTTATTTGATTCTATACTTATGCTTTAACTCATTAGAGCGTTTACTTATGCTGCACAAGCTAAAAATGCAGCTTTCTCACATTATTTCTCGGTACAAGGGATTAAATTCTTTTCCCCTTTCTCTGGTGGTGTGTGGGGGTCTTCTGTATGATGTGATAAAATAAATACAAACTAGAACAACAGTCATATCTTCATCTGTTGAGCATTTCCAGAAAGGAAAAATCATCTCCTGTTAAAAGTTTCTGTGCACCATTAAAGCAGCCAGAAGAGGCAGATGGAACTGCATTCTGTACTGAACCTTAGGAAGAGCTCTACAGGGAAAAACAGCAGGTTTTAATCTTCATAAAGGGAGAAAGGAATTTACTGAAAAATTGATAAATAAAAAACCTAAATGCCAGTTCCTAGATTCTGGTAATTATAATAAAGCACTCATTTTGTTACTTTTTTCACTTTTCACTTTTATCACTTTTCATAGATCAAAGTAGTTGTAAACATCTAATTTGCATCCATCTCAGCCTTTCTAACACAATTTAGGAAAAATGTACTGTAGTCAATGACCAATACCAACTTAATATGGGCAACGTTACACATAATAGTAATAGTGGTATGGTGCAGTTGGGATAAAGATACAAGAGAGGTTTGATACCCTGAGCCAGGTTTTCAGTCAAGGAGAGGTACACATGTTCACAAATATCACACAGGTTGATGCAAGTCTAGAAACAACAACAGATATCCTGAAGCTCTTGTTAATCAAAGGACCCATTTGAGCATTTAGCTTTCCTACAAATTACAGTGACATCTCATTTATTCAGAATAAAGGCTTTTCTACCAGCTTATCTGGATTTTTCTAAAAGGCATTAGTACAATGTATGAAATGGGAAGATGAGAATAAAAGACAACTTGCAGAGGTCATATCAAGATAGAATATCACATAATAATACCATGAATTGTTACACTGGAGCAAAACCCGAGAATTATTTTTGGATAGTGCTGATTGTCTGTAGATCATGAAGTTCAAGTCCCTATTCAGTAGAGGTTCCTTTACCACCTTTGAAAATCTGGCTTAGAAAAAAAATTAAGTATTTTCAAAAGCACTCATGAGACCATGGAACAGCATCTACAGAAAGGTTTCTGCACAGCAACACTGAGCTTCACAACGTCTAACTCAGTCAAATGAGGCTTAAAACAATCCCCCAGTGCCCACTTAGGTGCCCAGGGTTTCTCTACAATGAAGAAGGAGGATTAGGCAGAGATGAGGTTCACACAGAGTAATAGAGATGTCTTAAGGCTGCAGACACCAGGTGAGCAACCTTCGCTGACAGGAGATAGCTGCCCCTACTCTCTGAATTTCCAATATGAGGGTTTTCCTATTGTAAAACAGAGGGTAAACCTGTCTTTCATAAATACCAGCAGAAAGAACACGTTCTTAATATAATAGCTCAGCAGTTAGAGCTCTGACAGAAGTTTTAGGATATCTCTAATTCCTCCTCTTTCTGAGGTTCACATCTTTTACACAGGGGAGCATAAAGTAGATGTACTTCCAACTTCTGTTGTTGAAGCTCTCTCTGGTGTCTGGAGAACAAGAGGGAAGGGGAATGGTGCAAGTCTAACCTAGTAGCTACATATTGTTCTGTGAAATACTTACCACAAGCCGCATCCAGTCATAAAAGCAGCAAACAATGGACTCAAGTAGTGAACTTGACTAAAGTGGCATAAACTCGGGTGCAAACATTACTGTTACCAACACCTTCCCTTCTCAGGGAACATGCAGAGAGTTGCAGTTTGGTTTGGATGTCTCAGTTTGGCTTGGATGTCTCAGTTTGGCTTTTCCTTTCCAGGCCCCCAACACCAAAGGAGGCCTATTCCGTGGCAGGCAGCATGAGGCTGCAGCTCCCATACCTACCACAGCTCAGTGGCAGTCCCTGAAGCAAACAGAAGCAAGTTTGCTGCTTGGCACCATGACACCTTTGAGTGCCTGGAGATCCTAGCTCTTGCTGAACTCTTAACCAGAAACTGTGAGTAGCAAGCCAGTGCCCTTTCAGAAGCAAATTAACAACTTGCTTCTCTATGATGGGAAACATCCTTCATGATTCCCAACTTCTGCTGAAGTTTAAATTTAATGGGAGCTGGGAGCCAAGAGACACTGTTTCACAAAATCATCTGCAGTATACGCAGGGGAATCAGACATACCAACAGGAACATGTTGATGGCCACTGTGTGCTGACCTCAGCTAAGAACCTTCAGAGGCAAGTTCTGGAGAGCAGAGAAACTCCCCAGGTTTAGATGAAAATTATCCTCCTAATATTACTCACCTAGGCAGTGTTGATCATAATTCAAACCATCTCAAGAGGCCCATAGTACGTGGAAGAAATTTTGCTTAGGTTTATTTCCCTAGTTCTACTTTTAAATTAAATGGGCCAGCTTTGACTCATTACCCTCCTGTTTTGGGGAAGTGTCATGAATCTGCTAAAAAAGGTTAACATTTCTGGTCTACTTCCTCAGAAGTTATATACAATCTCAACCCAGTAAATGGTTCCATCTCTGTCCCCACGACTGTAGTTTACTTGCAATTGGTATCTAAACTGTTACATTTGGTGTGGAGTTGAGTGACACTTGCACCACTTCACACCAGATTTGTCACAGATATGCAGAAGAGAGACACAACTCCTAAAAAATATCCTCACTGAAAAAAAGTTTTGTTGCTACTACTGACACTATCTGTAACCTACTGAAATTATCCCATCCGAATGCCGGGTTCACTAGAAGCATCCTGTAACTCTCCAGCAGTCAGTGCTATAAAGAGAGCATACTTCCAAGCTCAGACAAGGATTAGACATAGCAGTATCCTAGAAAGTCTTTTGGGCTTTTTTTCCCCTGGTTTATATCGTATCTTAGTCTTAACACATCTTCACTGGAAAACAACCCCTGTAATAATTCTTTTGAGAATGCATACTACCTGACTCTTGGAAATAATCTAAATATTTACCAGTGATAATGAAAACCATTGAGCTTAAATGTATGATATTCAGCATTTTTATCTGACTCAAAATTTGTATTAATACTACTTTTTCATATACAAAAGATTTTTAAAAGGTGTATCTATGAGAATTTTCACACCTCAAAGTTTATACTATAAGACGATATAATTTATGCTCTCTGCTGCTTAAAACCTCTTTCAGTTTAGGAAATTACAATGAGAAAAGTATTTGAAATGTCAGACAAAGAATATTAATATCGCAGGCACTCTAAGAAAATCAAATAGTCTTTTAATTAAAGCTTGTTTCAAGTTTCTTGTCAAAATAAGAAGGTAGGCTGTGTCATAGCTGTATTTAGGCAAATTTAAGCAGAGTTCTCAGGCCGGGAGGAAAAGAAGTGTAATGAGAGTTTGGTGCATCTGGTTTGGCCATTGATGTTGCTCGTCTGACTGAGTAGAACTTAGGCCTCAACAGATGCTTGATAAGAAAAGCTCAGCTGCTACACATTCTTACAAGTACTGTAAGTCTTGGAGAAAACTTGAAATCAAAACTGGGGAAGGAACAAGAGAAAGAGTGGGAGAAAGTGATTGCATCTCTTTTCCCTTTCCCTGAACTAATACAGAATTAAAAGGCTTAACTTCTTGGAAACTAGGCACAATGATACACCTGAAAATCATGCACAAAGGAGCAGTTTACCCTGTCTATAAAAGACAGCTACCTAGGCAAAGCTGAAGTTCTGGAATACCCACTGGCATGGGTATTTTTCCTAGGGCAGAGAGGCAATACATTCTCTTCACCCAGATTCAGATAAATATATTTGCCTTGGCGGAGTTTCACAATTGGTTCAACCTCAAGCTGTAGGTGAAAAGAATGAGACATACAAAGGCCTTGCCACAGCTCCCATCTTCCTAACTTAAAACTTCCACTGACTTCAAAATTGTGAGAAAGGATTGGTCCGTTTCTGTGAGTTGGGCAACTGAACTTGGCTGCTCTTCATCCTCACACTACCAGAACGAATTACAAAACTGTCAGTCAGGACACATGGTTGCAAGGTATTATTTTGATGCACATACATCTGAGAGATTCCACTCTCCCCTCCCCTTCACCAGCATTCCTCAGACTTTTGTAAAATTTTATTCTCTACTGGCCTCCTGCTTCTCAGCTAGAGAGTGTCACAGAGATCTCACCTTTACTAAACTTTACATGAGAGTTTAACCTTTTCATTATGGCCCTATTTGCATTTTTGTGCAATGCTATTCCTGTAACAGTTGTGTTACCAGCCTAGAAATTAACAAACACCACCAGATGGTAAAAATGTGTCTGGCTGGTTATTCCAAAAACATAAAATCTGACTTTGTTCACCACGACTTGTAAATACTACTTTAGCACAAGATCACCGTCATCTTATTCAGTGTTTGAATAACATTACAAACTATTACTAATCTCTAGAAATTATTAATTTAACCAAAAATGACAAGAAAAACTTCTAATTTCAAATGATGTCACTTTTCAGCCAGTGTGCTGTAAAGTTTCCATATCACCCCTCTCTACCCTTGTTTTTGATTCTAGAAGTTCTACACAAAGACTAAGGGAAGCCATTTGCATTGAAGAGCTGATCATTTTACATCCATTATTTTTCATTTTTATGTGATAGCATATTGGCATTGTCTCACCTGAGTTTGTATGCCACAACTGGGTTTAGCAGATTGACCAGAATGAATCTGCATTTTGTCAAATAACTTGCAGGACGTGCTGAATACATGAGTCTGAAGATACCTGATTTTCCTAGCCATGTACAGCAATATTAAAACTGAAAATGTCTGACTTGTCTTCAAGTTATTTGCAGGAAGATTTCAATTTCCTTAATATATTCTACTGTAAAAACATTTGCTAGACATATGCAGTAGGTAATTCTGAAGCTGAGTATTATGGATATGAGCCTATTACCTCTCCAAAGCTTGTTAGCTCGTTTAACACATTTTCATACGGAAAAATCTCTGTTTAGATTGGTAGCTTGACTTTTACCAGTATTTTCCAGGCAGTCATTCACAGCATGCTCTGTCTAGGGCAGATACAGATTACTTGATCCAGACTTAATGTTTTCCTATTCATCTTGGTATTTAAATCCTGACTGAATGGAGAAGAAATACCACCCAGACCTCTTGCTATATTCATATACAATTCTCTTACTACAATTGAGAGTGTAAGGGAAGCAGAAGTTGTCGTAAGTGCTATCCTCAATTGATATATTGTGAGCATTCAGGCCAGTTGTAGAAAGAAATGGGGACCTTCAAGGAAGGAAGCACTTTCAGCTTAAAAGAAGGGACACAAAGGCACTATACTATGTACTTACAGAATTGGACAATCCTTTTAATGTAAAAAAGACATTTTCATGCAACAGACTTGAACTTCAGGAGTGTTTTAAGGGAACTAATGTAACATACAGTAACAGAGATCATGACATTTTTCCTCTAATTTATTCTTAACTGCAAGCTAATTCCTTTTCTTTCAGAAACCACACATAAATAAGCCAAAAAGATAAACCTCTACACATTGCATATTTTGGTCAACTCATCCTGTCCTTTAGTGGGAAAACTTGGACATAAATGCCTTTGGCTCTAAAAAGAGGTAAAAGTGTGATCCCAAACAGAACTATTTGAATCCGTCTAATTAAGAGATACACTGCAAGAACCAAGGTTTTCCGTATTTTCCAAAACTTGAGCGCTTACTTCACAACACCTTATCTAAGGCATTCTTCAAAGAGCTTTAGAAAAAAGACATAGTTTCTTGCATTCCTACTTTAAGGCATTAATGTTTCTTTTTCCTTGTGCAAAAAGATTTCCAAATCATTAATTTCATAGACTGGAAAACTGGTCAGGCACTTCACCTAAGAACTGACTTTAGGGCTCGATTCACTCAGTTCTGTTGTTTAAGGAGCACCCATAGGAAGAATTTTATTTGCTCTACCTCTTGTGTTATCATAGCCTCATGTTCTATTCCTTGCTGCAAAATTATATTCCACATGATTTTCATACTATACAGATAATAAAATTCATAAAGGAAATTTGTGCTGATGAGACTTATAAGGAATTCTGCTCAGTCATTATGCCAATGAATAGACACTGACAAATTCATGCCTACAAAAACCAATCCCAGAAAACCCTGAATATAAATATTTTAATTAATATTTTTCATCAACTTTTTTGATTTAAGGCTTTCTTCAGATTTTCTTAAGCATCAGCCTTCTTAAATATATCTTAAATATTTTAGAAGTGATATCGACAGAGATTTTATATCAACATAAACTTAGATAAGGGGTCTGTTTCTTTTCTTAATTTATTATTACATCACAATAACATGACTGTACATGTACCAATATAATTGAAATCATACTGCTTGGTGTTGCTTAACCTGCTCTGAGCAAACTGAGGAAGTTAAACTGGTTTTCTGAAAAATAATACATTTCAGTGACAATTTATAGCCAGCATTCTTTTCAGAGTCTTCAGTAGTTCAGTATTTGGTTTGCTAATGCTGCAAACAAATGCTTATTTACAGCAGCTCTTCCAGTATGAATTTTAAAAAGAGTCTCCAAATTTAATTTTATCAAAAATGGGTTTAGAAAATGCTTACCTTGAGGTCAAATATGAATGTTAAGTTGTCATGAAATGCCATACCAGATTTTCATAATAAAAATAGGGCAAAACCACCAGAAAAAACGAAACTGAGCAAAACACCAAGCAAGCCAAACTATAAAAACCTCAGCTTGAAAACCAAACCAAAACAAACAGAAGCCACCCCCCACCAAAAAAAAAAACAAAACAAAAAACATCAGAATAAAAAGCTATCACTTTATCCCTTCTATCTCATGAGCAGGCACGGTAGCCTTTAACTATACAGTAATATACTATTTTTTCCATGAGATTGCTAAGTCATTAAAAATAATTTTCATGCAATAAGTGTAATTCTTGCCTTACGTACCATGTAATCTTCAAATTTTAAGGAAGTTTTTGCTTTGGTTTAATATTTTCACTGATGGCCTACACATTACCAGTGCTGTTTCAGTGTCTACTTTAATTAAGATGGTAGATTTATAAGCACAGTCCTATAAATACATACAACTATATAAGCAAACACACATCAGAACAGTGCAGTAAGAACAAATGTCAGAAAAATAGCTACTAATTTGTGGATTTAGAGATTATTTTCTAGGTAATCTTTATGCTTAAGAACCTGGTTCCTTCCATATTTCAGTAAAGTTCAAGTACTTTAGCTATTTTCTAGAAAACTAACTTCACTCTACATATGTGTTCTTCATTTTGGGTGTCTCTGATTAAACCTTTATTACTTATAATTTCTTTAGTCACTTTCCATTTCTCTTGGGTTCTCTTACTCCTCTGGTTATCTTTAACATATTCCATTCTATAATATTTCTTTTCAGCTGTATTCCCCATCTCCTATTTCTGGTGCAGCCTTCTAGTTTCAACAGTTGCCGTATTTTCTCGACACAGTTTGTGTGACAAATCTAGCATGGTTTCAGCTGCACCCTTTTCCCACCCCTTTGATACCCCCAGCCTTCATTGTTTCTCTAAACAGAAGGTTTTGAAAAGGAGCACTGTATTCTGATTACAACCACAGATACTGCTGTCCTCTTTCTTCCTCTCAGAAAAAGTCAACAAGGACCTCCCAATTCATCAAAACTTAGCAAGCACTGATTTCAAATTAGGAAGTTTAACTTATTTGAAAGGGTGTCCTTATACATCTACTTCCATTTTTAGGATATAAGGTAAAGCTGAAGAAAAAGCAAATCCCAGGAATTAATACATCTTATATAAATGGCAATGCTTGAAACGACACTGTAGAGCTGCACTTGTAACATCTACTGCTTGTATTACAGGAAGGCTGCCTCTTGCTAGACCCATGCTTGTCTCTTCAAGACCTCAGAACAATTTGCTTGGCTACTTGAGTTTCTACCTTAAGGAGTTGATATGAAATTCAAGAGAATGCATAATTGTGTTTTATCTGTTTTCTGGTATCTGTAGAAGCATGTAAACCACTTGTCATTCACAGATTCTAAGTTCTCCCTTTCAAGGCCCTATTTGTGTTCAGCTAGCAAGCACTGGAGATGTGAAGTAACACAGGAGGATCTAGGTCAAGAATAGGATTCTTTTGCCTGTATTTGCAAATGGGAAAGATAGCCCCTTTGTCAGACTGTGATGCAAGCCTTACACTCCAGAGACGTGTGTATTCCATGAAAAATTGAAGTTCGAAGGAGGTTATTACTCCACTGTATTTTTGCAGTTTGATATCAAGTGCTTTCCTTGGGACATGGAAACATCTGAGACTCACGTCAGACCACAGACAGGTGTTTGGTCTGCACTACATCATCGTGTCCCGACCCTTTGAAAAGGCTATTGCCAAGTAGTTTTCATTTCCATCCCAGGAAACCTTTGAAAAGGCTATTTACACTTTTGTCTTTCTCCAGGATTGGGTTACTGTAATTCTTTATTGACTGGCTTGCACTCTGTACGGGCTCCAGCAGGCGCAGCCTGCTGCTCTGCTTTTTGTGAGAAAGGGATGATTTGAACATATTGTGCTGATTGTAAAGCCTTTCCATCAGTCGCAACGAAGTCAATGAATTGATTACAAAATTGTTCTGTTTACTTATGGCACAAATCATGGTCACTGCCTTTTAGCTGGCATGTTTAATCAGAACTGACTAGTTAAATCCTTACAGAAATTCTGTACTATATTGTATAGATCATGTTCTTTCTTTTCCCAGCATTGCATCAAAGCTGCATGTAGCAAAATATGGCAGCTATAAGCTTTTAAGACCTGCCGCTCTGCATCTCCCAGTATGAACGGGGTTTATCTTTCTAAAATTGAAGCTGGAGAAACAAAACAAACAAAAAAAAAACAACCCAACCACACACAAAAAACCCACCCCACACCACTTTCTGGCAGCTCGTGGTGTAAAAATTGATTTTGTGGTGGGCTATTTCACTTGAAGTACTGATTTCTGCATTTTATTAGCCATGTTTTTTGATTGCTTGCTATTCTCACTTCACACTGCAGGATTTTGATTATTTTCAAGCCTCTCTATTGTTTACCAAGATAAATACTTGATTGCACTTAATATAGCAGGAGGCTCATTCCACCCCTTACAGATCTAAACCACCATTCACATTTACTCTGATAATCCAGCTAATGGTCTATTTATTGTTATCAACTCAGTACTGTGCAACTCAAGTGGTTTCTATCTAATGAATCTAGAACAAATATTTATTGTCCTAGACAGGTTTTTAGCATCTTCTGGCTATCAAATTATTTGGCATTATTCTTCATTCTGTTATACACAAGACATTATTTCTTCTGGTTGTAGACAAATTAAGAATTGCATATATTAGACCTACATAATAGCTGTATTGAGAATATTCATCAAACTTATGACTTGGAGAGGTGATGGATGAGCAGACCAGAACTGGGACTTCACTTAAGCCAAACTGAACCTGGGAGCAGCAGTTAGCCTTTCCTCCAACACTGGTTCCTCTTTGGAGCTTCGTGTCTTCAGAAAGCCATGCCATTTCCCAAAACTTACTTCAGAGTCTAGATCCTTGCTTATGAACAGACCTCTCCTGCCTGCATGCCTTCTAAATAATTTTAACCTGTTGTCAATGTTTTTCAATATTTGATAAAGCAGCAAAGAGATGATTCCAGCAAGACACCTACCTCAAAATTTGTTTTCGTGATCCTTAGTCTGTATTTTATTTTTTTAGCTCTTCACTTCTGTGCAGCAGGGTCCTTTTTGTAAAGTATAGCACACTAGTGTGTGTAGCAAGGGAGACTCACCAAGCCAGGACTCAAAGGGCCTCTTAACACATTTATAGTGAAAATTTCCTGCAGCATAATAGGCTTGGTGCCCAGTGACACCCACTAGCAAGTTGGCTAGTGACAATTTGTTATTCTAGTCAAACTTGTTCTCAGCCACTCCTGAAATTCAGACTTGTAGTAAGAAGGTATATTTTTATTATACTGAAAACATTCTTTGAAACAGATTAAGAATTGCTGAAGATCTATTGATGAAATTCATATCAGCTGAAACTAAAGAGCAGTCTGAGGCTTTTTATCCTTTTTCGTGTTTGCATATTTGACAGTAGCTGCTTCTGTATGCTTAAAAAAGTGATGTCTCTGTCGGTTATTATTTAATTCTTCCCTCAATCACATTAGGCTGAACAAAGACAGGTCAATTACATGCTCTTTTTTTTAAAAGACACTTGCATTAAGATCAAGTTTGATCAAGAATCAACTTTATTTGAAATCTTTTCTCCTGTCATCCCTTAAGCACCCAGAGATTTGCACTGAAATTTAGCCAGAAGCAGTGGAGAGATTCCTTACCTAATCTTTCTCTGGGAAGAAAGACATGGTTTGTGTTCTCCACCACAGTATAAACATCTGATGCAAAATGTTGTTAGAGTAGATTTTTGGTAGGATGGTACTATCCTCATTAGATTTTGATCAAGCTGGAAATATATAAAACATGGAAAAACATAAAAATACTCAGAAACAGCCATAGGAAGATTGGACCACTTCTGAGTCAAAAAAAGTATCTTGCAGAATTTAATTTACTTTCTGAAGATATTTTTCCCTAAGCTTGTGTACTATTAAAAAAATTTGTTATATGAAAATGGTTTCCCAAAAGTTGAAAACAGTGCAAAAGATTATCATGTGCAAGAATTAGTGGGAAAGAAGAAATAATATATATTTAATAAGGAATCATACTAAATACAATTAATACAGTTTCAGTATATTTGCTTGCTCCAAGAGTAAATCTCTGGACAGAAACCATGCTATGAGGAGAGCTGTGACTTTTGAATCTAGTGTAACAGACAGATGACAGAAGATCTTTCATTTAGCTGGTAGTTCATAACCAGACTGTATTACTTTCTAGTTACCTACTTTTAGTAATGATACCAGAATACATTTCCTATAATCGTGATGTACATTTTCAGTCTGCTATCAGGCTATTTGGAGAAGTTTTAAAAGAGAGAGATCAATGGAGAACTTGAAACAGAAGATCACCTCCTCTGAAGGTGAAGCAGAAACTGGGACAGTTTCCAAATGTTTAACAAAATCATCTAATACTACTGGCAGCTCCAGATATCATTAGAGTCTTAAATGAGAAAGTAAATCAGAGTAACATACCCAGGATATTTGATAAGAAGACTAGCTATTTAGAAAATTAAATACAGAAGTGTATCAAAAGAGTATAAAGTACTGAAGAAAGAGTTTTGCTGTTGCATCTCTGGCACCTGAAATTACTAGAACAAAATAAGAGAACAGGCAAGACCCTCACCATGTGCCAGAGCTTCACTCAGCATGGAAATGGGTGAAGTCATATACTTAGTTATAGTTCCTTACTTCTGAGACAGGTTACCCTAATTAATTTTAGCTCCTTTATGTTGCTCTAATTCATGCCATCCATGAATGACTTAAGACCAAATCACAGGTCAGACGATCAGTTTCAGCAAGCAGAAACTGATTTCTGTCCACTGAAAATTTGCAGGCAAGAGTCTCTTCAATGGTGCTTCTTCACCAGTTCAAAGGGGATGACAATGTGGGAACTAATCTGCCTTATGCCTAGAAGCCTTAACTCTTTAAGGGAGATTTTCTATTTTAAACAGGACACTGGAGGAGGTTTACATTTACAGACTTTTCAGTGTTACTTGCTCTGAAGACTGTCAAAGCAGTTTAAGGTAGGTGATGTTTCAAAACACAGGAGAGATACCTTGCAGAAGGGCAAAGTATGATTGAGAGATTGCAGATTCACACAGGGATGCGTGGTGGGGAATAAGCACAGCAGTTTTGCTGATAACACATTACAAAAACAATGATTCTAATACCAATGAACTACTACTACTCAAAGAAAAACAGGCCTGATCATGTGATATCCTGTTTTCTTTCCATCTTCTTCTGAATTTAGGTAGATTTTGAGAATTAAGCATTCAGGCTCACCCATTGTAGGTCAGTGCCACACAGATGTTAAATCTGAAATCCCACCAAGAACATGCCAAACTTTGTCAAAATACATTTGTGATCCATCCTACAATAGAGCCAGAACAGAAAAACTATAATTTCTGCAGAGGCATAGAAAATTCCTAGGTTTTTGATAAATATTTATATTAAATATCTTACAAGCAGAAAAATCATACTGTGTTGACCTTTGCCACAAGAAACTTTGAGGCACATAAACTCCTCTCGTGCATAGCAAATAGCCACTTCTTGTACAAAGATGTTCTAACCTGTGTTCATATATATCTGGAAATGAAAAAGAACATGTGCACAGGCAGAGGTGACAGTGTTTTACAATTCAAACATGCTTGTGAATACTGCCTGTGCAGTAATCAACAGGCTTAAGGGTTTCTAGAACAATGCATTTGCAGAGTGTCTTTTCTTATTTTAACATGCCTAACAGTAAACAAAGTGACTTTCATCAATGGATAAATCCTATCTATTTGTAGTATGAAGTCCCTGGGACTCCTGTCAATCATTAGCAGTACAGAAACATTCATAGGCTAATCATGGCTAAGCTAATTTTGGCTCTTTTAGCGCCAAATTATGGTGTTTTGTGCCAAACCTTATTTTAAATTAATTGCAGTCCTAGTGCAAGTCAGGAATTCAAAAAGCAATACAGAAAGGTGTTGCTGCACCTGGACACCATTCAGAGTTATGCGAATAGGTTTTTCATCTTAAATAGAGAAAACAAAGCCCATCGGCATAATGCCATTAAAATTGATATCCAAGCCACATGAGGGGTTACTGCAGAACATTTCTGATGATGCAGGTATTAAACTTCTCCTTTTGCAACTCAGCTGCTTTAGAAATAAAGATTCAAGGATATACAAATCTTGACTGGCCTCCCAAGACCTAAAAGCAGATTGGCATTGTTATATAATTTGAAGCTAATTGCCTCTGCTTTCTGTACATGAAAACCAGCAATGGCAGTCCTATTTAGACTAAGCTCTTCTTTTGACATGTTTATTGGAAGCAGCTAACATGCAAAGCTAGTCTTCAGCAAATTTGTTTTTAATCCCTTCACCTCCTTCTCCACTTGCATACTTAGCTTCACATTCGCAAGCCTCACAGTCACCTTCTTCCACTGCTGTTCACTAGGTATAAGCCATGAAGTATGATTAGGACCTTTTGACGAGCTTCTGTGGATCTACTAGCCCTCTGTGTAGGAGAGATATCTTGTGTTCCCTTTGAAAATCATGTGTCATGAACCTAGATGGGGATTTTTATTATTTGTGCTTTTCATCTATTACCTGTCCAAGTAAGGAAAAGTAAACCCCAGTCCATTTTTCTCAGTTCAAAACCAGCCAGGGGGCTACCCATTCATCAACACTTTGACAGCACCGGGATATAGTCAATTGCTTGAAACACTGAACATACCTGACTGGTCCACTTACTGTTGACACACAATATGGAACTGGTCAAATGCATGGAAAAGGAAGAAGCAATCTGCTACTAAATCTTCACTGTGCCAATTTGACTTTCAGTTCAGTGAGAAGTTACCAGTGTAGTGGGATGTTAAATTCAGAGAAATGGGAAAATCTTTGCTATCTTGCTGGAAGTATATAGATGAAAGGAGACATCAAAGCATACATAGAAACTTGCTTCCATCACAGTATGCAAACCTAGAAGTGGCATGCATGCAGCCTTTTTCTCAAAGCTACCCTCCCTTCTGATTTGTTTTCTTAACAGTATACTGAAGAAGCCAGAAATCAGCCAAGACTAAAAAAAAAAAAATCTTGGAAAGAATGAAGCCAGGCAAGCTTGCAAGGATTCCAGTAATTTCACTTTTTTTCACTTAAAACTCTTCCCCCACCCCCCCCCCCCCAAAAATCATACTGAATGCAAGCCCTCAACCATGGAGCCTTGGTCTGCATGCAGCATGCCTACTGGTATATATGTCCCTGGTCCTAAGTGCGGCTCACACAGCAGTCTTCTACAACTGTTTAATGCTTCTTTTGACAGGAGGAAGCAAAGTTGACCTATTTTTGACAATTTTTAATGAGATGAGGCTAAAAACGTTATGAGGAAGTCTAGCTGAGAAAGAATCCTCTAAGTAGACATAAAAGTTCTAGTAATTGTTCCTCCACTGGCTGAGGGGTTTGGCCACTGCAGGTTGAAATCTGTTTAAAAGATGAGGTGGAAGAGTAGGTATCAAACTCATCTGAGTTAAATTCTTTGCCCAGACCTACATTTCTTAATAATGCTACAAATGGGAACAGTGAGCAAATCAAAACTGTCCCCATAATATAAAAAGTCCAGAGAGAGATTTTAAGTACACGGACTATAGGGTTCTTGCCACAACACAAGCTCCTCTTTCCAGTTGATTTTGGACCAACTGGAGTACACGCTCTTTCAAGTTGTCACAAGAAAACAACTAGCCATCTTATCCTAAAGTCCACTCCCCCAAACAGTCAAAAAGGCTACGTAAAAGAAGAAGCAGGTTCTCAAAAAGGAATAAAAATAAATCACACAGAACAAAGCTTTCTGCGTGTCTTGTAATTGATTTAATGTATTGGAGGAGACATCACCTAGTAGGTGGCCATTCTGTTGGGCACAGCAGTAAATGACACTATTTGTTAGCAGAATCTGTACTACTTCAAACACTGTTGTTTTTCTGAATGATGGTTTCACGCTACATTCCATGATGGTTAAATTCACAGAAAGCCTTTTTCTTTACATCCATTTTCAGCCATTCGGTCTAAAAGCAACTCTGGCCTAATTACTCCTTAGATGCTTAGGTGTGAATACAATACTGCTAAGTTTGTCTTAACATATAAACATAAGCCTAAGCAACTCTTAAGCATGCTGATTCCTCCACAGAAACACTTTTCTGCTCTTTAAACTTAATGACTAACTCTGTCATTAACTCAACAGCCTAAGAAATGTATTATTAGCCTGAAATGTCAAACTTACTATTAAAGCTAAAATTGAGGTCAGTTGGTTTGACTGTCTGACTTTTGACAAACTGAACCTAATAGTTTTCTCATGTTTACTGGAATAACAGAGCAAAAATAGCTTCCCCCCCAACCTCCACTTCCTAATCTCCATCTCTTCTGATAGAAACACCATAGCAAGAGCCATAAAAAATACAAAGAAAGAGAGAAGCAAGTTTAAGAATGTTAATGGTGAATAAGAAAAAGCCAGAAGATAATTCCTTCACTGCCTCCAAGGTCTCATTGGCTTTTTCTGACTTAAAGGAAGAGAAAGGAAAATCAGGAACAACCAGGACCAAACTGAAGTATTTGGCAGTTTTACTTAGGAGAAGAGACTATTAAGCCATGCAAAGGTTAACTGATATGCACGAGTTATCATATACTCCTTGTCTTCAAGGTTAGAGACTGTTTAGCAGAACTCTGCCAAACGCCAGTTATCTGAAGGGAGCTAGAAATCATCTCTGTTGATGACAGACCTCTGAGCAGATGGTAAGTAAATCAAGGTCCTGATGTGAAAAGTTAAAGCTTTTATGCTGGAAGACACTGTTAAAGCATTATCCAGGTTAAATCAGATTCCTTAAAATATCATTTTACTAGTAGGCAGGCGTGAAGTCTTCCACTGAGGAATTCTACAAGTTTGATGGTTTGGTTTGTTAGGGGTTTTGTTGTTTGGGGTTTTTTTTTAAGACACCCTAACAGATTATTTACACTATTTTTCTATTTCCTTTTGAGTAGTCATTGCAGCAGTTCTGTCAAAAGGACAGTGTGAGCAGGGGAAGGAAGGATCATTTGTTTATATGACACTGAAGTAATTTCTGATTGTGTTTATTAGGCCAGTAGCATGTAAGAAAGGCAGCTTTCATAAAAAACACTGAAAATATGGTTGGGCAACACAACAATACACTGTTGGGTTGTTTGGGGGTTTTCCCCCAAAATTTCTACTTCAATATTCAAGACTGATTTTGAGAACCTTTCCAAACAGTATTTGAGGGCCTAACATTTGGAAAGGATCTGATGCATCAGAAACAAAGTAATATTTAAAGATTAGAGTTACCAAAGGGTATTTGCTTGACCTGCATGGCGAGACTAGGAAGAGCTCCAAGTAACTTTGTGTAGCTACAGATAGGGTGAAGCAACATGATTGAAGCAGAGGTCACAATAATGCTTCCTTAACTTTCCTTGTTTCAAATCAGCTTGACTACCAAAGCTAAAGCACCAAAATCCAGTGTCTTCATAGGAAGGAACAACATTTATTGACTTGATAATTCGGACCACTAAAATTTATGGAAGGTTAACCTCCATCAAATAGAGGTTATTACTTGGATGACTTGTTTATCATGTTTCATGTCTGAGTCAAGCTACTCATTTTGCAAAAAACTGCCTTGAAAACCATATTGAATTGATTTATAATGCTGAACACCTGATTCAAGTTCATGGAGTTATATACGCAGCTAATCTCAACCAAAACCCTTTCAATGGCAGCTATGATATTCAGTGTCTCCAAACCCAAAAGTTCCTTTAGGCTTAGGAAAAGAAGATAGTCAAGAATCATTCATAGCACCTATCATTCATAGAGCCTCTCCAGGACTTTCATTAAATTAGTTACAGAAATCTACAGGCTACTGAAAGACAATTCTTCCACTGAAAAAACCCACAAAAATACAAGAATATTTTTAAAGATAAATAACATTAGACCCTTACACTTCTAACCCAGTTATTTGCTTGCTGATTATAGAAACAGCCCTTGTATACTCTTTTCAGTGACCTGAAAAGCTTCTTGCAAATAGAGATTGCACTATTGCTTTGTTCATATGTAGTGGTAAGCACTGATCTAGGCACATATTTTAAATTTCCATCCTGCCAATAGCAGGCCTCTCCCTTCTTCCCCCAGCCCCTGTCTTGCACATGAAGATCCATAATCCTTTTGCTAATGCTTCCATTGTCCTTTAACTTCTGGAGTCATTTCCAGCTTATGTTCCATGGAGTGGGGGGAGGGAGCAAGAAAAGTACATTTTTGACAAAGACCCAAAGTAGTGAATGCAGCTACAGAGGGAGGGGGGTAAGATTTTTTTCCTCCCCCTAAACCTTTAGTCTTTTCATTCTCTCCGAATGCACTGAGATTAATAATGCCTCTGGGCCACTGTATGCAAACCTCCACTGTGCAGGCAGAGAAAAGATTATAATTGAATACCCTATTATGATGGGCAAGGAAGAAGAAAAGCAGACAGACAGACAGGGCTCAAAGGCTGAATTGGCCTGGTTTGGCTTTCAGCCCACAGCACCTACAATTATTGTGCAATAATTTTTATTTATCTATTTTGTACTCCCACTAGGCAGAAGGAGTATCTAGTATTAATTTAGTGCTCATGGTCAGACAGAGAGCTTTAATATGAATAACTTTTTCAAATAGATAATGAAATGTGGCTGGAGCCCTAATGTCCTGCGTTGAATGAGAACAGTACAAACCATAGTCCTCTGCAAATGTTTTATAGTCCAATTGTTTATGCAGGAATTCTGCTAAATTACATTTTTTTACAAAACCACCTGACCAGTGTAGCAGTACTAGACCTTTGTGTAGATAAGCAGCTAGCTGTTGCCAAGCATCCCAGAGCCTCACAGTAAAACAAGAAGTGAAAGGCAGGAGCAGAAGAGAAAATGTGAGGGGAAAAAAAAGAAGTCTGACTGAAGCAGCTCTGATATATATTAAGCAAAGGATGATATCTGAAAGCTAGTATGGCACCTCCATAGCTATTCATTTATGGCATCTAGATTAAGTCATCTAGTTTGCTCCTAAAAGCATCTCATCTGTAGCAAAACATCCCCTTCCAAATTAGTACAGGCTATTGCTAGCAGTTACTTTCTGTTAGAGGAAGACCTTGTCAGTACCAGCATCTATTAATGACTCTTAGGTGTGCAGGTAATAAGAGTAAGAGAATGAAACACCAAATCAAATTTTTGTCTTCCGACTGTTGTAAATTCAGATGAGTTCCACAAAAAAGCTTGCTTGAATTAAGCTGGTGCTCTCCTCAAATGTTTGAGGCTGTACTTCATGGTAGCAAACTGCAGCATGAAGACAACACTTGCTGTTGTAGGTGTAAGTCATTTCATAAAAGCTTTCCAGAAAATGTGAATACAAGACTTCCATATGAAAAAAGTATGTCAACAACTTCAGAATGCTGAGTCTACAATCAAGAATGTGCAAGTGTTTATCAGGACAATTCAGAACAGTTGCTCTAACACACACAGGGACATTTCTCAACTCATCTACAGTTTGAAGTTAAAAATATATTCCATAAATTTAAGGATCAAGCTTAACTTCCATGGAGCACTAATGCTGCGTTCCAGAAAGTAATCTAAATTGATTATCTTAACTGTATTGTCACTGCTTTTTTAAAAGATGCTAACCTCCACAACTGCTCCATTACGCACCACAGTGCATAAAATGTCTAAGGCTTTGGAAAACAAATAACAGAAAAATATGGATTAAACTGATAAAAATGATAATTCCAGACATGATTAGATTCACTGTGTTGTGTAGCCTGCACAGCAGGTGGGGGATCCTTCAGAAGAATTAGGGAAAGGTTTAGGGAAAGCAGATTAATGGGGAAAAGATTAAATGTGCTCTAAAAGCAGGACAAAACATATTTTTAAAATGACAATTCTAACAGCAGTGTTTAGGGATGCTCTGGAATGTAAAGTACACATGCTCCATTTACATACCAGATGCACAAATGTCTCCTACTTACAATTATGCATTGCATCGTATGACTTTAAATCATAAGCTGAACAAGCATTTGACATTAAGTGGTGCTAGTGACAAATATGAATGAAAACATAGCCAATAGTTTCTAGCACACAGTAGTCAAGCTCTATTTTCTCCTTCTCCGCATGCAACTCTTTACAAAACTGATCCTATGGATGAAGGCCTACCAATTTGTTCTTATATCCAGAAATATATTACAGTTGAAAATAAAACATAGTAATAGTTTCTAGAGTCCCAAATAATGTGCTTTCATGTCACTTTCCTCTCTTCAGTCTTGAAGGCTTTCTATCTTCTAACAGAAGATGCTGTGTGTTTAACTAGGTAAGAACAAGAATCATAGAGACAAGGGCCCGCTGCTGTAGTGTAAGAGGAGAAATGCCGTTTAGTTGCTGCATATAGGTTGCAGTTGTACCTGCTGGCACTAAAACAGGAGGCAACTGCTAATGCAAGACCTAATGTATCTTACAAAAGCATTAGCAGCAGTAAAGCAAATATTTTTATTATCATCCAATATGTCACAATCCTTTAGGTAACAAAAAAGTAACAGTGGCACACTTCTACATCCAGAAAGCATGCGTTACGCAGCCTCCAACGTTTACAGGAATTTCAGTGGATCCCTCCATGTGCTTTTAAATTTAAGAGAGGTTTGTAACTCTTCAGGACCTCCTTAGTAACCTTTTTGAGCTTTGCAGCCACCATGACTACATGTTTACAGATTAGTCCTTAACTATTTCACACAATCACAAATACCAGGATGCTCACAGTGAAGTCAAAGTGAGTTTGTGACACTGGGAAATAGATTTGGATTTCCAAAGTTACTACAGAAACAGCTACACATCTTTAACATCATGCCACAGAAAGAACATCCCCTTTTCCTCAGAATCATCTAGTAAGTGTCTATTACCCAAGGCTGATTACTCAGAAAATGTGAAAAACGTAGCTTGAAGTAGAATTATCCTATCTGGTTGCTTCTACTCTCCAGTGAACTATAGGCCTTAGCTTTTTGGGGAAGCCTCTAGGCTGGCATGACAAAGCAGACAGCAGTATGCTAGCAGACAATGAAGACTTCTGCCTTCTCCCACACTTAAGCCCAAGGACTGTTTGAGTCCGCCAAGTCTCACTTAAATTTTAGCATGCCAACCTTTATATTTTGTTTATTTTGTTTTCTGGTAGATTAAATGCTCTTAATCTTTTTTTTTTTTTTAAAAAAGCAAATCTGAACTACTTACTGCTTAGCATCATTTTACCTGCATCCATGATGTTTTCCAAACCTGTCTCTGGTTTTTAATACTACAAAGTTGACATCACTGAGAGATCTGAAGTCTTAAAACATAAATCCACAGCCATAATGCCAAGATTTGCATATCACTCTCATAGTGACCACCTGGTCTTGCAGCCCTTCTCTTTGTTCACCCCAACTTCTTTTATTCTCTTGTATCCATTTGTTATGTCTGCCTTTATGCTGTAACCTCCTCCAGGCAAGCATGTTTCCCGTATGTTTTGCAAAGTGCTTTTTCAGGCAATAAAGCAGAAATTATGCCTCTCAGTTTCCCCATTTGTAGAAGCAGCATACTAACAGGGTACTCACCTACCTCACAAGACAGCTGGCAAGTTAAATTTGCTAATGATTGTGAGGCATGTGGAGATCCTCTTATAGAAAGCTCTACAGAAGTGTGAAGTATTGTCATAGGTCAAAAGTGAGGCTTACAGCTTGAGTTAGTTTCTCATTCTGAGAACAGACCAGCATCTTTCCATAATTAAAAAGGGGATTATCTACAGAGTTAAAGCATTGTTTACATAGCTCAGGCATGCTAGCCTGGAAGTAGGTAAGGTGTGTGCTTACCAAATACCCTGGGATCATATAGAGAAGAATTAAAACATTTCCTCTCTTCCTTAATTTGACATTGGTACATGGGGTAAAATGCCTTACATGATGTCATTAAATTCAAAACCAAGTTCATTAATGTTAATAAACATTTCTTGCTTCTGTCTAAAACAAACCCACCTGACTTCATACTACAACAGACATGCAGAAAAGAATACTACTGTTCCAGCCAAAGATATTTCAGCCAGGCACTCTGATAGTTTAAATTTTCATAATTACATTGAAAGTACTCAACATGTTATTTCCTTGCATTTTTCATAAGAGTGTAAAAAGTGTTTGGAATAGATCCAGCCTCACTCGAAGCACCTTATACTCAGCCTTCTATCACGACTACTGTATGACCAAACATCAATTTATATGGGTTCTCCCCCTCAACTTGTATTTTTATTACCGGTGAATGTTCTAAAATTCCAAATAAGTTCCCTTCAGTCTTAGATATCAGATATTCTCTACACTCATTATTGCAAAGGACATTAGAAGCAGAAGTACTGCCAGAACACTCATTAAATTGTATTACTGAAGCCTCTACTAACGCCACAAAGCTGCAGCACGCTAACCTATGACCCAGGCCCTGCTCCACCCTTCCCCCACCAAATCCAAAACATACTTAAGTACACTCTACAATGTGTAGATTGCTCTACTCTAAGTATATTGCTACACTGAGATGCAAGAGAGGGAACATACATTCTCCTCCTTCCCCTCACTCCCCTATTCAAGTAGGTAGCCAAGCAAAGATTTTGTACAAGGCACTACAACATGACAGACACTTTAAACAAAGAAGAGTAACTCCAGGACAGAAGGAATGAGGAGAAAAGGTGCATGTGACAGTGAATTTGCTAGTCTTTGCACCATTAAACTACAGTGTGAACATAGTGGCTTGTCATTCTCCCCAATCCAGTGGGTAATGGAGTAATTTTAAAGCACTTGCAATACTTAAACGCCACTGGGAAACAGAAAACATGCTATGTAAAACAGTATTTATAAAAAGTCTAATATCTCCTCATTTCTAGTCAGTAGCTTTATTTCCATACCCTGTTCTTTTATATTTTGTAAAAACTGCGCTCACCATATAGAAGTCTGCAGCAGTCCAGGAGAAATCTGCTCACAGAAGGTCCACAGTGAGAACTTCCATCTTTAAGAAGAATCTTGACACTGAGAAGAATCCCCTTTTGGACTTCCAGATAGGATATACACTGCAGCAGGAGAAGAAAAAAAAAAAAAAAAGCAACAGTGTTTTTACTGTGAAACATAGGAATACAAGGAGCTTAAGCAAGCTGTAAGCAAGAAGACTTATTTGAAGCCTATCACCTATGTTGACAGTCCAGGAGATGGTTGGTGTCACCACCACTTGTGCATGCATCTCTTCCTTTGATAAGTGTTGCTACTTTCCAGGGACAAGTGTCATGTGGCTGTTAAATGGGAACTTACAGGAACTGCAGAAATGCCACAATCGTAGTTCGGAGCAGTACAGGTCAAGAAGCCACTCAGCCTCCACAGTTACATGAGAAGAGCAGGAGTAGTTTGCAGGGTGGCAGTGCGCACCACTGAAATAACCAAGCTGCCATTTAGGAGTCAAAATACCAAAATAACTGCTTGTTAAAATGATGAAGCCACAAATCAGTCCTGTCAGGGAGTCGAGTGCCTCAGCTAAGGTACTCTTTTTGAGCTGTTCCCTCAGCCTGTGAGCAGCCAAACCAGCAACAGAATTCGACCCACCGGCCTCACCGCCGGCGAACTCTCCTTTCCGGGCCGGCCCCGGCCCGCCCACATTCCCGCCTCCCGGGCGTCCTGGCGCCTTCCTCTGGAAAACGAAAAGCTGTTCCCGTTCTTGACCTTGGCAGTCCCAAGTAAGGCTCAGCGACTGAACTGCTACCAGCTGGAGAGGAAGAGAGCCGCCAGCCTGGCCGCGACAGAGGACTCGGCTTGCCGGGCGAAGGCGGAAAGCGGTCGGGCACAGGACAGCGCTGCCCTGAGGCGCTGAGGCGACTGGCGGAGGTGCCGGCCCCAGGGGCCCGCCCAGCAGCCGCGTCAGGAGGCTCAGGGCAACTGATTGCCCCGTAACTTACTGTTGGAGCTTTTAAGAAATACCCACCTTACCTGGCACTTCATTGTTTAAATTTCTTTTGCGAAGTACTCGGTAATTAATTACCAATTATTTTGAAAGAGAAGTCAAACTGAGTGCACATCTCCACAAAAACAAGCTGTGTGCAGACATGATCTGGCACAGGATGGGCTCCCGCTGCACAGCTTTGCTTTACTTGCTAGGTTTGCCTACCAAGTCCACTTCTTTCTGCACCAACGCCTGAGGACAGTGGGGTTTCTGCTGCAGCAGGGGTGGATTTGCCTAACCACCTCTGACAGGCATGGTGGGAATAGGCACAGCTTTTACCAGGACTTGATAGAAGACAGCAGAAAGAGCTGAAAAGTTATTTCCTGCACGTCCTAGATGGAGAGAGGACAAGGCTCTCTTCACACAGCTTTAGATTAATACAACCTACACACCTCGGTTTCTCATAACTACAGTAAAGAATTACCTTGAGCAGTAATGGACACTTATCATGTGGTTCAATTTATACCACTGAAACACAGGTCAGTAAAAGTAAACATTGAAATCTAGTTATTACTCTAAAGAAGTGTTTCTCTACCTGAGGGTTCCCCACAGTTTCTATAGAAAGAGCAATGGGTAATACCTGTGTCTCTCCATACCACATCAACACATCTCCAGGTATTTCTGTACATTTTGTTCAGCACTTAGAAATTTCCATTAAGATCCAGGTTGAACTTCTTGACAAAAAAGACATACAATAAAATGCGTTAAGTTTATTTTTCACTTTTCCTTGGAGAAAGGTGCAGAAAGTCTTAATGCTCTGGAAACAACCTGAATATTCAGTTTTCTCCATATCAGCTACCAAGTTGCCAAGTCAGTTGTCAGTACGGAGCTTGAGAACACAGGCATACAGCTTGTTGGGGCACTCGTCTAAAAGCTACAGAAAACCTCTCCCTTCAGTTTTCTTCCACTCTGTCCTCTAACTGACATGCTTTAAAACTTGAAGACTGTTTCCCATCATATTTCCCCAGAAGACCATGCAATGTTAAGAGTTCAGACATGGTTCTTTGCTTCATTGTACAATTCAGTTGCTTCATATTCCAAGAAGCTTTTCTGCTATTTTAGAGCTGTCTTGAAGAAGACCGTGCTACTAGTCTCAACTGCAATAGTAATGAAACATCTGGGAGCAGGATTATTTCTGTCATGTGCTGCCAAAATAATATTTTGCTTATGGAATTAAAATTTTAGGGATTTTCCCAAATCCACATAATGTTCTTCAGTGCTTAAATTTGCATTATGACATTTACATTAGCATATACACGTGTTAAGAGACCATCTTGCCAGCCAACTCCTATTGGTTATTCAAAAGCTTAACTCCACCTAAAGCTAGGATTAATGTATGCTCCTGAAACAGACTTCAGTTACAGTAACAGATTTTCTTCAGCTAAGTGCTTTTTCCCATCTGCTCTTGCAATCACATCTGCAAGTAAGCGTCTTCAGTGATCACCTTGCCATAGTTATGGATGCCTTCCCAACTCCCTAGACAGGAACAAATTCCCTGTCTTCTAGATGTGCTATTTCTGTATACTTTGAATTTTCAGCTCTGTAGCAGAAAAGACACCAGCAAAGCACTGAATATGATGCAGTAATCTACTACTTGTCCTAAACTCTGTTCAAATACAAAAGCTTGATGGAAAAACAAACCAGTTCCTAAACCACTTTGCCTCTATATCCAAGCTAGTGCAGTACACAGGTAAAGCACGTCTATGTTAATTGTATTGCTCTTCAACAAAAATTAAGTTCTCCTGCTAAAAGGTCTATCTTCCTGTATTGTGTCTAGGTGTTAGAGCAAGCAGACAAGTGCTCCCATTTAGCTACAGCTCCAGACAAGAGTACTGAAAAATTTTACCCTTAATTCTTGTCACTAGACTTAATCAAGAAAATACTAATTATATGAGAACACATTCAACACAACTTTCTTGCATTTTTTGACAGTCAAAACAATAGTAATACAACACAAGCTATCCATGCATTGCAGTTGAATTGGAAGTTGAAACTATATTGTTTGCTCCTTCAGTGCTGAAAGTAGAAACAGCATGCTCATACCCAGCTTCCAAATTACTTCCTACACCACTCCCAACACTGATAGTTCTCAACTGCCCTTTACTCAGCTGCCAGAACGTCTCACTTCCTGTGACAACCTCTACTGTGCAACCATATACATTAACACAAATCTGTCACATCAGAAACGAGAAAGGGAGGGCAGTGTAAAATAAACTCACTTTACTATCCAAATATCTGACAGAGAACATATCATAACTGCATCAGTAAATTTCAGACTTCTGAAAACTCTTGTTGATTACACTAGAAGTTGAAGCAGAATACCAAGTCAGTTCCAAAAAAACCCCCAACTTTGTCAGTACATTATCTCACTCTCCAAGTTCAAGCTGCAGCAATCCCCAGAGACCACACACTATTTTCCAGAACAGGCTCATATGCTGTTGGTTTTTGCCACCAAGGCAGATACCCTTAAACAACTGCATTGGCAGGTAACTGTCCTGCAATGATCTAAAAAAAAAAAAAGAGGCTTCAAAAGCCTGTTACACAGGAGTCCACACTAAACAGAGCTGGAAGCAGTATCAGGGCTGCCTATGCTGTGCAGCACCAGTCCCACCATCTGAGATGAGCTCCTATCTCTGCTGGATTGCAAACCTTAAGGCAGCTGTTCCACACAACTGCAGAGACATGTTTTCAGCACAGAGTCTGCTTGCTTAACCTTTCCCACATTCAACCTAAGATTCTTCATACTTTCTACCTTCTTTGTAGGAATAAAATCAATGGCTTCACTGAGCAGGAGAAAACTGGCAATCTAATAGCTGCAAAGATAAAACAGTAGCCCAAACCTCTCTGATTTCCCATTTATGAATTGCAGTAAATATTTGATTTGTTCTGTTCGGAAAAAAAAATAATAAAAGAACTGCCCAGAAACATCCATCAGACCCTTGTAAATGCCAGTTATGCCACTTCACAACACAAGAAGGGAGCATGGACCTGGCCAATCACTGGCAAGGCTGACAGTCAAAGTTAAATGACTTCCAGAAAGCTAGCAGAATTCGAGGTTCACAATTAAATCCTATTGGCAAGCCTTAATACTTAATAATTTTCTTTAATTTTCAAGAAATATATTCATTCACATCTGTAGCAGAATCCTCATTCAGCACAAGACATGCTTTTCAGTCATAGAATCACAGACTGGTTTGGGTGGGAAGGGACCTCAAAGCCCATCTAGTTCCACCCCCTACCATGGGCAGGGACACCCTCCACTAGCCCAGGTTTCCCAAAGCCCCATCCAACGTTTACATTCAGCTTTAAGATCTGTTAAAAGAGCATGGCCATAATTTCCTCAGGTGATACTAAATGTGATCATAACAGGCACACACCAAGAGGAATATGCCTTCTCACTCACCTCCTATATAACACCCAACTACGTCATTCACACACCAACGCTGTTGTTCATTATATTACATTTGCCTCGTGCTACCATGAATTATATTCCATACTTGGTTTTAAAAGTGGTTTTTAAATTGCCCAAAACATGTAGCTAACAAGCCTTTAAGTTACCAGAGTGGTTAAGAGGGTCATATTTAGTTTTGTTTCTTTCAAAGTTACATATTACATAAACGTTTTGGCGGTTTTCGTTCATGATCATTCACTTTTCACATGGGAAGTATGACCGTTTAACTCATTAACAGCTTAATGCCACGTCATATGTAGATTCTCTGTCTTCCTCCTCCCTTACATACCTGAATTGCATGAACTTTGTGGTCTATTCCTAGGCCTTTAAAAAGCTCCAGACCTCACATGAGATATACTTGTGTTCTTACATGAATTATTCAGTGCCAGTGTTCTTCCGTCATCCATCTCTGGCTGGCTCCATTTCTTCCGTTCTATTGAGGTCTTGACTTATGAGCAGAATCTCCTGTTATTCTTTCTCGATTGTCACACTTTATTATAATTAATATTAATTATGTGGATTCTTGTCCAATATGTAGCTTTCTGGGTATAAAAGATTGTCATGTTGTAATGTTCAGGTTTTTTCTTTGCAAACTTTTATGTAATAAAGCATTCTCCTGTCAGGAGCTGTCAGCACCACACAGATCTACTTGATAATAACCACACAGTAATAGAGTTAGCTAAAGAAGCTGTGTACAAGCCGACATGAATTCCCATAGAGAAACCAATCTTGTAGCTTATCCGTGATTTCCTATGGCTGACATGCAGTTAAACACAAAGTGTTGCAAACAGCCTGCTTGATGAAATGAGTAACCTGTTACAGCCTCAAAAGAAGTGCTGGCCTAGGATGTTCAACTTCTATTGGAAGCTTAGGTAGAATAAGTAGATTCTGACAAACACTGTTCACACAGATTTTTGCAGAATGAGAGTGTTCCATGAATATTAATGAAAACACGTTGTCACGAGCATTTGTAATCCACACAGTAACTATAGGAGTCTCTGACCTTTCAAGTGCCTTGTCCATGTTAGAGGGACAAATCCGATGTGATTTTAAGCTAAGACATTTTATCCCATGGTTGGAAAGTAGGAATACTATTTTAGCTACACAGGTCAAAAATCCACAGCAGACCTAACAATAGCTATAGGAAGAAGTAGGAAAAAACTACTGTTGTTAAAAGACAAGCAATAGTTAGATATTCTGCATGTTCTCATGCAATGTCACTGACTTCAAAGACAGCCATCAGTTCTGGGTGCCAAGCAGATGAGCAATAAAACACCAGGCTATTAAGCCTGATAAAAGGGTCACACTTGGACTGAAATGAATAAAGTAAAAGACTGGTCTAGATTCAGCTGGCCAGTGGTCAGTAGTGTCAGATAAAAAGCACCACAGACTGTACTGCAAGGAGAAGGTTGCCAGGACAGGAAGTTAAGATAGCACAGAATGATGCAGTGCACTTGTACGGGATAGCATTAAAACACAGGAGTACATCATGCTGCATGGGGGGCATTATGAGAAGTGAGGGGTCCAACAAAAAGGGACTGAAAGATGAAGATTTGACTTGGTGTTCAGCTGCTAAATAGAAACAAAGTACAATTAAAATAATTCAAGCTGGACAAATGGCAAGTATAGCTAGGGAAGAGCAAGCACTGCTGCCCTGTCTGGTAAGTGCAGGGTAATCCTTTTTTCTCAGGGAGAAATTTCCCCCAAAATTAAATATAAGAAATCAGAGTGCTTCACAGCCCAATGATGTCTATAGGCATGGTAGCCACGAGCCAAGAAAAAAAGTAAAATCAAATCTGCCTTCTCTCAACTAATTCTAACTACTAGAATGAAGTATCCATTCCTTGCTGCCACAGTTTTTGCAGCAAAGGGAGTAAACTAGCTAGGGAACACTACTCCAAGAGTGTACTACTGAGCACATGCAATTATTGGGACAAATGGAGACCAAGTATAGATGTGCTGGGTTTTACCAACTGAGCTAAACATGCGGTACCCTAAGGGGAAAGAGTAAAGCCAAGCACATGATACTGACAGTCTGTTGCAGTTGTCATCCCGCCAGCCAAAGGAGCCACTGGACACCCAGCAGTGATCGCTCTCTCCAGCATCGCTAACATGGATGGCCACACAGCATCAGTGGTATGTGTCAGATACTCAGTTATCCCACCAGGTGTTTGAATCAACAGCACCTTCTCTGCTCAAAAGTCAGCTCACGAAGAACCCATGCTTTGGAATTGTCTATATCTAAAAAATAATTGTTTCTGCTTGCTAAGAATACCTTTACATTCTGTGCTGTTGTTAATGTTGCCTGTTTGCTTCAGAGGCACACATATTTTGAGAATCAAGGAAAAAAGATACCTGATACAGAAAGAAGATAGTAGAGGGTACTGAAAAATAAAAATAAATCAAGTCCTGGAGTTTAATGCTAGTTACAACTTGACTGCCAATGGCTTCTCTGTCAGATCAGCATTTTCCCTAATGGAATAAAAAAAAATACTGGGTTTGTGACTGAATGGGCTGTGCATTAAGTCCTCTTTGGCTAACAGAACTGTTAATCATTGTTACAGCTATCAATAACTTAAAGGCTGCTCAAACAACAACAAAAAATCATTCTGAGTGGTGGGCAATTTCCTCAACAAAAAGATTCATACAAATTTTGTTCACACCATGTGATTGTTACATGTTACCAGCAACAGAGAGCACACAAAAATTCATCAGTGGGTTTTCCTGTACAAAATAACACTTTTCTAGACACCACACAAAGCCCTGGCAGTCCTGCAGGTTATAACGTGCTTCACGATAGCAAAGAACAAAGCAAAATTCATTGCATTCATGCTGGTGAGACAGTTTATTTCCATCACAAAACTAGCACAACAGAGTGGCCTTGGAATTAGTTTAAAACCAATTTGTTACTATGTAAAAAATCTTTTACTAATTTTGGCGTATAATTGCACCATGGCAATGCCTTGCCTCAGTAGAAGGTTTCTCAACTGAAGTTAGCAAGTGAGCCTGAATGCCTGTTTGCTGCTGGTGACATTACACTTCCAGTACCCTCCCGTAATCTCCCAGGGCACAAGCAGAAAGGTCAGCATTAACCGAGATAATCCCTTCACAAGAGGAAAATGTTTTCCTCTCTCCACAAAGGATTTTTATTGTTTGCACTCACACCAAAGCTCCTATACATGGGTAGGGTAGAGAAGGGTCTGACAGCAGCAAGGAAAGTGATAACAGATTAAAAATGAAAACAATAAAACATATTAGCATGCTATGCCATGATGTTATGGATGCTTTTCAGCACATTTGTCAGACTGTTAAGTCCCCAAAGTTATATACTTCTTAATTCTTCAGAAAGGTCTTTTAATAGCATCGTCTCAGGGTCACTGGATATCTTCAAAATGTGTTTTCTCTGGAATTCAAAGTATTTCTGTTACAAACACCAGAAATCAGGGCTTGGTATGCAAATGAGCTTTTGCAAAGTAAACCGGGGTGTGAACTTAACAGCACCAGGGCCTTTCCAGTGTAACTGGAGAATGTAATTTGTGCAGGCTCACCCCAAGGAAACCTGTTACATTGGGGTTTCTGCAGGATGAGAGTGCATCCAAGTACTGCTGAGGAGCTGATGCACTGTAACACACCCCCTGGTTTCTCCCTGTCTTTTACGTGATTGTGTCCGTTAGAGCACCCTGTCACCCAGTGCAGTAAGATACCCCAACAACCAGACTAAACTTCCTCCCAAGGTAAAAATTCATCACCAAAACCACACGCCCTGCAACAACTTACAGAGAAGCATGCACAGCTTTTGACATTTCTGGGCTTTTGATCAGTCAAAGCAGTTATCTGCTTTAAATTAATTTTCCATAGTTACATGAATTTCCCAGGTAAGAGACATTACGCAAATATTTAGTGTTATTTAGTCGCACCTCAAAAATAATATCATTAAGCAAACTTGAACACATGTGGACTGCATCCTGATCCACACACCCCTGAGTACACATCAAACCAGAGCTATTTTCCACAGGCACTGGATGGATACTGTGATTATGTTGATATCAGCACATTAATTAAATACTGCATGTCTTTGAAACACAGTCTTGTCTCGAGTCACTTCTGACACTCCTGTTTCCCGCTGCACTGTTTGTCTCCCACAAACATGTTAACTTATCCAGTAAAGGATAAGCTACCTCTCTGCAGATGCAGGAGGCTGCTTGCATAAGGCACTATCAAAATGCCATCGTTCTCCCTTCTGGATTGAACTATACCCAGAGCTAATATTTCCTTCAAGACCCCTTCATCAACTGCTGCTAGCAAAGGCTTTACTTTCCACCCCACCAAAACTCTGGCTGTACCAGTCAGAAGAGCCCATCTGGTGCTGCCTTGGCCCTCCTTGGGTCAAACGACAAGACTGCAGCCCAGCAGCGAGCTGCCACAGATTCCCACTGGCAAGTAGGCACCGTGGGTCCCACCAGAGCACCTGGTATACAGCATAGGCACCGTGGGTCCCACCAGAGCACCTGATATACAGCATAGGCACCGTGGGTTCCACCAAAGCACCTGGTATACCGCATAAGGACCGTCTTAGAGCGCAATGTCATGGGGAATACATCGGTGCTAGTAAATCCAGTGCTGGCACACTGCCTGCCAGGAGTCCTGAAGCCAGTAATGGCAAGTACCCAGCAGCAGCTCAAAGGGACACAGAGGGCTGCAGGGGCTGAAGCCTAGGGTATGAGCCTGGACCCCCAGTGCTGACAGCAGTGTCCTAGAGGAGGGGGCCACATCTGCCTCAACTGCATTTCTCCAGTCCAAGCCTTTGCTAGTCTTCCAGTCCCCTTAAGGGCACCGCTTTTCCTTTAAGTTAATGCAACCGGACACAACTATGCCTTTAGAGCCTGCCAAAATTGCTCTGAATACAAGCAGGACAATCCTCCCTTCTGCTGTTTCCTTCACACTGATACACTTCAGGTTGAGACATCACATCATTAGACTCTACTCATTTATTTCTCAAGATGCACAGAAAGCAGCTAAGGGAGAAGAATTGTGTGTTCCAGTGCAACTCATTTTAAACCAAACATACATATGTCAGCTCAAAGTGTTTAAGAGGTAAATAGGCACCAAACATGATCTGACATATTTATCACCTTATATTGATGGGTGGGCATCCACTGACAGCATTTGCCAAGCCATAAAGAGTGAAGCAAATGGCACATTTTGTTTTAATCACTTTTTCCCAGACTGTTATGATAGTGGAAACGATTATGTCTGTTCCGTATTCTGGGCTACTAAATCTTACTCAGGACTTTAAAGAGACACTGCTATGTAGTCTCTCTCCATGTAGTGGTTGCAGCCTGGCTTGGCTTGCTCTCAGGCAACATAGGTACCACCACATCACAAGTGTTGAGAGAACTGGATTGATCTGATTCACCCCCCATGCAGGTCCCACCTGCTGAACAAGAGCTGCCTTGCCTTGTATCAGAACCCAAGCAAGCAAGGCACTTAAAACAGGGACCTCTGTTACACACTTGTCCAAGTAGTTTTACTTGCACCTCAGCAGTACAGAGCATAACACAGTTATGCTTTCAGCAGATGCAAGTGTGAGGGTTTTTATTTAGTTCATAATTCTAAATTTGGCACAATGTGCTATCTTATGTCAATAAAATACATCTTTTTTGTATTGATGTCTGCTTAATTTGCAAATTCAGTAGATACGTGACACTCAAAAGTGTAATGAATCATGCATTTCTATAATGAATCCAGTGGTGAATGTAAAAATCACTCTTTGATCTTTCTTTTAACAGCCCAGTTACTCTTGGATTTATACATACTAAGTGTTTATGGATTACTTGCAATTAAACAACCTGTTTTACTTTCCATGCTGTTATGAAAGTAACCCCTTTTTAGGCTACAATGAAATACCACATAGCTCAGTACTCATACTTGTGTAGACAGAAGTTTAAGTTCCTGATCCCTGGTTTGCATTACTGTTGCTAAGACTGCTACAAACCATCCTCATTAGGACTGCACAAAGAGCACCACGGCACAAAGCTAAAACAAGCACAAAACTACAGGCATTTTGCCATTTCTCCACTCATTCTGCCCCACTAGCAGTATCAAAATGAAAAGCCACAGACAACTTGCTGAAATTTGTGGAATAATCACAGAATTACAGAGTTGAAGGGATTGGAAGGGACTTCAAGAGATCATCGAGTCCAACCCCCTGCCAAAGCAGGTTCCCTAGAGGAGGTCACACAGGTCAGCGTCCAGACGTGTCTTGAATGTCTCCACTGAAGGAGAGTCCAAAACCCCCTGGGCAGCCTGTTCCAGTGCTCCATCATCCTCCATGAAAGAGTTCTTTTGTACATCGGTGCGGAACCTCCTGTGGTCCAACTTGTGGCCATTGCCCCTTGTCCTGTCCCCACAGGCCACTGAGAAGAGGCTGGCCATCTCCCTTTGTCTCCTGCACTTCAGATATTGATAAACATTGATGAGATCCCCTCTCAGTCTTCTCCAGGCTGAACAGCCCCAGCTCACTCAGCCTTTCCTCATAGGAGAGATGCTCCAGGCCCTTAATTATCTTTGTGGCCTCCGCTGGACTCCCTCCAGGAGATCCCTGTCTGGTTTGTACTGGGGAATAGTTCAAGTTAGCAAGAAAAGAATATGTATTCCATGCTGCTGTTATTGATCGTAGACTTGGGATGCAATAACACATGATATGTACAAACACGGACAGCAAGGAAGAGAATAAGCTCCAGTAATGACTTGTGGCAGCTTACACCTTTAACAGACTCCAGTAGCACTTATTTCCTTATTATTGTACCAGGTCCTTTCTAGCCCACATCACAGCCAAGGGAGCTTTACAGTTCCCTAGCTGGCCTCTCACATGCCTGTCCAGGGCTGAAAACCTCACTACTGAGTTTTTCTAATCCCTCTCTCTGGTTGTCTGTCTTCCCCGCTGTGTCACTTCTTGCACAATCACCTGTGCTGCTGATGGTTCTCTGCGAGTCGAGGCAGTAAAGAAAGGATAAAGGCTGGATGAGGTTTGGGCATTGAATCAAAGAACACTCTCCAGCTCCTCCATAACATCATGGGGCAAATTGTTTTGAAGCACTTTTGCTTCTTTCTTGAAAAATGTGCCCATTTTCTTTGGCAGTTTTCTCAGAAATTCATGTGAGTCATTCTGGAGAGGACAATTTCTATTTGCAAGGACAGAAGAAAATTTGAAATGTGGATTGCAAATTTATGTTCTGATGAACTTTAAGTGCCATTTGTTCCACAAATAAACACCCACAGACTGCAGAACGCAATGGGGCTCTTCCATACCTGTGATTATGTTGCCACAAGTGCTTGCACAGGGATAACAAACAACTCGCATTTCTCGGAAGTTACTTAATTAAAAAATAAAGCTTCCTCTAGTTATTAGCATGGAATTAGCTCAGTAAGACTATTTGCCAGCAGAAAAAATTGGGCACCATATTGTAACCTGTGCAACACCTACATGAAGCAATCTACTTTGTTCTGGACACTCAGAGAAAAGGACAAGATGCCTAGCTTGTCATTTCATTAAGTTTCTACTTTATTAACTCACTGTACCTGGGAGTTGGCAGCAACAGCTTGCACGATGTTGACCTGAGATCCCACCAGCTGTGGAGAACTGCTGTTTCTCATTCACATTCACTACAGTGTGTTCTCTACACAGTACTTGGACCCTGCCAGAGTCATGGTGAGCTAGTTGAGTGATGTGGGGGCTCTCTGAATGCAAGAATTTCTATGGTGTGTCTCCCTCGGAAACAGCCTTGGGTTACCTGTTCATAAGCAAGAGATCACATGTGAAACTAGCACCTCCACTGCCAACCTAAGTGTACTTCTGACAGCTACAAGAAGTGAAACACTCATTTTATTCACTCACAGTATTCATCCGGCAGCTGGAAGGAAAAGGCACTTTGTAGCACCAGAGTTGGGAACTCCTTGTGGAAGGAATGGCAGAAAGCCGAACTGGCAGGCCTTACCTCCCCTCCCCGCACATCACACACCAACATCCAGGCTGTTCCACACACCTGCTGTACCAAGCCATGTAGCAAAAGGGAAAATGTGGAAGGGATGTTCCTTTCCACGTGTTCAAGCACAGCCCTCTACCTGATCTCTGCAGAAGTCACACTGAAAATAAACTCTCAAGTCCTCATCCCAAAGAAGGTGCAATTGCTTTGGATGCACTTATTGTCCAGTAACTGCTCAACCTAACTGAAAATCACATGGAAGGTAAGTTACTTACGAAACGTGTGTGTACGTGTCTACACATAAATTAGATATAGCTTAAGCTGTGTCTGAAATCATTAGAGGTAAATAATGCATGTAGGTGTTCAAAGTCACTGACTTCAGTTATTCAGTTCCAGCTACCAAAAGCAGTGAGTTTATACCCCAGCCTACCAAGATGAACTATATATCAAAAAAGATTTCTAGAAAAAAAAAATAAAGCTTAGGAGTAGTTATCTTCTAATTGGAGTAATGACTATAAATGATTAAAAAATTTCTGCATAGCTGCAAAAGGTAAGGCATGCAGTAAATCTCCAGTCCAAATGGCATCTTGTTATGTGGAACTTCAAATCAAGTGGAACAAACAATGGTTAGAGGCATGTTATGTTCCACATAATGCTCTTCTGTATCTATTGTTTAGCTTATATACAGATCCATCTTGAATCTAGTTAACTAGTAATTAAAGCTCTGCAAAATTCAGTTTTGTTTGAGATGCTGCTGCAATACACACCGATTCATTTCACAGGCATTTGTAGGGGTCTTATTTTCCTTACTTGCTATTACTTGAAAATAGAACTCTCAGATTGCAATTTGGATTTACAAAATGGAGTCGTTTCACTTCTTGTGGCTGGTATGACAGACTTGCACTTGAAAAAGAGAAGCATTTTGATATCTGCAACTTGGTGTTTCATGAGACATTAATCTTATACTTTTCCTAGAAAATCCACGTACCAGCACAACTGCAAAACCAACCATTAACTAAAGTCCATCTGTGAATTAATTTGAAAAGCTCTTTTGAATTCTAAGTAGAATTTTGTTATATTTTACATGATGTACAGTAATTTTGCAATTAGGACTAAAATTGTCTCTCTCTTAACTAGTTTCAAAGATGCTAAATATCTGCTGAAACAGTAGATTGTTATTCTAAGAGTTACCTAGCTAAATTCCTAGATTATGACACTACTCTTATTTTCAGGATTCCAAATTCATTAGTTAACAACAACATAGAGTTTAAGTAAGTCTTGTCTCTGAAGTAAAACCCATCAGAAAAAAAAATTGAAGTGTAAAAAAGCATTTGTGATAAAAACACCCAAACAGGTCCACAGTCACACTGACATTTTTTGTTTCTTAAAAGAGCTGAGAAAGCAATTTACAAAATGTTCTTTACTGCTGGTCTTTGCAGTTCAAGTAGCCAAAGTGAAAATAAGGAGTTCTGGAAAGCACCTTTCTCACCCTAAGAGAAAATAACTACGTGATGAAACCCAGAAAACTTTGCCCAGGATCTAGGCTTTTAGAAGCCTTTTGAAAGTGTCTGGCTTTTTAAGCTTGTTATGACGTGCCAGGTTATGCCAATATAATTGAAAGCATACAAAGAGGAGCAGAAGCTTCTGTTATCTAGTCTGACTATAAGGCTGATACAGTAGAAACATCTCCCAGCTTCCCACTGTGAACACCAATAGCATATCAAAACACCACCAGAAACAGATCTCCTGATCAAGGTTTGTTTACAAAATAAATGCATTTGATGTACCCTACACAATCCCATTAATTTCCATGCAGTATCTTGCATAACCAATAAAATCATCTTTCAGCTTCTCCCATCTGTTCTGTTCATCGATTCTCACTTCCCCAGCACTTGTCCATTTCTTGCAGCATCTCCCCAAAACACTCATATACCATTAAATGTTTAACATCAGTCACAAACATATTTTCAGCCATTGCATTTGCATGTTCACTTGAAACACAAACAGAAGCTGCTGAAGCCAGCCAGATCATAAAGTTACAAAACCAGCATTTCTCACTGAGCTTTCAGACAACCCTGGGACAGAGGAAGAAGAAAGGGAGCACACTAGAAGCTCTCATTACCACCACCAGTCTCTTTCCTTCTTCTCTCCAGGAGTTCCCTATGTCTGGCTGCTACACTGGAACATACAACACGATTTGAGATAACAGAGATAAGAGACAAGATTGGTCAAAACCTACAGGCTAGGACAAGGTGCTACACGAGTGTCTTGACGGCCTCCTCATCCTTTATGCAAAGGCAAGCTGAACCCCGCCTGAAGGGGAGGGCAGGTGCTGTGCCAGCCCCAGGAGCGGGACTGCTCGTCCTCTCAGCTGCAGAGAGGCAACTGTCTGAACAGGCTGCCACGATGGGAACGGTATGTACATGCCTGGGGCAGCTGACTCACTCCAAGGTTTCTGTACAGGTTGAATAAAGGAGTGGAATAGGAGAACCTTAGTGGCACTGTCTGGGTTTTGGGGAGAAGCGCAGGATGTGACATGGGGTCTGGAGGAGGCATCAACCTGCTGATGGCCCTTCCAGGGGCCCCATGGGAGTTCTAGTGGGAATGGTTTTCCTCACACTGCAGCTACTTGAAAAACACCATATTAAAGACAGAGTTGGTCAACTTGAGGCAACCTATGCTCTGTAGGCAAAGCTAACCTGGCCAGTGACTGTTTTGCTTAGCCTGGTTTGAAACACTGGAGCCACAGCAGAGACATCTCCCAACAGGCCGTCAGATGGCCCCTGAACTGCTAAGGTGGAGTTGAGAAGAGTATCAGCCTGTAAGCTCATGTCAAGCCTGTCTTTGCAATCAGTGTCTGAAGTAACAAAACACAAAATGATGTTAACATTTGAGAAGTAAAGGTCACACGCCTCCAGCCAACTTTGTGAGATTTCCCTTCGAGTAACAGCTGGTCTGTCACTGTCCTACAGCCAGCCTGGCCTGAAGACAGTCACAGGACAAAAGTTATGGAAGTGATCTCCCTGCAGCAGGTCAGTTAGGCAACACACACCTACGACTGCAAATACTGTCTTCCATTTTCCTCCATTTTTACTGCACTTTATCTGCTCTAGCTGTGAGTTGAGCATCTCCAATCTGACCCAGTTGAGTTTTCCGAAGACGCTGGTGTCTTGTTTCAGTATGGATGAATATCAGCCATCAGTAGCACAGAATCCCAAAGCAGCTTTAAGTCGTGTGCTCCATAGCAATAAAGGTAAAAAGATTCTTGCCATACCCAACCTGACGGTGTAAGAAAGCTCACCCAAAATTACTGTTTCCACCCAGCCATCTCAAGTTCCATGATTAATAGAATTAAGGACAGATGACAGATCTAATTAAGTCATCGTGGACATCTCATACTCATCTTCTACTAGGTCAAAGGAAACCAGCACTCACTTCATATTATGTTCTGTCCATACCACCATAATTAAAAGTCAGTAACCACATCACCCCCTGCATAGAGTAACAGGCCTGTCCCCTCCCAGAGGGACTAATTGTCTAATTACAAGACCCTGTTCTTGTTACTGCTTCTCAATCACTGTGCAAGAAATAAGGTTACTTGAACTTGAATATAAGCTTCACATGTATAAATAACCAGCACAGCAATAATACATAAACATCATGCAGCTCACAATGTAGCCAAGGTTATTTAAGCTCATGCCTCTTTGAGGTTAGCTGTTATGCAATAAAAGTTGGTTTCTAATTTAAATTCTTCTCTGCAGTAACTATTACGTATGCACCTGTCACAGAATAACCGGAAATTACGGGAACCTTGGCCCATCCGGGACAGCGTAGACGTGGTGTCCTGCCTTGTGGCCAAGCAAAGAACCGCTGCCACCAAGGGCAACTGGGACCAGCTGTGGAAGAGGAAGGCTGCAAAGTGCTATTGAGGGGAGATAGTGAGCTGAGACAGAGGGGATGAAAAGTCACCCTGGGATTGTAGAGAGAGCAACGAAAGCTGGATGAGCTGTGAGGAATCGAGGAACAAAAAGTAGCTGAGAGACAGGAGCCTCCTCCTCACCCCTTCTAAAAGCACCAAAGGTGACAAGGAGGTGAAGAAGACAAGTATGCCTATGTATTAATCCTTGAGCAAAATGAAACCATGCAATGCAGACACTCTAGTGCCTTCCATGGCTTTGACAATGTCTACTCACAGTTGAACTGACAATAAATTCTTCCTGATGAGTAGAAGACCAAATGTGACCTGAGGTCGGTTATCACTCATTCTGGTATGTAGGCAAAGCAGTGCAGGACCGTGCTTGACCAGAAAGGAGCAACAAAAGAGCAACAAAAGCAAGTCTGACAGCATTTTAGCCTACCTTAAAGTTGCAAGCCATCCTGCAGAATTACTATGCCTTTCTGTTTCACCAGATGGCTGCTATTGTTAAAGAAGTTGTTGGTCCCTGTCACAACTTCTCATCACTGTGTACAATATATAACAAATACTTGCCTCTAATCTCTGGTGTCTACAGTGACATCACATGATGGATATCACTTTAGGCCTGAGAAGCTCTACCAACAATATTTCTATAATGTGTCCCATTTGGATGACGAGGTAAGCTCTCGCACTCAGCATCTGCTCTTTCCCCTCATGTCATTCTGAGAGACATATCTACTTTATTTGGTTCATCTTGCCTTGAACTGGAACAGAGGATCCATTAGGGTCACAGCAATTAAGCTGGCTGTGACAGAGGTCTACACAGCACCAACTTCTACAATATCTGGACCAGGTGAAGGTGTTTTGGCAGACTGTGAATAGTATTACCTGCTGACCAAACAGTGATGTTCTGCTGCAGCCACACATGCCGTGGGAAGAAAGGCCTGCGCTCCTCTGGGTGGAAGCAGTTTCCCATTGCAAAGAAAAGTGAAATAATCCTGAGTTAGCAATACAGATACTAATCCTAACACTAAATTAAAATGTATACCCACAGCATTGCAAGCCTGGAGTTTATTTTCTTTCTGTGTACAGAATTGTAGGCCAATAATGTGAACCAGATAGCATCACGCCCACTGCTACAGCTCTGCAAAAGTAGGTGGTGTTGGTGATAATGGATGGCAGAATCACACTAAACATGGTAATCATGCTCCCAGAATTGCAGTACCTGAGAAGTGCAGTTAACACCAAGAATATCTTGTCAAGAAGATGCCAGCAAATTTAACAAGTATGGAACTTCAAAACTTTACTTTTTCAGAAGCAGAGTACCAAATCCTCACAGAACCACTGGCAGGGCATATTTTATGGCTGCCAGAAGATTTCTTTAAGCAGGTAAATTTGAAGTGTAGACCTAACAGCTGCTATAACACCAACATGCCCAGTATGAGGCTCGTTTATGGTACTAAGAGTGCATCACTCACCTTGTAAGATAAAGCTAGTAAGCACTGACTGAAATTCACCTGTTTATGCAGACTATTACCACATAAAACTCAATCATCAGCTTACAATTAAGTAATTAAAAGATTTTTTTTAATTGTCAACTTGCCAGAATCAACAGAAATTTTTCAAGACCAAATTAAGTCTAGACCACTCAATAGGAGTCACCCAAGTGTTCCTCATGACTTTCTAAATTTTGCAGTTGCTACTTGGATCCAAAGGGATAGAAAGCAGCAAGGTTAGAAATAAAACCATGCAAGTAACTCCTTCTGCGTCATGTACATTCTCCTAGGAGGAAGGTCAGGGAACTAGGAAGTTCCTCAGCTGGCTGCAGAGCTAACTGACGTGGCTCTTGAAAACTCCTCACTTATTCATGAGCTTACACCTTCGTATACCTGTACGTAGCCAACTCTGGAAAAGATCCTTGCAAGATTATTCATCCATCCTAATTATTACCTGTGACCACACAGAAAAATAGGGAGTGTTTTTACTATTACCGATGGACAAGCATGATTTAAGCTACTCCTCATTTCATCTTGTGGTGTGGACTGCAGAACCAAACCCCGCTGTACCATGGTGGGAGACCACAGCTGATGGCAAACAGCATGTCCTTGCAGCACATGCTAAGGCACTGCTTGCTCATGTTTTCTGAAGACAAAGTTTTGCAGGATTCAGGGACTTTCTATGATATAGCCTTCCCACTGTAACTCAGCACCACTGGATGCTGTGTCAAGTAGAGGTTTGGATTAGACCCTGTTGGCATACATTAAACACTGATATTTTTTCTCAAGAAAATATATTAAAGCCAAATAAGTTAAATGTCTGTTTCTAGTCCTTCTATGAAGCAAGGCCCTTATCTATTAAGAAAGGAAACAAACTAATCTGTGACTAATGACCAGTCCTTTTCACCTCTTCTCAGTCCCACATGTGGGGAAAGAGTCGTTCAGGCAAGCCCGGGACATGCAGACACACTCCATGCTTGGCAGCTCCCTGCTTCACTCTTTAATGCTCGGGCCTGGACAGACATTTGCTCTGGATTCCTTTCCAGGTTTTTATAGCCTTTTAAGGCCTACACAAAGAATACCAGCTTCCATCCCAGTGATTACTGGGTTCTTGTAGAAAAGTTATTTTGTGCTTCTATCTTGTACCTCCTATTGTTCATAGTCCTACTTAGGCCCTCCTAATGGGAGTATATCATGTTCTTTTCCTAAGGTTTAATGCTAAAAAGTTGTATTATGTTGGATTGCTGTTTATAAATGTTTTCTCTGAAAATCAGTAAAATAGGTATTATCATAACAAAGGTTGTGATAGCCAGAGATAAAATATAAGGAGAAACTCAACTCAGATGCCTAAAAAGGCAACTGTATATCATCTATCTATGACTTCACAGAGAAAAACTCCTTTATAGTCAGTTATTTCAGTAGAGAGACATTATTTGCAATCTGGTGTGAAATACAGAGAATGGAAAGTCAGAAGTTGCACCCAGAGGTACCAAACTCCCTTTTGCACCAGCTGTGGTACCTAAACCCCTAGCTGCACTTTGCAGCCTTCATCCCAGAGAGCTGAAGCTGCCCGGGGAGCAGCTGCTGGCGGTCATTCCCACAGCCAGCCCGCAGACACCAACAGAAACATCTTGTACTGACAGCCACTTGTTAGAGCGCAGGGTCTGACCTCAGCACGGCCTCTGCTTTCAAGTTTCTCTATTACATTCTAATATCCAAGTGCACTATAGCAGAAATAGAATATTGTAAGTACACAATTAGCCTGATTGCCAAGAAACAACAATGCTCATGTTTTACAAGCCATGAAGCAGTCCGTCCCAGCTACCGCAATGCCTCTCCCAGGAAGAGCAATAGAAGAGAGCAGCGGGACTTATTTCTGGGCAATAAGTGAAGCTCTTTGACAAGTGATTTATCTCTTCACACTGTACCAGGAGAAATGAGCTCACTTGCTCCTTGGTGACCCTCAGAACAGGGTGCAGCTCTAGCCTAGCATCTAGGGTGCAAGTCCTGGTGCTGAGAAAGCAAGGGCTGGACCCAAACTACTCTTGTGCCATCCCTCCCAAAAGCTCAACTAAGCACTGTAGAAATAGAGATCCAGATCTCAGCTTTAGGCTTCAAGCCACATTCTTGTGGCAGCATCAGAGTGCAGTGAGGGCAATTGCTCTCCAAGGAGTCCAGACCAGCAGGGTCTATGGCTAGCCACAAACAGCTGCAGTTGAGCTTTGATGGGAGAAAGACCCACCTCCAACAGAGCTCAGCCCAGAAGCAACACCCACAAACTGAGCTGAAATGTCCCAGGCAGGATGTGGGAAGGCCCCAGATAATGCCTTTCAGGGCAATTAAGAGCTGTTAGGTGCCTGATGGAGAATTACCTCTCATCCAGCAAAATAGCAGCGGTGGTGGTACCCAGGTGATACCCAGGGAGAAGGTATGCTGCACTTCTAAATTCCCAAACCAATTCAGAGTCTCTCTGTTGACAAACATTTCACAGCAGACTGTGCAGTTTCCTGCGGTATTTTCGGTTTGGTTGAGTTGACTGCCCTTTGTGTTCTGGCATCCTAAAGTGAACAACCACCAAACCAGTTAGTAATTGTGTACTGGCACTCAGTCTTTTGTGAGTGTCTAAAGTGACTTTTTAAGCTAGCTCTTACTTTGGCAGAAGCCATTCCCTCTTTCTCCAAACCTTTTCAGAGTTACAAGCTTTCTGCCTCTGAGCCATGTGAATTTGTGGGGACACACCTAGCTTTGTACATCATCCCTCGCTGTTGCGTGCTCGCCCATGGCCCACTGAGCTACAGGTGCACAGGCAGCCCTTTCCAGCACTTGCTTGGCTCAGAACCTGTCTCACAGCCGGGCCCAGCCCCAGCACCTACTAATTGCCCAAGAAGAAAGTAGGTTGCAAATGAAAGCGTGACAGGCCCCGTCACACAGGGTGATGAGACAGAACTGTGGCACTAGAGAAAGCACAAGGAAATAAATGTGGATAATTGGAATGATTTAATTTGCTAATGTTGCATAAGAGGCATAATTAGTTCAGTAACAGTGAGAGAAGCAGAGGAATCAGACTAGTAATCACAAATAATTACGTGCCAATTACACATAGTAAAGGTTTTTTGTTGTTATTGAATGGTCAGAATTTGGGAGCTAGACCAAATAACAGACCTCACATTCTCTGCTTCAGTCACTTTTTCTTTCCTACACCAGCAAAGCCTCTCTACCTTTTCTCCAGTGAAAAAGAAAAAACCCAAGATAAAACAAGATGTGATGTGCATCCAAATTGGACAGTGTTCTTATCAGGAAAGATGGACTTCTAGTGTCTTTCCAAAACTCCCTTTCTGTAGCCAAAATCTTTGTCTTGTCCACACTGTCAATACCATCTGCCAGCAGCCTCCTCTGCTCATGAGCCATCTGCCAGCCACTGACCTAGAGCTTTGCCTGCACTCACTGCCATGCTTGCCTAATCTTCTGCATTTCCAGATCTCTCACTATCCTCCTACCCCACTCTCACACATCCTCCCAGAAGAATTCATCCAGAGAAATATTCTAAGACAGGCATCAAACACCGATTGTCCTTCCTGTGTAAAAACACCTCTTTTTATTATTTTTTCCCAGTTATTTCCCAGGTAGAATGAAATACAGACTATTCACTATTCAACATGATGCATGAAGGAGTTTATTTGAATAGATTCTTTCTTCCCTAATTACAAAACTAAAATAAAAATCAAGAAAATAGAGACTTATATTTTATTACTGTACTACATACCACTGGTCACACATTTGCCCTCATATCTGACAGTCTTTAGCCAAGTGAAACTATCATCCCCTTGGACTCTAAGTTGGACACTTCTAGTTTAGCGACATTAATGTTATAAAAAACTAAGAAAATACTGTACAGAAAGTAGCACAATGCCACTGCCACCATTGCTAGAGTTTGAAATTTGTATCCACTGGGTAAAATTTTGTCCAAATCTGAAATGATGTATTTAGGAACATGCTAACAGATTTTGTGCCTTTCATGTTTGCACAGAAGAGAACGGTGCTATTGGCAGTCTCCTCCCTGATTCCCACATATCAATAACAGCAGATAACACACGTTGTGTTTTGCTCCAGTGGAAAAAGGGCTGTCTTTCAGTTGCAGATAATACACTGCCGCTGTGAAAGTCAGTACCTGGAAATCCAGGTCAGGATCATTTTTCCTAGTGTAGGAAAGTACCAAGTATGCCTTTTCTCAGAAACCTTTCACAGTATAAACCACAGGCACCCCCAGCAGATAACACCACCATTCCCGCAGAGCCCAGTTCGCTGGATCAGTCTGGAAGGGGCCCTTCTAGTTTTCCTTTCTGCAGTTATCTTGCAACCACATTCTAAACCAGGTTTTAAAGTTTGCAAGTGGATATTGCTCGTCCTCTTTGCTGAGAGACAGTTTGAAGCACCCACCACTGCTTGTAGCACATCCACTCCTGAAGGTTTTGAGAAGATCTTAGAGTCATTTTTCTTAGAAGCAGCGATGAACATAAGAATAGTATGGTGTAAGTGGATAAAATGCCTATTCTGCTAGCAGGGCTCTCAAAAAACATTTGGTCACTTGGCACAAAGGATCACACTGCTGATGTAACCACACATGGGTACACATCCCTGAATCCTCACTAAAATTAATTGGGCCAGTATAATCTAGTTCTTTTGTAAATGAGTGCAACTTTCTGAGAACACGCTTGTTACAGATTTCCGTGTAGAATCGTGAGATGAAGCTGTTCTGTTAACATGGGATAGGGGCAGAGGAATATTGTCTCTTCCTGAAGTAGGTGACAACGCAGGGACACAGCCTGCTGTGTTCCATCACAGCGAGGGGGTTGTAGCTGACTGTGTCCTGTACAGTGCTGCAGCTCCTCTCCTGTCCTGGAAACTCAGGGCACATTAACTGTGCCTGGGCTGAGCACTCAGGAGCTGCAGAAGTGCTGCAGCACTGTGCAGAGGCATCTCCCGGGGAAGAGAAGCTTTCCTGCTCCTTCTAAATTTGTCTGCACACTTGCGCATTGCAGTGATACCACGAAGTCTTTCCCACATTTGTGGAGCCTGAAAACTTCCTCCTCTCTCCTGCAAAAGGTGTCTGCTCTGGGATATGTCATACAGATATGAACAAGTATTAAATGTAGGGAATGTGATGTCAGGCTATTAGGGTAACATATAATTTTAAGTACTCCATGCCCATTTGCTAGTCCCACGTCCCTGCGCACTCAGGACACCCAAAAGCACTCCCTTTGGGGGTTCCTACCCCAAGGAGCCACCTCCCTGCTATCTCTTTAGTCTTCTCTGCAAAGGCACACCCATGCTGAATGTCCACAAAATGTCTCTAACCGTTTCCTTGCTGACACTCCTCTCTTCATCAGAGCAGCACAACACTCCTTCAAGTTGCCTGATCCACAGCGACACCAGCGTCAGTTAACTGTTGCCTTAGCTAAAGGTCCACCTTCCTTATTTGATTACATAAAATAGAGGAAATATATTTCACTGGGCTTTGTTTTGCTAGAGATAAGCCTGGGGGTGGTACACCAATGTTTGAGGGACCCTATGCTAGCGAGGACTTTTGTTTTGCTGTCTCAGTGGAGGTAGTGGTTGGAGAGCCAGGGCATAGCAAAGATGCAAGTGTTATTGATGGCTTAGAAAAGACAGAAGCACCTGAGACTGATCATGTAGGAATTAGGGCTTCTCCCCTCCAAAAACGTGGCAGGATCAATAGCCCAGCTGAAGCGCATCAACACCAATGCCTGCAGCATGGGGAACCAATGGGAGGAGCTGGAAGCCATTGTGCTGCAAGGAGGAGGACTGCCAGGATGTTGTGAGGTTATGCAGGGAGAAAATTAGAAGGGCCAAAGCCTAACTAGATCTTAAACTAGCTGCTGCTGTGAAAAACAACCAAAACTGTTTAAATAGATGCATTAGCAACAAAAGGAGGGCNCAAAAACGTGGCAGGATCAATAGCCCAGCTGAAGCGCATCAACACCAATGCCTGCAGCATGGGGAACCAATGGGAGGAGCTGGAAGCCATTGTGCTGCAAGGAGGAGGACTGCCAGGATGTTGTGAGGTTATGCAGGGAGAAAATTAGAAGGGCCAAAGCCTAACTAGATCTTAAACTAGCTGCTGCTGTGAAAAACAACCAAAACTGTTTAAATAGATGCATTAGCAACAAAAGGAGGGCTAAGGAGAATCTCCATCAGGGAAACTTAATCACGAGGGCTGAGGAAAAGAGTGAAATACATAATGCTTTCTTTGCCCCACAGTAAGACCAGTTGTTGTCCAATACCCAATACCCTGAGCTGGAAGACAGGAATGGGGAGCACAATGAAGCCCACAACCCCACTATCCAAGGGGAAAAGGTTAGGTGCTTAGGGGCATGGTTTAATAGGTGGCTTGGCAGTGCTGGGTAATTGGTTTGCCTTGATGATCTCAGAGGGGTTTTTCCAACAAAAATGATTCTATGATTTTATAAATCATTTCCCTTATTCTTTACAATGAAGTAGCAAAGAAATTTTCTCTATTAAAATAAGATACAGAGAAAACTTGTATTTTCTGGTATTTTAAAACAGGAAGAGTAGTGTTTTAGAGTAGCCTTTCAAGTAGTGTTCATGATGAAAGCAAATTGCTGAAGCACACAACCCAGTTGTTGAATGGTATGAAATATCACTTGGTTTGGTTACACCTATGGAGCAATCAAATATATAAGTACCTAGTTGTTGTAGAACTCTTTTAGAAACAGATAAATCTGACTGACATTAACTTATTTAGTAAAACTTGATAATTATTTTACAGATTGGAAACTCAGGTACACAAGACCTCCCTGGGTCCTCTTGCAGTTCCTCACATGTTGGATCCTGCTGCCTGCCTTCTACAAAGGTAGATACTCTTGGATGGGGAGCCTCCCCACATTAAATCTGTTCCTACTCCCCTACACACAGGAGAACTGCAACTGCCAACTACGGGAACGGGAATTGTGAATTACTCAGTGCAGTGGATTTGCATAATTTGGGTTTTTCATTATATGAGCTGACTTGGGGTCGAAAGCTTGAAGCATTTAACACACCCGAAAGCAACGTAAAGGCCACAGTTGTGACCCTTAGGGAAATAAAAGCGACATACTCTGCTCAGAAAGATCACAAGTTTCTCTGCAAACCAAGGGGATGCTTGTGACTTGCCACAGGAAAACGGGGAGAGGTATGGGATAAAAATCTGCTGAACTCGGGGTCACGATTTATTCGTGCCCTTCCCAGCAGCTGAAAGAGCACACAAACCAACTGAACCAGAGCTCCTGCTGCACAGCAGGGAAGGGCCAAGGGACTTTCTGTCTCTTCAGTGCTGTAAATGAGATTTCTGTCCCTCTAACTCTCCTTTCTTGGTTCTCCCAGGGAATTCTCAGGACCTAAGTAAATATCCCCTTGTATCAGACAGAGGGAGAAGCAGCAAACAATCTCTAAAGGAAAATATCTATTAAAAATTACAAGCATCATAACAGCTTTGCAAACAGAATGGCACAAAGCTTACCTAGGTGAACATGTGAGCTCCTCCCCAGAGTAAATACTGGGAAAAAATTCAACATGGAACAGTTTTATACCTGAAGGGGGAACATGGGTCAGAAAATGGAAGCATTTTTTAAAGCAAGTGTATTGCAGGAAAGTTCCTAAAAAGCTCAAAAAAAGATCACTCAAGAAGGACCCAAAAACTGAGATACCATATTGTGCAGTCAGGCTTAACATCCTCCTTTGGTCTTGCCCACTTCATTCTCTCCAGATGTTGTCCCTAATTCTGTATTGAATTGGTCATTTGATTTCTTTTTTTAATACAAGATCATTGCAATTTCCATCTTCAAGTATGAATTGGGCACTGAAGCCCAACGTCATCATTGTGCCTGGTAGTGCCATAGCTGATGTCATCAGATCTAAATGTCTTGCTTTCAGATAGAACAGATATTGCTTTGGTTGGGACATACCTGAGTCCAACTGTTAATGCAACACTTCCATGTCCACTACTAAACCACATCCATATCACCATATCTACACATCTTTTAAATACCTCCAGGAATGGTGACTCAACCACTTCCCTGGGCAGCCTGTTCCAACGCTTCACAAAGCTTTTGGTGAAGAAAACTTTCCTCATATCCAATCTGAGCCTCCCCTGGCACAACTTGAGGCCATTTACTCTTGTCCTATTGCTTGTTACTCAAGAAGAGAGACTAACAACCACCTGGCTACAACCTCCTTTCACATAGTTGTAGACTGCAATGTCTACCCTCTGCCTTCTACTCCAGACTAAACAGCTCCAGTTCCCTCAGCCTCTTCTCATAAGACTTTGCTCTCCAAACCCTTCACCAGCTTTGTTGCTCTTCCTTGGACATGCTCAAACACTTCAATGTCTGTCTTGTAGCAAGGGGCCCAAAACTGAACACAGCACATGAGATGCAGCCTCTCCAGTGCTGAGCACAGGGGCACAATCACTGCCTTAGTCCTGCTGGCCACACTATTTCTGATACAGGCCAGGATGCTGTTGGCCGCCTTGGCCCCTGGGCACACTGCCGGCTCCTATTCAGCCAGCTCTAAAGCATGTCAGAGCCTTTGGCTCTACCTGCTCAATAGAAAGTTGCCTTTTACACCTTGATGCCCCTTGTAGGACAAGGCCCCACTGTGTGTCTGTACTGCAGGATCCCCAGCCCGGAACCATTCCTTCCGTGGGCAAATGCACGGAGTGAGTCTGTAGCATGTCAGTGCTAGAAGTGTCATGGTAGAAGGGTCTGCCTAAGCACTTTGCCCACCACAACCTGCTGTGTACCATTCAGCACACCCCTCAGGATTCAGTGTCCACATGGAAAAGGGACTTTGTGTCTTAGTGAATGAAGGAGTTTTAGGGATTGTTAATAGGCTATTAAAGCCTACGGTGTGAGGCATGAAAGCCTATAGTTTATTAACCTCTACATTAGTTCTGCAAAAAGTGCTATTCACACAGGCAAAGATTTTTCCAAGTGTATTAAACCAGCTATTTCTACCCACCATCGTCTGTGGGTCAGCGTATTAGCCCTTCGCTCACACATCTGCCAACTGCAGGGGGTAAAGCACCGCGAGACCCTAACACTAACTTCAGGCCAAATTTGATTATTCAATTAGAGTGAGAATAGTTTCCCTCTTCAGGAAAAAAGAGACAACAGAAATGCCCTTCTGTAATGTTACTCTTTCACTGATAACTGTTTTTCTGAGAAACGAGTCTGTGTGGTAGCTGTCTAAACAGTGAAGTCGGAACTAAGAAAATAATGGGATGGAATTGGCCCCTTGTGGCAAAATAACCACAAGCTGCTGGCTATTTCTGCCATTTTCTTCATTCTTAAAACAATTTTAATACTATCTTTAGGGAATAAAAAGAGGATATGAATCATGAAGTGTTAATAACAGAAATTCCCTGCTTAATATATTTACTTTGATTTCCAGCTCACAGGTAAATGGTAGGTTTTACTCTCGTGACACAGTATCTGGTTTGTGCTTTTGGCTTTTTCTTCGTGGAAAACCAACAGTTGGTTCCTATATGTACTTACATGTACCACAACTATTCTTCCTAGCAAAGCTTGCTCAGCAGCATGCTCACATAAAGATGTGAGCTGTGGGAGTATTGTGATAAATTCATTTCAATATCTGAATTGGAATCTAATACAGATAAAAAGGGCAAACTAGATTTATTACATCCACTGTGAACAAAGTAGTTCAAGGGAATAACAGCTTTATGTTTATTCAGACAGAACTGAACCCATTATTCTTCAAATATCAACAAAATCTTGGGAACAGTTCTCTGCTCTGTAGGGTACCACGTGCAGCAGAAGGTTTCATTTTAACCCTGACTAAAAGCAAGAGTGGCATATGAGACAAAGCACCCGCTAGGGCCACAGTTACGATGACAAAGTGGACACAAAGAGATTTTATCATTTAAACAAATTATCACATTTAACATTTATCAAATATTCTATCAGACCTTACAGATCCAAAACAGACCTGCTAAACCAAAATATTAACAGCCAAACCCTACCCTTGTAAGCTTTAAACTAAAGCAGCAGGCTAAACAAAACACGCATCCAGCTCTCTCCCTAGGCTTTTTGTGTTCCTTCCACCTTCCTGCTAAGGTTTCACTTTTGGGATGTGAACAATATCCTCGTTTGCTGGCCTCAAACTGGGAGTCCTTCCTGGGCCTTTGAATGCCTACTTTTACTTCTCTTGTACTCTTTCCCTGGCACTTTCATTAGACAGCTTGCATGCAGATGTAGCTTTTCCCTGGAAAGTAATATGGAGCAATTCCCACCATGATCCTCCCTTTTCATTCTTCTCCTTTAGCTGCTTCATGACCTTTTGTCCTACAACTCCCACCCACTTCCAGCATCTAACTTTGATTCCTCCCCAGTCACCAGGGCCACCTTAAAAATATCCTCGTCCAAAATTGCTTTACCCTCGAGACAGGTCAAAGCTAATAAAACTAACTGTCTTTTCAAGTGTCTAAAATATTGATGCATTCAGCATGGTGAGTAATTCAGATCTTCAGCTTTAAAGCAGTATTATTTCTCAAAAGACAGAAACTTAAAATATGTGTCTACAAGGCCAAAAGAAGTAGTGGGACTGATTCAGGTCCTGATCCGCATCCAGCTAAATATTCTTCTATCTTCTCTCCAAAAGAAAAGACACAAAAGACACAAAGCAGCATCTTGAATAGCTTTCAAAACTGGTAGAGAAAAAGCAATTTTGCTTGAGGAGTAGCTTGAGGAAGCTGCATCCAGAAAGGTCAGTAAGGGAAGAAGCTTTTGCAAGAAAAACAAACAGCTGAACATCTAAAGGGGTTTGAAAAGGAAAGACTTCTGATATGTTTACTGCCCATGTCTCCACCCATCGCATAATCTTTAGTCATTGATATAATGAAAATCTCTGCTGTTTCAAGGAGCTGACTACTCATGTTGGCCAAAAGGGAGAAGTCGATATGAGCAGATGGTAAAAACTGTAGGTGCCCTAGGAAAGACAGATTACCAAGAACTTGGGATATGATAATTCTGTTTCTCAGAGTCACAGCAATGAATCTACATTTTTAGATCGATCTCTCATTGTGTGTCTTGTACTCAGAATACGTCAGGTTGGAACACTCAGAATACACAAATTAAAAGCCCTAAAGTGACATTGCTGATTTAAGAACCTGAGGGCCAAAATTGTGCTGTCCTTAAAAAAATCCCACCACTACATACCATCTTCAGATGTGAAATTGAGATAGATAGATAGATAGATAGATAGTAATTTAATGTAAAATTTCCTCAAATCAGCTGTAAAGAAGAATTGGAGTAACATACAAATGGATTTTAAAATGTGTGTGAAATAAGGCTGAAAGAAAGAAAAAGAACATTACAAAGGTTGAGTAAAAGAAAATGTCTGAAAAATATGACTGTGGTCATTTGGTCTATAGAGCATAGAGCATCAAGGGTCTGATGGGGAAAGAGCAAGGACAAGGCTCAGAAGATGGGGAGTGTATTTTGTGCTTTGTTTCCTTAACTTCAGCGAGGCTTTGCCATGTCTCAATGCTTCAGCTTCCCCACAGAGAAAATGAGGAACAAAGACACTGAGACTCCTACTAAAGTATTTAGAAATTTGCTGATTGGAGAACTTGGCATTATGACTTTTGCAGCATCTCCAACTCATCCAGGAATGGCTCTTCTGAACTGGTCCAAGAGGGAAGGGAAAAATAAAAAATAAAAGTAAAAATGATCAGGTTGGACTAGACGATCTTTAAAGCTCCCTTCCAACCCAAACCATTGCATGGGTCTGTGACTTAACCAGTCCACAGAGATGCAACATGTACCACTCACTAGGGTGAAGCAGGGAAAGATTGAGGTTGGAATTTCCCCACAGGAGCTGTAGCCCTGGTTCATTTCTCTAGGTCCCAGTACAGAGTGGCTAGTGCTCCAGGCAAGCTGTGCAGAACTCTGTCTGGCACTTTTTCCATGGACTATATTACCCGAGGCCCCAAAACATTGTCTCTTTCTATGGTGTTTCATAGCCACCAAGCAGTTGTTTTGAAGAGCTCCTGGATCACTGACTCACACAAAAAGAAAGCAGATCACTACATTAACTCAAAAGGTGTTAATGACAATGCTTCCTCCTCTCCACTTCCACTGGTGGGTTTATTATCATGGCTGTTGTTCTGATGTGCCAAGAGAAGCTGTATGCACCAGAAATTCGCCTGGCAGAATATGCTTTCTTGGCGTGTAGTGGAACCATGAGCCAGCTCTCTACCCAGATTGCTGAGAGCATGCAGGGACGTGTAGGGGATTGCTGTTCCTATTCCCAACATCTTCAATGGGAGGATTTGTCTCTTGGCAGTAGAAATCTTATTTCTCTCATTAGCCTGCTAGTGAAAAAAGACTCCAATCAAATGTGAATACGCAGATACATCCAAACCAGAAGCTTTCAAGGCTCTCTATTCATCAAAATATTCACTGTTACTTTTAAAAGATTCATCATTGTTTCTAGAGCTGAACCAATAATTCATGAGTAACTTATTCACTAAATTCAGCCTACTTTGGTTCAAAGATGATCAATGTGAAGATCATGATTTCCTCAAATGCATTCATCTTCGAATGTGATGAATATCTTAGCACATACTTTGCTCTGTGGATCCTGATAATCCAACTGTAAACTGTATTCTTTGCTGTGATTTGTCAAAGTAATCAGATGGCACTTAGTGTCTGATCAGTGAGTGTGAAGGTACTGCCAAACAGCCAAGATCGTTTCCATATTTGTGTCCATAACACTGTAACACTCAATCTGATAACTCAGAAGCTGGAACATAAAAAGTAAAAATGGCATCAAAATGGAAAACAAATGTATTTTAAAACTGATACACACTTTACAGAGATGTAAAGTGTATCACTTAGAAGGAAAAGTTACATGCAAATTTCAAACACATTTTCTGCCCGCCAAATTTAGACTAGGTAGGTATTGAGGGTGGTATTTTCCTTTCACTCAAACTACAACTGTATCACTACTTATCCCAAACTTAGAAAGCTTGGAGGGGTGAAAGCGTTTACCAAATGGATCTGTGTCTATGCAAGTCTTCAGCTTAATTATGATGTATTTCTACAACAATCTTTAATACCTTTTAACAGGTCTTGTCTTTCATTAGTTTAATCAAATGCACTTTAATTCAGGTATTACAGCTCCCTTAAGAAGACATGGTCCAGAGACCAAAGAATAAAGACCTATAGTAATACCAGTGTAAAATCCCTAACAAAAACTACAGTCATAGAGCTACTCCTTTTATTATACACTTCCAAGTCTTTAAATAGAAAAAAAGAACAGATGCCAAAGCAGAGCCATATGTTTTAATCGTAGCTGTATACAAGCATGATTTTATTTTTTCTGACAGAAAATCTATAACTTGAGTGGGAAGTTACTGAGCGGAATCCTCAATGCCATATTTCTGGCTAAAGAAATACACTTCTTACAGAACATGTCAAAGTCTGAGCTGAGAGATTGAGACATTTTGATTACAATTCGATACTTGTCTCAAAACATCCAATTGCTTCGAAGGAATTGGTGGGAGGAGACAAGCTATTAATATTGGATTTATATGGGGGAGTTTGTGTCTTACACTAAAAACAACCACTAGTTCCCCTTTAAATTGCTGGCAGGTGACATTCACTGAAATCAATGGTTGGAATACAAACTTCACTAGGACAATAGCCCAGTATGCCTGTCACTTATTATTTTTAAAAAAACATGGCTTCTGAATGGGGATGATGGAAAAGAAAACAGATAATCAGACCTCAAATGTCCCTGTAAGTTCCAGTCCTAGCTGGAAATATACATTTTTATTTCAATTCTCACTTGTAAGATTTGTGCTTACTTTCAGCTTCACCAGATCATAGAATCATAGAATCATAGAATCATAGAATGATTAGGGTTAGAAGCGACTCCCAGAGGTCATCTAGTCCAACCCTCCTGCAAGAAGCAGGGACACCCCC
>VXBZ01006714.1:2132628-2192484 GCA_013399135.1 Heliornis fulica
CTCCAGCCCCTTTATCATCTTTGTGGCCCTCCTCTGGACCCTCTCCAACTAGTCCATGTCCTTCTTATGTTGGGGGTTCCAGCACTGGACACAGTACTCCAGGTGAGGTCTCCCGAGGGCAGAGTAGAGGGGGAGAATCCCCTCCCTCGCCCTGCTGGCCACGCTCCTCTGGATGCAGCCCAGGATGTGGTTGGCCTTCTGGGCTGCAAGAGCACATTGATCACTGCAAAGATCAACTGCAAAGAAGTCATAATGAGCACACTGATGCCTGCAGTGAACAAATGTCACTCAGCTGCAAAGGGCTGCAGCAACCTCCTGCACTCTACATCCTTAAACTTAAATTCTACATCCTTAAATTTGAACTCTCCACAAGTAACTTGTACAGCCCAGTCCAGAGGTGGTTTTCCGGGAGCACACCAGACCCACCATTAGCCAAAGGCAAAAGACTGATGTAAGCTGATGGATGAGGTGAGGAAGAACAGGGAATCTTATTTTGAATTTATCTGAACTCAATTTGCATATCCCAGTCTAAGAGGCTTTATTGAAAACTGAGAGGGCGAAGAATTTCCTGAGCATCTTCCTGGAAATGTTACCCAAACACAGCCTTCTGCCTTCAGGTGTCTAGTTCAAATGCAGGTCACACCATGAAGAAAGAGGAGCTATTTTCACAAGAGCTTTTCAGCAGCTTCTGAGTTGCATGGATTAGTCTGGTTTCTGCTGGGCAGACATTGAGAATGAAAAAAAAGTCACTCAAAGCAATAATCCTCCAGACTGGCAGCCCCACTGGTAAACACCATCAGCTGAACGGAGAGGAAGCATTAACTGTTTGTGCTTTTGCTATGGTCTTCTTCAGGACAGGCTGCTGTGGGTTTGTGCCGCAGTTACGAGGCTCTATTTGTTATGGACACAGCCAGCAGCACCCATTTGCTTCTGCTCAGTCAGCTGCCAAACTGGACAGAGTTCCTCTGCTCTCAGCTCTGCGTACGTGCTGACAGGCTGGTGGGTGTTTGGAGGCAAGAGGAAGCAGCTGGGTCTGGTACCGCCTTCCGTCGCTTTAGAGCTGACCCTGTGCTCATCTCAATGCTGGGTTTGCTGCCTCTCCTAGCCATGGGTCCCTGATCTAGAGCCAGGAGTCTTCTACACACTGGAACATTGCAGCAAAACATTGGTTGTATGTGGAAAAACAGCCCCAAATTAAACACAGGAAGACTCATTCAGAAAATATTTTCAGAAGATTAAGGATAAGGACACACAAATGGGAAGGTAAAGCTTGATGCATAAACCAGGAGCAAATACCACTGCAGCAGCTGTGTTTATCTGAAAGGGTAAGAAACGAGCAGGCTGTGCGCTGAAAAGTCCATCTGACAGATTAACAAATTCAGCATGGATTTGTCCAGAGTTAAATCTGTCACTGGTACGATGGTGCTAAATTGCTTTTAGGAGTTCATTGCTTTTTGAAACTGGGACAGCTTGACATGGGAAAGCAAATGTGCTAACCTGAAGCAAGGGTTTAGATTGAATTGCTTTTGTGAAGTGTCATTTAGGCAAAGATCCAATTAAAAGGGGGAAGAAGAAGATGAACAGAAGAAAACATCCCATATGATTCAGTAACACATCTGATGTAATGCTGGGTTAAAAACAACCCTCATGAGTCCGGACCTTGCTGAAACCTATCAACATCCACGTTACTGAAGACTGAGAATAATCCATCTCACGAAAAGGAGCTTCTCCTGCTGATTTATCAAAAGGCATCTACTGTAGCACCGGTGGTGGAACCCTGTCAGCTCCATCAACCTCTCAACATACTGCACCTGATCTCAGGTGCTTGGACAACCTAACTAATGACAGGCTGCAAGTCAGAATTGTTGCCAAGGATGCAATCTGAAGAATTATGAAACATCCAGGAGGTTAGAGCTCACAGACAGCAGAAATTTATGGTGTAATACGTAAGAGAGATAAGCAGAGGGTAATGCAGTTGCAGGAAGATGAGCTGTTTATTTAAAGACAGCAAATGGTGTTTTCTCCTTTTCTTGTTACCATTCTTAAACAGTTCAAATTAGCGTTAATGACTTGAGGGTCTCTGACCTGGAAGAACAAGGGGAATTCTGTCAACATGAGTGATTACCTAAGCATACAGACAATAACGAGAGACACATGCACAGTTGAAGCTGAAGTCGGGTTTTGTAAGCCTTGTACAACCGACAGCAACAATCAGAGGTTACTAAACTGGGGAAACAGTGCCCAGGAAGCACGCAGCAGCTGCTATCTGCTATTGCATAGTGCTCAGCAGGACACCTTGTCTTCAGGTGACTTCAAAACGCCAACGGCAATTCTCTCTGGCCTAGCAGACTTTATCAGCAAGATTTGGGAAAGACAGCTACAGACAAGCCACTGGGCATAGTAATCTCCATGTTTCATGCTATGAGTAAGAAATAAAGCTGTGAAATTAAGAAAATAAGATTTGAGAACTGTATGAATGTGGCTGGAGGAATGAGTTTTCCATACCTGGCCAGGGCAACCTTGTCTGAAGTCAGTGTAACATACCGACTCCCTGGAAGGAGTACCTGAGATCTTTTCATTGAACAAGAGGTGCATTTTGGGAAGGTAGTATTGAAATTGCTGCTTATTCAGATCCAGAAGGCAGGAAAAATCCAGTAGATACCCAGCAGGCTAGAGTACATTACTGAGAATCTTTCTATTCAAACTTCTGTGCTTTCTCTTCAGGTTTTAAGTCTCAGTGACAAAGGTACAACATCCATGGCAGGGTGCCCTTCTCTTGAAATTGCACATTGAGTAAGAAAATGAAAGTCATCCGGACCCTCACATGCTCCCAGTCTGCAGTATAACAGCAGCTCATCTCGCTGCGATGTCAGGCCATGCCCTCTTGAGCAGAATGTGATAAGGAGCGCTTTGGAAAGCAAAAGTTAAAGGAAGAGAGAGAGAGAGAGAGAGAGAGAGAACCAACCATTTGTTTCACAAGTCCTGCCCTCAGGGAGGTTTGCTCTGTAATGCAGTGACACTGGAACACGGCAAGTGTGACCCCACACTTTTTACAGAGTCAGATGGGATAGAAAAGACCTTTAAGACCTTTATGAGAGTGGTGAGGCCCTGGCACAGGCTGCTCAGAGAAGCTGTGGCTGTTCCTGGATCCCTGGCAGTGGTCAAGGCCAGGCTGGATGGGGCTTTGGGCAACCTGGGCTAGTGGAGGGTGTCCCTGCCCATGGCAGGGGGTTGGAACTAGATGAGCTTGGAGATCCCTTCCAATCCAAACCATTCCAGGATTCTATGATGATTGAGGCCATATGTTAACCCAGCACTGCCATGTCCACCACCAATCCATGTACCTAAGTGCCATATCCACACATTTTTTAAAATATCTCCAGGGATGGTGACTCAACAACCTTCCTGGGGCAGCCTGTTCCAACGATAGGGATGACTAGACCAAAACCACCAAATGAGGAAGCGGTTGCCCTCTGGGCTGGATTGCAAGAGCCCTTTGGGAATTAAGAGTGCTTGAGGAGCACCTAGCTCAGCAGGACAGAGGACACAGCTTGGCAACAGACAAGCAGCACAGGACAGAAGCCACCAGCCCAGAGTCCTGCAAGGTTTATTGCTGCTTCCTTTGCTTGTGATCACCTCTAGCCACAGCTGCCTACAGCCTTTCCTCCCACAGCAGCCCCTCACCCAGCTGTCAGTGCTGGAGAGACTGAGTGAGCAGGATGCCAGCAAGCTTCACAATTATGTTCTCTCCGTGAAAGACACCTGCTGCAATTCCTTTGTCATAGTGTGGCTGAGATGTGAAAAGGAAATTGGGTTTTATTAAAAAATTGAACTTTATGAAAACACCCCCTCCCCCTGCTATCAAATGCATTTCTACAAACAGAAAATCTAACTCTGCAGTAGGGTTTTTTTTTTCTTTTTCTGGATCTGAATAGTACAGAGGAGACTGTGATATAAATGGAAACATAACAATCATATAACAGACAAAGCAGTGCTAGGCTGTATCACTAGATCACTGTGGTCTCCCTCATGAAAAGGAAAAGACTGGTTGACTATAAAAGAAAATATTAAATAGCTGTCGTTTACCTAGAAAGCCTTTAAAGCACGGATGGCCATTATCTAGGGCATATTGATGCGGAGAGATAACATGGGTTATGCACTATTACAGAAGAATAATAAGACAAGGACGACATCTGGCACTGTCAAGCAAGAACCATTTGGTCTTTCAGGGGGTGGCCAGCCCAAGAATCTAGTTCTGTTCTCAGAGCTGATGTCATTATTTAAAAGCACCTGTAGACAAAGTAACTGGCTGATCTTCTTTTCATCTTAAGAGATGCTCTTTAATTTTTGTTCAGAAATTGTTTTTAAGTAGTTTTAAGAATTTGCTTGCTATGCTTCTCTAAGGTACCTGTAAAGACACCAAAGTGTGGGTGGCATGTGCAGTAAAACATCTTCCCTCACTGACACACAAAGCTCAGTGTGATCAGGGCAAGGTTAAACGAGCAACCAAGAGGTCAGATTGTAATTACTGGATTTGACATTAAAAATCTGATCTGTAAAGCTCACAAGAGTATGCTTCTTTAAAACAAGGATGAGATTTCCCTCTTTTTTTTTAATATTTGCCCTTCTCTTTCTGTAACAATTTTGCCACCAGTTTGGTTTCACAGAGGTTCCAAGCCAGAGCAGTGGCAAGGAGGAAGCAAGCCCGTAAACCCGGAGTACATGGCAGGCAGTACTTCTTGGCTGCAACCCAACTTTGAGAGATCTTTGATAAGTCTATTGAAACAGTCTGTAGGAACCAATTTCATTTTCATCAATGGTATCCTCTCTTTTTGCCAAAAATGGTGCTTGGATCACCTTGAACTGTAAAGCCTTTGGTTTTCACACGAATCACACTGAAAAAATGCACTACCTGAATCCCTGTTTCGAAGATCTGTGCCATATCTTGTGGAGTTGTAGCCTCAGTATCAAACATCCCCGTTTGTCTTGGGGAAGGGAAAACAAGCAATCTGCCCTTCTCCCACCCTAGGAGGTGAGAGCAGCTTTATGTGGAAGGAAACCACTTTCTCACCTATACTTTCTGGAAGTTACACACCTGATGTGCTAATGACCTATCCTACGAAAATATTTTAGGTCCTATAAAAATATTTAATGTGAGAGCATTCAATTCTGTTCCCCTTCCCTCTTCAGTGATCTTTTTCTGAGAGGGAGAGGCGAGCAGGTAATGCGAGACCTTCCCCAGGTCAGCACAAATTCTCGCAGTACCTGAAAAGCTGCAGCCTGCTGTTGCACGCCGACTCAAAAAGAGCGTATCCAATCCTCTGGATTTTACCTTGAGACATACAGTAGTGGAAACCTTTGACTCATATGAATCTTACTTTTCTTTCCTGGGTAAATTCTCACCATTAGTTCCAAGAAGGATTTTGGAAAAAGCAATATCCTCCCAATGCCACACAACCTGCTCTGATCATTGTTTTCTGTATAGGCTACTAAGTGCATCCCTTGGTGACAGAACTACATGCAATATGGAGGTGATGGGTGAAAACTAAATAAAATCCACAGTATCTAGTGAGCCCATGGGCATCATTCCAACTTGTCTCTCTTCACTGTCTGCAACCTCTCACAAAAGTGATAGCACTTGGGAGTGTATGCTAAAGGGTCTGGTGTAGGAAAACGTCATCACACATGCGTGTGGTGTGCCTACTACAGCCAGGCCATTGGCCATTAAGACCTCCCACCTAAACCAGCTGGTTCTGCTCCTTGCAAGCACTATTTGCATAGTAAAGACCCTATATTAATCATGAACAATATAAGCACATAACCCAAATTAACCCTAAAAATAACTTCCAATATAGAGATGTGAAATACTTGGTTCGTGCATGTTTTCGTTTCACAAGAGCCTTGTTACACCGATTACTCTTGTTGGTTTGGCAAAAGTTGGATTTGCCGGGTGCCAAATTCTGCACACAGATGTATGTGGCTGGCTACTGCTGAAATAAAAATCAGAGGCTTTGACTTCCACTTTTCTTTCTATCCCTCTGGTCTGGAAGACAGTCTATCAATCATAGACAAATTGAATATGATGCACGCCCACGTGCACGCCCAAATGGCTTTCTGTACACAAAAGAAACCCAGGCCATTTGCATTTAGAAGTGCTTTTATGAGGTATGCATTTAGTAACTATGTTTACAGCTGGGGCCTGGGAGATGATTTCAGGAATGGCATCCAGAGAACTGAATGCAGCACTGGCAGTTGAATAAACGCTTGCAGCAGCCTGATCCTCATCCTGCAAGTGGGTGGTATCCCTTTTTTTGGCATATATATCACATCCCAAGGACTGGATGGTGCTATGCCCCTTTCTACACCTTCCCCGTGCTCTTTCCCCTCTTCCCATTTGGCCTCCTTGGATACATGCAAGGCTCCAGGCAAAATGGCACAGGAAAGGAATAAGAGAGAAGCAGAAACCCGCAGGGGTGAGTGTTCTTTCTGTGCTTTTTTTTTTTTTTTTTCCCCATGGCGGAGTTAGTTGAAGAGAAAAAACTGCTAGAGCATTGCGGGCTTTACCCAACCCTCCACCACTGGGTGTCTTGTCAACCTTGCTTTCTCTCCTGGTGCCCACAGCGTGGGCAGTCTGAATGAATAATTACAGCCCAGCCCAGTTAGGAGCTCTGTTTTGAATTCGACACCTCTGTGAGGATCAGAGATAAGAAGGACAGGTGCCCATCTAGATGTCTGCAAGCTCATCTTCTAGAGAGAATGGCTGCCTCGAAACCCCGGGAACGTGTTATATGCTGATTCTCAGCACCCACAGCAGCAGCAAGCACATTGCTAAAGCAGAGCCGTGGCTAAAATGGAAGGCCTGAAATGGCAGCAAGAAGGCAGCTGCTGCTTGACTGCTGAATAAACTTTGATCCATTCCACCTGTAACCACAAACCCCCACAGTTCCACTATATTTCAGCAGTGGAAGAGATGTGCATCAGGTATCACCCTGGAGTCTGATCCCGCGTTGCACGTTTGTACGCAGCCCTTATTCGCTCTGACCAGAGCTCGGCGTTGCAAGAACAGCACGAGGCTGCGTGGGCAGGATCATAACACTTCTGCTTCATAAGGATGAGCCCATAATTCTGCCTCTCCTAGTCTGTGTGGCTGAGGGGGGAGCATACACTTTGGAGGCCAAGTTATCAGATTAAGCACAAATTGGAGAGAGTCTGAAGCCTGTAACGGTATTAAATTCTGCTCAGAACTATAACCAGAATGCTCCCAGTCTGACTCTTCCCCATCATTACTAGTCAGGAAGAAGGAAAGTAGGAGACACAGAATATAGGTGTGCTGCTCACCTTGTTTAATTTTACCATCTTACATGAATAAAAAAAAAGATGAATATTTTATAACCTTCGCTTTCATCATAAGTAATTTTGTGACAGTTCAGCATTCCTGTAGATTATTTACAGCTTTTTGGTTGATGTGTGCTCCAAAAACACTTAAAAAATAATGGGGTACTTTGGCTATTGCCACAGCAGCATGAGCACACCTTCCCCACTTCCCATTCTCATCTCAAGGACACTCCAGGCTGAGGCTCCACCAACTCTCCCTTTTCACGGAGCTGGTCTTTAATAAAGCACCAACACTCTTGCTCCAAAAATGCCAAATATAGTTGAGAGAACTCCTTGATAAGATGTTTTTGCTAAAAACTATTTATATTCATAGATTCCTGACAGTTTGCTTCATTTTGATACAGACTGTCTGCAGCAAGCCTTCCCATTCGGATTTTTTAAACCCTGTTTTTTGGTTTAAGATTTGGATAACAAACAAAAGCCCTAATCAGGGGAAAAGATATATAACTATGTAAACAACCTATTCTGTACGCACAATTACATGTAAATAGCCATGAATCTTTTTTTTAAAGCAAGACAAAACACAAAATAGACTGCTTCACTGTAAATTTAAACCTCTTTCCCTTTCAGGCTTCACCGCTTCCAGTGTGAATCAGCCTATTATCTTTAAGTATGAAATTAGAAAAAAAGATTTGCTGTTTGTGCACACCCGAAGATTAACATTTCCCTGAGATTAACAGTGTGTTTCTTGAAGATGGAAAACATATAACACCAAGAAGCACATTTTAATACTGCTTCTCGAGAGCATTTTTTGTTTTTACAGCAAATACAGTTTGAGATTAAGAATATGCTTGAAAACCAGCTCGTGAAAAAGTGATATAAACCAACCCGATGAAGCTTTGTGGTGAAAGCAAAACAAATTACTACCTGGCTCAAGAGTTAAAGACATAAAATCTGCAGTTTACAGTACATTTGCTTGCATCTTTTTGTGGTATGCAAAATAATGCATAAAAAATCAGGATTAAGCATATTTAAATGTCACTTGAATTAGAATGACAGTAATTGTTAGAATGTTATAATAAGGCATCTGTTTGGAGCAGTATCTGCTCTACAATTGCCTGGTCAATGTTTTTAAGTTTGCTGAGGAATATCTAGCCAGAGAAAAAGCAGGATACACCATTGTTCCTCCCCTTATGTTGCCTGAGCCTTCAGTCACCCCAGGAACAGTAAAAGTATGAAAATACTAACAACATGTGATTTCTCTGCTAAGTTTGCTTTGGGCTAATTCTCATCATTGGAAGACACAAGGACAAAGCAGGCTACTGCATTTACTTCCCAGAGATTTATATACAAAAGCCAAACACACTCTTCACTTTTTTTTCCTCCAATCTGCCCGATTTGTCGCTCTTATTGAGCTTGCTTTTCTGAGCCCCCAGCAGGCCCTGCACAAATACCACCTCAAAGACATTGCTGTGAGTAATGACATGGCAACACTGGATAAACCCCTAGCTCCTACTTAACATGTAGAATCCAAGGTCTGTGTGTAATTTTTGCAAACCAAGCAGTCCACAGTGCTTGAAACTGCATATATGTGCTGCAGGAATAGTGGCTATCTGGCATAGATTTTCTAACCTGAATGAACAGGCTCACCTAGAGAACATCAACCTGCCTGACATCATCCAAAAAAACCCAGGAATGGGTTCTAACTGCACTGGTATCTAACTGCACTGCCACAAACATCCATCCATCCATCTCCATTCTCAGTTCTTCCTCTCTTCCTCTTTGTTATTAAAACTACAAACCAGATCACGCCCACTCCAGACAGTGGAATTCTAACCAGAGGTTTTTCGCACAATGTCTGGAAAGGGCTTACAGGTAAAACAGGATATGTTCTACTCAGGCTGAAATTCTAACAAAGTTGTTCTTAGAAGGAATTGAGTTTGTAATTTTTCAAAACCAATCTTCTCAGATACCAGACACAGACACCTACAGATACCTCCCTGAAGACCAAATTCTAAGCCCACAGCCACAACTCAACCTTCCACTATCATTGAGAAACTAAGTCCTCTAGTTGTGCTATTAAGTGGCAAAAAGCTGTAAAACTCTCACAACAAATAATTGCAGGAAGGCTATTTTGTCTTTAACATCAATAAACTCAGAAGTCAGAGAGGGAGTAAACAAGGAGCTCCGTAAGGTTTGATTTAATGTTGTTTTTTCAGAAGGTATCTGTATTGTTGACTTATTTCTAGGTTTATGCAGTATCTTTTTTTCTGCTGACACCTTTTCTCAGCAGATTGCTTAGCTTAAATCTTTAGAGAATCAGTTGGTACAAAAAATCCCCCTGACAGTATAGTTCGACAAGATGCAAGGTGAGCAATAGGTGATGTGGGAGTTCACTGACTGCCACAATGACCCATAGGCAATGGGAGAAACAATAGTCTCTTGGGAAACAGAGTCAACATAGAAAGGAGAAGATGTGAAAACAAGAGAGTTACATATCTGAGGGTACAGAATCAGTGGAAGCAATGACTAGTGCACAGGAAAACAAGAGGCAGATAAGAGGTTACAGACTGGCATATCACATATGGGTTTGAACTGCTGCCAGAGCAGACCACTCCCACCCTGGTCTCTGGGCAAATGACCAGTTTGCTATTTCATCGCCTCCCAGCCATATGGAGCAGCTGGAGTATATGTGCCTGAGCAGTACTTGCTGTGGGCAACCACTGCAAAGCAAAGCAGTTTACACACATGCACTCCTCCAGATATAGAGAACAGATCCAAGAAGTACACACTCCTCCAGATACAGAAAGCAAACAAATACACATGCCACTTCTCCGAGATGGAGTACCTCAAAGCAGCTCTTTAAACTGAGTGCTCTGGAAGATGAATGTCAGGCTTTCAGAATACATTATGGTAAAATGGGAAATAGGGAGGGGATAGGGAAGAGAAACACTAGCAAAGAGCTTCCGTCTGCATCTCCTCGACACGCAGCAAAGTTCTCAGAAAAAGGCATTAAACCCCAGCTATTACCTGGTATTACCACCATGTTGCATCTGGCAGCTACCAAGGAAAATGGGATGTGAAGGAGTGAAAACGGACACTCCCCCAGCTAGACCACATGAGGAAAACAAGGCAGGCTTTGGATTTCGACTGCACCGGTGCAGGTCTCTGTGACTGCACTGATCACAGCCTTCAGCACCTCACCCAGCCTTCTGAAGTAAGTAGCGTAAACACGGAGCAGCCTGACCAAAGCCCAGAGGATGCAAACAGCCCCTCTGTCAAAGAGCCTTGCAGGATAGTTTTGAGGACTACTTCATACACCCTGGAGCTGAACTTTCTCAACCTTTTTTTGTCAACATTTAGATTTCAGAGTGCTAGTCTTTTCAAGTGACACTTCAAAGGACACGTGGCAAATGAGTGTGAGCGAGCAGGACAACTACAGGTACTGTCAGATGAGCAGATTCTCTCTGCCCTGGTCTTCTAAGGAAGTGAGCGCTGAACTAAGTTTTCCTACAGGTTGCAAATTAAGGGAGGCTTAGCCTCCCAGCCAGTCAGGGAACTTTAAAGGAGAAAATTAACCTCTGTGTACTGTAGTATGTATGTATGCAGTATGACACCTGTTGTAAAGGCTGTTCAGTTAAATTAGAATGTCGCAGGCCACCAGGACAGAGAGAAACGCACATCCAAATACGATGAAGATCGTGCTTACTTCTGGGTAAGGCAGTATTGCTAAATACTGTAATGACAAAAACCCGATGAGAACCTAGAAAAACATCATTTGTGCCAATACTTCTCCAGATGCCAACTTCTTTTTAGCAACATGAAACTATTCCCAGAATGATGACTTTCCGCTTCCTAGAAAAAGCAGGATTTGGGAATCTTACAACTCAGAAGTCAGTATTTTTATTTGGAATAGAATACTTGACTCAGTAAACTGAGTTTCCTGCCTTGACTACAGAGGGCATGATAAGGCTTTTGTTCCTAATATGCAGATAACACGGGTAGTATACTTCACTGACCATCTGTGAGACTCTCCCACTTCTTGTATAATGCTCCAGTGGAAAAGAGGGACAAAGATGAAAAGAACAGAATCTTTCCAGGGAAGAGAACGGGTTAGTCTCTAAATGAGAAACATACTACAAATAGATTGAGAAAGGTCCCCTTCAGGACCAGAGGCTGGAAATCATTCACTGGAAACACCACAAGCCTCACCAATGGCACTTTTTCTTAAAAGTTCTGGAATGTACTTAGAAACTGAATTTCAAGCTGAACCACAAATGGACTTGGCAAGGCATCGTGAGACTCGCTGATATTGTCACACACTGTTTTTACAGGGTTGTTGCTCAGAAAGCCTGAAACCTCGGTAGTTCTGTTGATATCTGTTGCGGTTTTGCAGACAAATCCTTTTTTAACTGCAATTTTTCTTGCCCTTTGCTTCCCCTAAACCTGACAAATAGTGGTTTCATTTGCAGCAATATCCACATTCATAGGGAGCGACACTCTTCCTAATGCAGATCATTTAAAACAGTTAGCAGGCAGCCTTATTTACAGATGCAACATCTATGTGTAGAGATGGATGGGACCTCTGTGCACTAAGCAAATGAGTGTCAAAAGCCAGCATGTCACTAGGCAGTTACTATGACTTATAAGCTGAAAGGAAATGTTTAAGTGCCGGGAAGTGACAAAATGTCAAAAAGGGAGGCAGAATGAATGGCCTAAAATAGAGGGCTCATTTGAGTGATCCAGCTCCAGAAAGTTCAGTCATGCTGTCCTAACAAAACATCCCTGCAAGTTTCTCCCATTGATCATATGCTTTTTGTACTTGCCAACTGAAACGTATATTTAGTAACTCCCGGAAAGATTTACATCTATTACATTGACACAGAATACAAATGAGGCATTTAAGTGCCATTTATATTGGAAAACAAATTGCCACATCTGTCTGAATCCCTGTTTTGCTATGCCCATCCTTCAATCCTCTTTAACCTGCCTTTACTCTGAGACACTTCTCTTCCCCAAGCCTGTTTCAAACCATCCAGAAGCTTATGTCTTTATTTTTCAACTTTGTTCCATGGAATATAGCCACAGTAGCTCTGCAACTTGCCATACATTCCATTACATTGAGGTATTGTTCCCGTAACGTAACAGAGGAACAGCGCCGCCACAGTTTTCTCAGATAATGTCAGATTAATCAGTCATTTTTAAATACCAAGATGCACAAAGTATAAAAGTACTCAAAATCCAGTGTATATATGTGCTCTCTTAGGAGGTATAATTCATCACACGCACTTGCCATGGCATCAGTAATACTAATTTTGCCCTTGCTCTTCAAACAGTATATCACTTTGCACTCATTTGTCTATGCATGTTGTTAAGGCATGTAGGCTGCTGTGATTCTTCATCCTTTCCCATTCGAATAAAGACAGAAAAAGTGCCAAGTGAGAAAGTGTAAAAGCATATGCCCAGATTCCTTCAGCATTAAACATCAGAAATCAAGAAGCTTTGCATTGTTCATTTAATACTTTCCACGCAAACATAATGGAAAGCAATTTAACTGAGCATGACATAGTAGGCAGATACTCAAATGCTGATGCTGGGCACCCCCTGTTCCTTCAGTGCTGGATGTAGCTTTTCTCCAGACAGCTGGTGATCTCCCAGCTCGCCGCAGAATGTAGCTGTGCTCTGTGCAAGCTGACATTTATTCTGTCAGCTTCTGAAAGTTGTGCTTATTGATACCATCTCATAACATATCACGCTGTACGGGAACATCTAGGTTACACAGTAGCCCAATAATGCTGCTAAGATCACACAGCAGTTAAAAATGGCACGGTGTCTCTGAAAGACCCGGCAAACCTTTAGAAACTAAACATCTGACAGAATTAACAGCCTACTGAGCAAGCATTGCCAGAGAATCAATTCCTCAGCAATTTCCACTTTCTCTTCTCTTTGTTCTCTTTCCTTCTCACCCCTGGCCTTCCCTTTCCAAGCTCAGGTCTCCCATCAGACCTAGAGCATAAGTGCATGGAAGCAGGCGGCACGCACGCCAGCACAGCACAGCAGCTCACAGGTGCTGCTTTTGCCTTCCTAGCGACACCTCCACCCTGCGCTGCTGGTTCCAGTTCCTGGGGTTCATGGTATTTCCTAGGGTATGAAAGCATCAGCACACCGTCTGTGAACTACAGAGCACAGGTGAACTTCCCAGTAGCACTATCCAGGGCATTAATGCATACCACTGGCCTAGTCTCCACCTCCCCCACCCTAACCTCTCTAGTGGACGGACTCAGAGTGTATCCCCCACCAGCTTCATGCGACTCCTCTTCACATACAGCCTTGCATTTCCCAGTCTGGGAATACAGCTAGAGAGCTCAGGCTGTCCACACAATGTGCCCATCTCATTATGTCCCAAAGAAGAGATTATTATTAGCTATTAATAATAAAAATAACCATCTACTTCAGTGCCGCAGATGCCATCTTTGTCACTCAAACTGGGAACCTGAACTCCTTCACAGCCTTAGTGAACACCAGCTTTCCATCCCACTGACTCTGGGAAACGTCTAGTGTCCACACCAGTTTCCTAGTGGCTACAGTCAACATAAACAATACTGTATCATAAACTCAAGTCTGTAAAACAAAGAGGAAGCTGCAGCCATCTAGAACATACAAACAAACCCATAGAACATAACCAGCTCCTCAAAGGTGTTAGTTTTTGCTTTCAGCTATCTGAAGAGTAGTTGCTACCAAGAACAACACTTCTCCAGGGAGAGAGGTCACATCTTTGAGCAAGCCACTCACTGCCAAGCGTGAATTCCCTCCAAGTAGAAAGGAGGTGCTGACAGACCCACCGTTCAGGTGTCTTCCCTCACCTCCTGCAGACACCTTTCAGCAAAATCTGATGGTGTCATTTATGTGGACATGAAGGACATCTAGTGGAGTCTTGCTCTCTCCCAGCAGAACGCAGAGCTTTAGCCTCTGATCCCTCATTTCTTATACTTGTCCCTGAAAACCAGCATGAGCTTCTGTTATCTGAGGACAGGCAGAGAAGTCCAAAACTGCACAGATTTCCCTCTTCTTGTGGTCAGTATGGATGTGCAGTTCCGCTCTGCCACTCTGCACTCCTGTAGAGTCTTCCAGCCTTTTCCCCAGTCTCCTGCACCTATATCATTACCTTCCTCTGCACCCAGTCTGCCAGCAGAGAGGCGTTTCTCTGCCACCCCAGACATCTGGAACAGTCAATACCACAACCTGCTGGCTTTCTAAACTGCACGGGGTGTTGGGTGACAATATTGTGCATTTAACCTGTTCTAGTCTGCCAGGGACTTCGGCCATGTAGACTTCCACTCTCAACTTGCCTACACTGCAACACTTCAGGAGTGTAATTCCTGGGAAAAACCCTCTCCTTTGAATCCTAGACCAGCACCTTAGTGCTGAGACTACAGAGGGCCTGAGCTTTCCCCCGAAAAACAACCAAAGGCTTTTGTAGCCAAGGAATCAAACTCTCATATATTGCTAAGCACAATTAAATCTGCTGTGGAAAAAACCCAAAAGGCTTATTCAGATTGCCTTGTAAAAGCTTAAACATAAATATTTAATTCAGAATATTTTCTAAATTCACTTTCAAAAACCATCATTCACAGTATTTCAAAGGCTGAGGCACAGAGGTGTTTTATCTCCAAAGGAACAAGTAAACAAATGCAAGTTTCCCTCTGTTCATTTAGCTGAATATGTCAAGGCAAGAAGTTGCTAAAAAATTAGGAAAGATGTAAATAACAGCCCTTCCAATAAGTGGGTGTTTCTCACGGTAAAGCCATAACCTGAAAAGGTGGAAAGGAATTCTTACAAATGAGATGTTTCTGCTGAAGTAAAAGCAAATCGCTGGGTTTTGTGTCACATCCCCTTCCCAAGGGGTATCTCTCTGGATGCCTGAGTGTTAGAGCGGGTGCCCTCCAGGGACCAGTGTGCCACACTTCACCCCACAGGACCTGTGTTTCCCAGAGGCTGTCCCACCCAACCCCATCCTTCCCAGCCCCGAGAGAGCAGCCAGATCGCCACAGGAGCTACACAATGCGAGCACAGGCAAAGTGAGCGCTTTCCCGCTGCCATCTCAACTGTGACCAATCCTACAGCTAGCAGAGACAGCTGAGCCCAGCAAAACAAAGCACAAACCCACTTGTCTCAGGACACAACGAGGGGCTTCACTGCAATGGGTATTGCCATCTTTTTACCTCGGCCTGATCCTAAGCCCTCTGCGACTCCATATAACTCAGCTTTGGGTGGCCAAGCTCTGCCTGTCCTTCCTCTGCTGCATCTGACGTGACCTTGACCCCACTGCCTCCATAGGGCATGGCAAGGCGGCACATGGTGGATGAAATCCCCTTACACTGTTCAGCTGGTGAAGTGCCACTTCTCTGGAGAGCCTGCCAAAGGCTGAAGAGGCTCACACATACAGCAGCTGGGGCAAATCGCCACCTCCCCGTGCACAGCACAGACAAGGGAACTGCCTGGCTCAACCCCCACCCCAAAACGTGGTCCACCCCACCTGCCCTTTAGTCACTCTAGCCTCCCCGTTGTGCAGGTGCTGGAGATCGGTCCCAGCTGGCAGCTCAGGACGTGCACAGCACTGCGCAGGAGCCTGACACCCAAACACCCCCCAGAGGCCTGACTCAGACCATGCTGAGAACCGGCACAGTTTCCATTCCCAGGCACAAACCTTTTGTGTTAGCTGCTCTAACAGAATGACTTGTCAAGATGACCCAGGAAGTCTTTTAAGAAGAAAAGAGTGGAATTTATGGACAGATTATGGACTATGCAATGGGGATGCCAAGACTAATGCAGGAAGCACCTTGAGTTGGGGCTGGGATGTATATACTGCTCCTGTCCCAGGCAGTGTACGGCATGAGTACAATGCTTGTAGCTACTCCATTACTCCAGCATACTCATGGTTGCTAGGGAAGACAGAAAGGAAATATCCAGAACTCAGTATATCACAAATTGAAACACTATCAGTCATGTACTGGATGTTTAACAGTTTTTGAAAGATGCTTTCTATTTTTTTTTATTATTTGGTTTATGATTCTTTGCAGAGATCAAATTTAAGATTCATTATGTTCAAATTTCCTCTCTGCCTCAGATGGGAGCAGGACTCAGTCCTTACCATTCCTCAGCAGAACTTACAATACAAGTTCGGCCGGCCTGCAGCTACCAATGCTGCCCTACTTTCTTCCTTTTCAAATGTGAGGGAAGTCCATGCTGTATTTTCTTAGTAAATCTGAAGTTCATTTATTTTAACTGAATACTAACACGAGAGTTGGAAATTATTCTACGGTGGGATTACAAACCCACCTTAAAATGAATTAATCATTGTCATAGGACAATGTAAGGTAGAAACCTTAAAATTCCTCTCTCTTACCTAGTGAGTAACGGCTACAGAATTACCAAACACCTCAAAGAATTCTTCCAGCCTGAAGTCTTTCACCAGCTTCCAGAGCACCCTGACTAGGTCTGTGGCCTTTCTGTCCCTGTCCTTACAGCTGAGCTTTGCCGTGGTGTTGGGACAAGTTCTACTGCTCAGAGCAAACATCCCCGGGCAGCACACAGTCACACAGGTGGTTTGTGAGGTAGGCATTCTGCTGCTTTCAGCACATTGAGAGCACAATGAAAGGGTTTGGGGTTATTTTAAAATAATATTCAAGTAGACTCCCACCAAACACTAGAGGTGCAATGACTGCCATCTGAGGAACTGAATGCACGCACAAAATGCTCCTGGGAATCGCACCAGAGCATCTTCATTTTCAGAGCAAGCAGCTAGTCTGACTTCTGTGATTTCTCATTGCTCTGGTAAAGATAAACAAAGAAGCTGGAGCAAGGGGTTAAGGGGGCTCCACACTTCTGACAGGTGAACAGAGGTGTCTCAGCCTCAGGACCAAAAGCCTGAGTACGCCAGGTTCAGTCACAGGCTCACCAGTGATTTTGGGAGTGTGCACCATGAAATTGTACATAAGGAATCAGATGTGGCAAATTATGCCTTCCACAAGCATATGCTTTTGCATACAAGGACTCTGATCCAGAGTAACCATTGAAAGCCTATGTGAGAAGGGGAGTAAAGTATGTGAACTGCTCCTGTACCCACACATGTAGGAAATCCTTTTGCTTGCAAAGAAACCTTTCTCTCTGTGATGTGATCATTCCCAACTTTACAGTTCTGCTACTCACAGCTAGAGAAGTTGCTAATAAAAGTCAGAAAGAATACATTTAACAGAGAGGTACTGTATTCTGTGCAAACTATTGCTTTGTATTAATATTTATTGTTTACCAACTGTATAATAGTAAGGCTAAACGGTCTACTTGAGTCATTTTGTGAGGATGCATTTATACTTACAATGTTTAATAAAACATTTGCCAATAGCTATCTGAATAATGTGTAGATATTTTTAAATTAGCCTGTGGGCCAGTCTGTAGAGGAAATGATCCTCTGTTACGCTTGTGCGTTTAAGACGACTCTGTCATGCCATCACCTCTCACACAGACACCCTCATTTCAGCTTAACTAAAGCAGAACTTGGTGGTTAGAACGCTCCATGGGAGGAGCTACGATAGAAAAGTGAGTGGTTTAAAATTCACACCTTGTCTCATGTTAGCGCTGCGCTCCCAGGGCTCAGATCTGCAATTCCGCTTCACAGAGATTTTACCAACGTGCACGTACCACAATCACACACACACACATTGCTCTTGATTTATATAGAGCAACCCTTATTGTCACAGAGCAGCCACACTCTAGCCAGAAAAATTTAGGTTACTACATACAAAAAAGAATCCTACTGTTTATCCAAAACCAGGGATCACATCTGTGCCGAATGGCAGTTAGGCAGAGCCATCTGTCATTTTGGGGTATCCTAATGGGATTTGGCATTGGAAGATGAGGTTCTGTAACCAGGTAAAGATCAAGGGACAAGAATGCCTCGAGGCTTCAATTACCCACAACTTCACATTGTGCTGCCTTCAGAAATCTGCTCCGGGAACCATATTAAGTGCAATTCATTGATGTTTATGGTTCGCGTTTGTGGTTCCTGGAAGCCGAATGCCTTGTAAAATTAGCAGCTGCAGCTCTATAGCTGGCAGAGGGCAAAAAAGTTGAAATAGTGGAATTTTATTCATTGATACTTAGGCTTAAATCCAGTTTAACACTGCCACCTTCAAAATGCCCTTTATTTCCAGGTGAGCATTCTGTGTTTACACCCTGTGTAGGGTTTATTTTATTCTCTGAGTACAGTCTGTATCCAGACCTCCAGAGATCCCTATTTCTGAAGCCCTTTATCTTTTTAAATGCTGTGTGCTCTCTAATACTAAGAATTTTGCTAGTCATTTTATGAGCTTGGAACTAGATACTTTATGAAATGAAACAAACAAATCACCACGGAAAATGTACAGTTCTGCTGATAAAAGGTGGATAATCCTTCTACCCCCCTCCTCATATATGACAGTAATCTAAAATGGATTATTCCAATTAGAGATGTGATTTTGTGGCTGAGGAACTGCACTGATGCAGACAGCTATCTGCACAAATTAGAACCACGAAATATCTTCCCTGCCCAGAGAAAAGCAGAACAGCTCTCGGTAATATCAGTAATGTATGATATGATTTGGAGCCAGGACAGCTTCTATAAACTCATCTAGGTGTTCTGAAAAAAAGCTCTTGTATGAAAGAATCCACATTTTTGAGTCTACAGAAACAAAGACTCTATTAAAGCCAACAAAGTTTAAAAGAAAAACAAACAACCCCAAAGACCCCGCAATGAGATCCCAAACCAAATAGTTGCTGACAAAAGATATCAAGTTTTCAGGCCTGAAATATTTCTAATATTTTCCATTTTAGAAGAATCTGGGAATTTGTTTTGACGCAGCCTTGCAACTGCCAGTATAATGAAGACAAGTCTAGTAACTATGCCTTGAATTTTTTCTCTGAGAACTGCCGAAGTTCTCAGCAGTGTAAACCTACTGCTCCACCTGACTGTCACGTACTCCAAGGACAGGCTACTTTGCTTCTCAGTTGAGAATTACACCTAGGTCAAGATACTCGGTTGTGTACTTCATATCCTTGGAAACGTTTCTGGAACAGTGGCAGTATGGGTAAACGGGGATTTACCTATAAGTCCTCCACTCGTGCCTTTGGTCAGATGGAGCTTTAGGAGCACAACAGCTAACAAGCATAACCTTTCCACACACGGTTTTTCTCTGGGCCACATACTTGGTTCCTTCCTAGAACAGCTCTGCTGGGCCTCCCTGCCCGCTCCCTGGCTGGCACGCCGGCTCTCCACCGCAGTCAGCCAGACTGTCTATTGTCTGGCCTTCCCCTCCGCAACGACTGCCAAGGGCTTGCTTTGAACCTCCTGCTCACAGCCCTAGCTCGCAAAGCTGGTTCCTTCTGATCTTGGATAGCTCAACTGGTTATGGAATAGCTATTTAGATAACTGGTCAGCCATTCCCTTTGCAGAATGGTAAAAAGTCATTGCGTCTGTGAAATGAGGCAGGTCGGGATGCTCTGAGCACCCCCGCTAGAAGCCTAACGCCAACAGGCTGCCACTTGGGTGCTTGCAACTGCTCTCCTCCCAAGCCAAGCATGACAGGACACAAATGTTGCCTGGAAACTGGACCAAACAGCAGGATCCACGAGCGTGTTTTCACAGCGTGGTACTATCACAAGATAGTAGTTTCCAAAGCATGTTAAAATGTTTCTGGTTTGCGGGTTGTTTTTTTTCATATGGAACCGGAACTTCTGTCCATGTTTTTACTAATCAATAATTTTTAAAAGGCATCCTACAGCCAAGTTTTTAAGTAGCTGATTGTCACAAGTAGAAATAAAAGATAATAAATCAGGAGGAGTCTGGCATGTAAACACTGGGAGAGACTTTGTTTATTTGTTGCTCCTGTCCATTCAGTACAGCTATGTTCAAAAAGAAAGAGAAGCAAGTGTAACTTTCTGAGGAGCTTCTCTCTTTTGCATGGAACACCACAGCAAAGGCACATCAACAGACACAAGGTACATTTTTTAGGGAATGGCACCACCTCATGCTTAGCATCTTTGGAGAGGTGCCATGCGTGGGACTCAAGGCCTCACAGCACCGCTCTTGCCCTCCCGCCCTCCCACTACAGCAAGGCAAGAGCGAGCCAGCCAGCCTGCCCACACTGCAGCCATGGGAAGGAAAGAGAGACTTTAGAAGGGGGGCCATGAGCCCCTCAAGCTTATCTGCAGCACCCAAGCAGCCTGCAGCCACTCCCCAAGAGAAAAGTGGGTTGTCAGCAAATAGTATTTTCTGCCTTTGAACCTGGAAGAGAATGTGATGGACTCACAAACGTTAGAAAGAAAGAGGAGCATACATGTCCAGGGAAGTTGTTCATCATGATTTAAATATTCCTTTTTCCAAACTTAAGAAAGCTGCATTGTTCATGAAATTTAATGCTCTAACTTGGTCCATTATCAGAAGGTAAATCCTAAAAAGCTCAGTGTGGCATTTTTAAACAACTGCCACCACAAATCTCCAGAATTTTGTGTTTCTAACCTTGCTTTTAAGTGCTTGCATGACTAATAAAGTGTGACATTGCTGAGATTTGCTAGCATTCTTTTCTGTAACATAAGTTCTAGCTGACAAAAAATATGGCTAAATTTAGATACCTGCAGCAAACAAGAACCTTCGAAACAAAAGCAGGCTTAAGGATTAAAATTGGCTGTGACATGTTTGTGCTCCAACATACGCAAGTTCACATAACCCCTTGTCTGCTGCCCCATTCGCAAAGTCACGGACTGGCTCTGAAAAGAAGTTTGCTGAATGTGAGCTGTAAAGCATTACTTAGTTTGACATGCTGCTGCTCCAGTGGGTTGTGCCAGTACGGCCAGTGGAGCCTGCTGGGGCTTTCAGCCCCAGAATGTGGTGGGGTTTTTTTAAATAAGCCATTAACTAGAGAAAAACAGACGGCAAGAGACCTCTGTAGATAAGAACTTGGTGTTAGGAAACATTGTATGAACTATGATTCTATGATTCTAACTACACAGAAGACTCATACCAGGACCATAAAACTCTACATATATTCAGATACTTATTGCATTTTCCCAGTTTTCTAGTCAGTGTGCTCTTTAAATGGAGCAACCCTAGCTGAATCCTTGGCTGTTTCTCCTCATACATATCCTCACATATCTCTGAAAATTACAAACCACAGTTCAGTGTTACATTGATACCACTGAAACCAAAGTCAGCTGATGGTTTACTAAACACAAATACAGAATGTCTACAATGGGAGTTAAGAGTTAGAAAAGAGAAATAAGAAAGAGATCCTTTAAACCCTGTAGCTGAATTTCAAGTGTCCAGTCAAGTCATGTCCTTTTCTGTTTTCTTTTTTGTGCCATGCCAGACAGTGACCCTAGAAGCCAGATGAGGATGATATATAAACACCACTGCTTTCTAACACTTCTGCTGGTAGAATTAGCCACAATATTTAAACGTCAATTCACTGCAAAGAGAAATTATTTTTTAAAAAGAAAAATCAAAGTACCATTAGAAATTGAATTTTCAAGCCATTAACTTTACTAGGCTGTTCCTGCTGGCATATTGAATGTCTGCTAGGTAACAAGGTCACTGCTGTTAGTTTAAACTTTGCATTAAAGCACCCTAAGAAAAACAGTCAGCTCACGCAAGAGGAGAAACTAAAATAAGAAGCCCAAATAATACATCTGCTGGGGAAGAGCCACCTTCTTTTTCCTCACAGTAAAATCCAACTTAACTTTTCTGAAAAGCAGCCCCTGAAAGATGCTAGGACCTCCCTGGAGCAACAGAAATGCAATGCACACAGAAACTTACATATTATGTTTCCTATTTATTTTCTTGCAGCTGTGGACTTAGTCCTGGAGAGAACACTTTCTGCTCCAAGTAAGTATTTTGACTTCACTGTCAGATTTAAAAACAAGCAAATGGACAACATCCAGAAGCATTTGTAGCCTCTTGTCCTGGGAAAAAACAGACCTGCAACTCTGTGGGAAGTTCCTGGCAGGTCTGACGGCTTTGTGTTCTGATCGTGGCAGAAATGAATGCAACTTCCTATCTTTAAAGTTTGCAGAAAAACTCCATGGAATACCCAGCACTACTGACAGAACAGTTATCTTGTGCCAGATGTAAAAGTTTCAGGCTGTTCAGGCCATTCAGCTACATTGCACCACGCCAAGCACCTCTCAGACGTCTGTCTCTCATAATCTTACTCTGTATCAAACAATACCTAGTCTGAATATCCACAGCAACATGACAGGTTTTAATATCCTCTGTAGATTTTGCTTCATTCTCTCGTATTCAGTTTACCAGGAATGATGCCTTCCCCATGCACCGAGGTCAGAACTGACCTCCACTCAGAGGGCAGATTAACCCAGAACCTAGTTTCCCTTTCCAAACATTTCCAAACATTTTAAACCAGACAAATCAGGAGCAAAACCCACAGCTGCTTCACTTCCACTGTGAGCAGATCAAGCCAGAGCAAAAAAAAACCTACCAAATACCCACTACTTTGGGGAAGTATTTTACTGGTGAAAACATCATCAATAATCAGCATCCTGTTCTCATTTTTCTATCAGCTGTAGGACCTGTGACACCTTTTCTGAATTCAATCAAGACATCTCCAGAAGTTTCAGAAACCAATAATACTTAAGAAAAAACCCAAACAACAATGATGCAAAAACAGTGAGCTCTGGTTGCCCCCTACCCCATCCTCTTGCTCTTCCAGAGATTGAAGCTGAGGAGTCAGGCAGATCCTGCCAGCAGCGGTCCCTATAGAAGATGACAGAACACAAGCACTGGCTGCTGGTTGTCATCTGTCACCCACCACCGAGTTCACCAGTACTCAGAGCCCTTCGATGAGCTCCCAGCAGTTTCCCGTAGCAGGGTAGCTATGACATGAACACCACTGGCACGATCGCTGCCATTAGCAGAGAGCTTCTAACGGGAGCAGCAGACAAAGGCAGACGATGCTCCTTTTCCTCTGTATTGGGGCAACACTCACTCGACCCAAAAAAGATTAGCAGAGGCCACGTCAGGCTGGAGATGCCAAGTGGGAGGATGGCCTCAGGCAATACATGCTGCCATCCAGGCGCTGGCTGTTCTAATGGCCCAAGAGCCGAGATTAACTCATCTCCCGCCCAGCTCCCCCTTAGTAACGCATCGGGACACAAAGCCAGACATCTACTGCATAATCAGGGAACCGCAAGCGCTAGCAGAGCTTCAGCCGTCCCTGTGATACCCAGTGTCATCAGAGACTTGCAGCAGTGTCGTGCCTGCAGCTTGAAAATTCATCCTACTGCCTCTAGGAAAAAAATGCCAGGGGTCAGGAAAGGGCAGTGAAAACAGGCAAACCGCACAGGCAGGTACGCTGTCCTCTAATGCAGAGGAAGAGCAGAGATATACTGAAGAAAAGCAGGGCTAAAAATATCAAGAAGAGGGCAGAGGTTCTCACATTTGCAGGCACACTGGGGCCACAGAAATGCACTTGCAGCTAGTTCTAACCCACACCGATTGAAAGACAGGTACTTGTGTGGGAAGAATTGAAAAAGATGTTTTATTCCCCACCTCTCTGTACCCCCCACCCTGTTTTGTCCCTAGAGAGAAAAAAAAAAAAAAAAACCCAAAACCCAACAAGGGTTGAAACAAGGGACAGAGAACAGGCAAAGAGAACAAATAAAATTGGGGGTGGAGTGGGGAAGGTCTTTAAACCTTCTAGTTTTTCACTGACGTTTCTAAAGTTTAGGGACATATTTTTGAAAAAAAAACAAACTAGGTTTGCTTTGGTTTTAATTTAATAAACCTCAGCCAGCCCTACCCTTAATTAAGTTGCAGACTGTTAAACTACTGACACGCGCAAGGCAGAATAACAGTTTCATCAGAGAGAACAAAATCACGACTGGATAGAGAGTTAGCTGCACATCTCCATCCTCCATGGCCCCAACAGAGCAGAAACACCTAAACCACCCACTTAATTAGCAAGGAGAGCTGCAAAGCTGCAACCTCCTCAACTAGGGACTGGGAACAAAATGCAAAGCTGCAGGCTCACAGTCACGGTTTCAAGCCACCCACATACAACTTGTTTCAGAGCAACTGGGAGTCCAGCACAGGCAAGTCAATTCACAATCTAACAAAAACAACAAAAAATAGTATTTATTAACACCCCCCTCCCCCAAGGAATCCAACCCTTTAGGACCACTAACCACAAGCAGTTTGGAGTCTGGCCTCGACAACATGGAAAGTGGCTAACTGAATCCAGCTCTGTTTAAGAATAGATCAATTCATGATTTATTTAAATCGATTCAAGTTCAGATTACACCTGAAAGAGGTGGATCTGCTCTCCTGCCGCTCACCCCTGTTGCCTTGAAATGTCTGCTCAGTAGTGGGAGTCAGGACCTAGACTGGCTGAAAACTTTCTTTATCCTTTATGGCTTAAATTTCGCTCAAAACAGCTTCTCACAAATATTAGAACAAGGAAAGGAAGTGAAAGGGAAGTCAAGAGCGCTGAACTCTTCCATTTAGTGGTAAAGGAATATACAGAGCCTTAAATCAATGGTGAAAGGACACCCCACTTTGGATGCTTACTGTAGGAATTATTATGTGTGGTGCACATATGAGCTACATCCACAGCGATGGTGAAAAGAACCCCTTAGATGTTATTCTGGATCGTTACTAATGAGTACAGTTAAAAGTATATTTATAAGAACTTGTTTGCTTACTGGTACTCAACAGCAGGTCCTTCACATCCCCTCCTTTTTGCCTGATTTTGCAAGGCCCTCCCAGGTGAACACGGGCACTTCTGGAATTGGGGTGTTCCCCCTGTTGATCTTTGGAATTAGCGGTGACATGAGCAGGTTCCCGCGCAGGCTGGTTTCAGGAAGCTGGTCTTTTCTTGACCGACTGTCCCTGGGAGTGAGGGAGGATTACAAACTCATCTACATGTGATTTGAATATACCAGCAAAATGCTCACTCTAACTGGAAAAGAAATGCTTTTCATCTTTTATCTTTCATTTTCATTGATGACATTCATGCCATAGTTCAGAAGACCACCCTTCTGCCTGTTCTTGGCTGAGACATAGTGCTTTTAATTTATAAATTATGTCTTCTTAGAAAAAGAAAAAAACACTCCGTTCTGCCAGTCATATTGTCCTTGTTTTTTAATTACCACCACCAAAGAGAAAAGGCTTTAATGCCTAGAAGAAATGTGCACATATTTTCTGCCACAAAGAAATTCATCAATGTTGAGCACAATGGCATGTAATTAATAGTTGTATTTTAAAATTCAAGCTACACTCACTGTAGTTTGCCAAGAGACATACCCTAGCACTGCCATACAGAATGTGTGTTTGTCCTTTTGTTTCTGTTTTTCAGTAGGTAGCCAGACTGCGAGTACAAACCACACGGAAGGACCGGACTGGCACGGAATGACCAGAATGACTGGCTGAGGGTTCACCTTACACAGCAGGTACCGCTGAAAATGAACAAAACAATTGTCTCAAGGCCCCCACCTGCTACACAGCACAACTGCCAGCTGCTCACCCTTCTTTTGCCTTTTTTTTTTAAATCAGAACATAAGGATGCTTTACAACTGCACAGAACCAGGCCGTTCTCAGGTGCTGCTCCCAGGTCTGACCCCTTGTTTCCAGACAGTTGATCACTGTCCCAGTAAGACACTGTGGGATAGAATTTTCCAGCAAAGTGCTTAGTGTTCACTGGCAGGGAAACGAGGCTGGTTAACCGGAAGCTGTTGCTTCACGTGAAGGACTCCAAGACACCAAGCATCAAGGATTTAGCTGACACCAGTGTCCCTGCTGTGCCACCCTCCCCTTTCCCCATCTTAGATCGCTGTCCTATTGCAAGGGCAGCACAAGGCCGATAACCGTACTCCAGTCAATTGAAATCTTCCAGTCACACATACTTCTCCTTCAATGGAAGTGATGGGTGCCAAAATTCACTGCAGCTTCGTGTTCCCCACACTTCTGCCTGCCAGTTCCTACCCTCATGCTACAGATCTCTTATTTTTGTCAGGACAGCTGTGTGCAGAAACCAAGTGTCTGAAACTATCAGAAAGGCCTGAAAGCATTTGATTGCCATTTAATCCTAAGGGTGGGATATTGCTAAGAAGTCAGCCATGAGCAGGGATGACTGGGGCAGAAACAAACATTTCACCATGCCACTTTGAGAAGCACCTCTGAGCAGAGGCAGCAGTGGTGGTTTGGCACTGATGGCCTCCATTGCTGCAGTCACACCTGCCAGGTCTCATCTGCCACTATGCTGACTTCCAGGCAAACAGCACAGGTAAGATACACTGGAAATCAGGCTGCTTATCTACACTCTAGTTTGCTGGCCTTCACAATGAACAAAGAAAAGCAATGCAGTGGGTTTTGTTTCCACTGTCTGGCAGTGATCCTCTCCCCAAGCTGCGCTTGCTTCTTTCTCCTCCTGACGCCACCATCATGGCAAGTTGTCCCATGCTGGAAGCTGGGATGAGAATCCTTGTCTGCAAGCAACAGATGAGGATGAGAAAACAGCTTACTGTACACAGTACCATATCTGAGGAGTTCAGATGCAGCAAGTTCATTTTTCATTCTGTCACATTCACAAAACGCTTTCCATGTGTTTATGCAACAGATTTACCTGTGGATCCTTGTGCCCATTCACTCACCCAGTTGTGCTTTGGAGACGAAGTGGAGGATTGGGAGCTTCCTAAAACCTCTGAAGTCTCAAATCCCAGACATGGCATATGACTAGAGTTTACAGTACTGCTGATGGCATGAACTGCTTTACACCAGCATAGCCTCTAACAGAGTAACAGCATTTGCCTGAAACACCCTCTCTGCCAGGAACTGCTGGTGGTTCTGCAGGGATTGTGAAGCATGTTTTGCTGATGCATTGGCAGAGCTGACTTTGCAGCCCCACAAGGATACAAAGTTGGAGCAGCTTTCAGGCAACAAACCCCAAACCCAGGTTTAACAACAGGTATGGGCAGGGAACGGCACAAATCCTTGGTGTAGCTATGCCTAAACCCAAAATTTATTGTTATTTTTAGAATATTGTTAATACATAAATCAAACCTAAGAAATGTGGCTATGATCTTTGTATGTGTGTAATCTGAAATGAATTTGGGATCTCCAGCTGTTTACAAGTCTGCTAGTTCAGGAAGCAGGAAAAATGAAATCAATTATTTCTTACCCTGTCTGCTCCCACCTGTAGAGCTGGTCTGCCTTAAATTTCCTTGCAGCTTCCGCAGAGCAGGGGCATTATTCTCCTCCTCTCTGCTGGGAAGCACCAAAGAACCTCCATGGTACACTGCAACCCAGGGGCAGCTGCTGTACAAGAATATTACTGGCCCCATTGTACTGGCCAGTATAAACGCACCTCTCAAAAACTTTTGTTGCTCTCTGACACATAAAGATCCTGGCTGCCCATGGAGGGTGAGTCCTGTCTCTAGGCTGGGAAGCATTGCTCCTGCTCTCCAGAGCAGCCAGCCCTTGTCCACTGGTTTTCTTCAGAAAAGTGACGTGCCTGCAGTCAGGCAAAAAAACAGGTTCCCCAAAGAGATGGAGAGCACCAAATGGAGAAACAGAGACAGAGAAAGTATCTCCAACCTACCCAGCTATTTCCATAGCAGTACAAATAGGACCAGGTAGATATAAATGATACTAAAAAGCCCCTTGCTTCAGGATCATACCTTTCCTCCCTGTAAAAGAATCCTCACAAGCAACAGAGGAAGGACCACTAGATGTAACTTCTCTTTGTAAATCCTCAAACCAAGTTAGACAGGAAACTACTGAAAACAAGTACTGCTTCAAATAATCTCTCACTCATTCAGTGATATTTGTTTGTTCTTTGTATTCAGATCTGATTAGTTTTTAAAGTAGGTAAGGCAAGTTTCAAGCTATGGAGTTTTAATCCAGAGTTTATTTGCCTGAAGAAGAAAGTTTAAAGCAAAGCACTACTGGTGCTTTCTTTTTTTTTGTAAATTACTTACGCCCTGATTATCTAGTATCTTCATCTATGCAAAAAAATGGAGAGTCTTAAATATTGGGAAATCTATGCAAAAGCACCTTGTCGAGCTGGTCAGAGCTGTGAGCTGTCAGTCTTGCTGAGGAACAAGTTAGAAGTTCCATACAGAAGAACATGTAGTACACATATCAATAAATAAAACCTTCCATTTCATCTGTGGTGAGCCAGAATCAGCTATGTACAACATCCAAAGCTCTAGATACATCTGAGGCTATAAATAAAAAACAGTTGCTTGATGGTGGAGGTGAGTTGGACTTCACTACACTATGTTTGTTTTCGCAGAAGCGTACATATTGTTAGCACACGCATATCTTTATCTAGGACACCACGATTCTAAGCAGATACCCAATGCTACAGCCCTCAGAGCTCGAGTTAGGGTTGCCTGAAAGGAATTTCATCCTGCTACGGTCCCTTTCTAAGGGGAAACAAGAAAGAGAGAGGACGCCAGACTAGATAAGGTTCTCACCAAACCCAGATATGAAAGACGCAACTCTCCCCAGAACATCTGCCATAATGGACTTCACCTACAATGAGAGGGAGGAAAACTGACCAGTCCAGACAGATAAAATCACTATAGCACAAGGTTTTGTTGAGCTGTGACCCAGCCAAACTGAGTAAAAAATGCCAAGCCAACCTGTGCATGCCGGTAAGCGCCAGAGGATGCATGGATGGAGGCCTGCAGAAGCAGGCTGCAGCAGTTCTCCGCCACATGGCTGAGATCACAGCTGACACATCAGGTGGTGGTAAAAAGGGTAGAGGAAAAGTATAACACTATTCTTAACTCGTGTTAGCTACTCTCCCTAGTTAATCTCCAGCAAGGAAAATACATCTGGCTACTGATGTATTGTACACTTGATGAATAGCACTCAGGCTGAGCAGGACATTTCAAGTTGCTTGATCAATGCAGCCCAAACTCCCACCATGGTCCCCAAACAGGCAAAAGTCCTACACACAGACCTTCAGCCACAGGCCAGCCTCAGCTACAGGAGGGACACGAGTCACCGCTCTGGAACAGCGATTACTACTACAGGCTAACGTATGCTTAGGCATAAGCCTAAAGGCTGCTCAGGCTGCCCAGGGGAGTCTCCTTCTCTGGAGATATTCAAGACCTGTCTGGACGGTGACCTGTGTGACCTGCTCTAGGGAACCTGCTTTGGCAGGTGGATTGGACTTGATGATCTCTGAAGGTCCCTTCCAACCCCTGCAATTCTGTGATTCTGTGATACCACACGCATATCCCCATAATAGATGGGCACAGATAAAACATAAAGAAGGGAACAGACAGGCATAAATATAAACAAATATTGTTCAGATAATAGACAGGCATAATTAGTTAATAGGCCTAAATAGATAATAGTTTTAATGGGAAGATCAAGCATATGTTTTCTCTGATCTGAGCTTTGATTATCTCCTTCATTTCATCACATTAGCCTCCAGTCTTAAAAGCCAAATGTATGTCTTTCAGTTACATTACTGGATACTTCTCCTAGGAGACAAACATTTGCTTTGGTGCTGGCTATTTTCTGCCTATCTCTAACACTAAGAGGGCCAAGTGAACGCTGCTCTCAAACATCAGAAATACAGTTTCAGAAGGCAGTTTATGTAACTTTCATTTTAAGCATTTTTCATTTATTTCTGCAGGACCCCTTCCTCTAAGATGCCTCTTGCTCTCATTCAGGACTTAATGATATTTCAGTTTATCTTTTTTCTCTCCATTTTATTTCGCAGGAGATGACATAAATAGCTGTTGCCTTGTGCTGGTGTCAATAGGAGCCTCCAAACCATTAACTGAGGGTTAAAGCAGGTGTTTGCCAGTGGAAGTTGCAGGAACTCAACACCTGAAGAAACCCAACCCTTAGATTTCAAGACACTGCTTTGTACAACTTTAGGTAGTCTTTAAAACTTTTCTAATGAGATTGAGCAGTTAGCGTGACTTTTAAAGTTCATTCACTCCACCTTACAATTATCCTCAATAAAATACATTCATTTGGTTGGAATCATATTCATTCAGTTGTCATTTGCTTGCTAATAAACTGTGTACTACAGGGATTTTCACCAGCTCATGAGCTGTAATTAAGTAAGTATGCAGAGCACTTACCTCAAATCTTGTTAAACTGATAGCTTTGGCTCTGTTTATTCAGGACACTGCTTTTAGAAAAGTCCTTAAAGAAATCTGTCTTGTACATACAGCACCATGGAAAAGCAACACACAACCACAATCTGAACTATTGCTCATGCATTGTGCGTTCTGAAACAGCACAGCCAAGCCAGACTCACAGATGGTGTTTTTCATGACAGCAGTCATGACTATTGGCCCTCGAGTCATTTGGAAAAAAAACCCACACAAAACAACAACTGAACCCTCAACATCTACCAGGATCAAGTCATAGTGGGGGAGAGGAGAAAGAAAGAGCGGGATCATTGGTTTATAAACATCTGATTTACACCCTAATAAGTAATTATGCCACAGCTGGTAGGGAAAATGTCAAACAAGCAGTTAAAGCAAATATCAAAATAAAGAATGAACTTAATCTGGACTTCCTTCTCAGTACACTGCAACATGCCATTTTGATATGAGAAGGTCCAGGTCAAAGAAATTATATTGGCAGGTTTGGGGGCCAAAGTCAGCCCTACAATTCTTTCTTTGAGCATTTGCAGCTACCAAGGGTAAGGTAGTTGTCAGTTTGTCATGCCATGTTTTTGTCAGAACAGGTTCTTTAGTGAGAAAGGCAGGCCAGAACCAAATTTAGAGTGACTCTCTAACATCAAAACTAGGTCTTGAGCAAAATTCATAGACCATATAAAGAGCACCTCCTTCATGAAACAGTCGTGTTCCCTGAACTACCCAAGTTCAAAGTGCCTGGCTCAGGACTGGCCAGAATACATTTTGCTTCTGACTTGCTAAATATCTCAGGTTGGACATTTATCAAGGTCCAGTTAATAACTGATTTGTGAAAGCTTTATATTTCAGGCCACTGTATCCTTCGTGCTGCTCTCAGACTGTTGAGTATATAAGCAGAGCATCAGGCATTTGGGTGCACTTGTGAATCCAAACCTACAGACAAGCCCCTGCGAGAACAACGTGACCACACACTTCCTTGCACAGGTGAGGCAAAATCCTACATCCAGGTTAAAAAGCCCAAAGCAAGTACCTTCCTAACACTTGCTGAAGACTTACCCACTATTTCTGAAGTAGACTCTTAAAAAAAAATAAAATCCATGTGATTATTTAACATAGCACAGCACAGAAGACACGTCTGCACCCATCCTTGCCTCAGTCTGTGAATAGCCCCAGAACAAATTGCCAAGGTTGAACTCCACAGAACACAAATGAGGAAGAATGGTGCTTCCAAGGTGTCCTTATGCCTGGAACTCAGGAAAAATATCTACAATGCAAAGCATGTCATAATGCTAGTGGGAATTGCAGGAGGAGAGGGAACATTTTCTAAGACATCTGCAAGGAATATTTTACAAACTGATGTTTTCTCTTAGGGGACTGTTTCATCACTTCACTTGATTATCCCTGATCTTTTAAAGACCATGTTTTTAAAGGTTTTTCATAGTAACAAAATTTTGAATCAAGAGGCTACAAGATCCCAAAGGGGGGAGAGTGTTTTACTTAAGTAGTCAATCATGACATTGGGGGATTTCAAATGGAAGTGGAGAAGTAAACACATCTATGCAAAAATTAAGCAGCCCAAGAAGAGAAAACGGAAAAAAAGAAGAAAATAAAAGCCAATATACATTGGTTATTCGTTTAATTGCAAAACTGAGGAACTAAGCAAAGTAAAAAAGCAGAAAGGGGGATTAAAATAATTCCTGTAACACTCCCATTCAGATCATGCTGTCCACTGCTGCCATGCAACCCAGTGTACCTGGCTAAACACACCAGAAGTAGCTCCATTTCTGGGCAGATACTTCTCTTAATGAAATGGGCAAGCCAAAACTGGAGCCTGACACCACTCACTTCCCAATCAGACTTTCAAACTTTTCGCTGCCACACTAGCACTGCTCTCCTAAAATCTATTGGTTTTGTTACACTGGCCTGCAGAGGTGCAAGGCCAGGCATGCCAGGTAATGAGAAGTACAGTAGTTCAAAACAGAGTGGTTGCTGATCATTCTGAATTTCCTTCCACATCTCCAGCTTTTTCAGCAGAGCAGCCAAGAGCAGTTTGAAAACAAAGGCCCAGGCATTTTGGGCACAAGGTTCTTCAGGTCTCCACGAGGCTTAGCCAGTCACAACCAAATCCCTGTTAACAACCTCGCTCTCACCTTTACCACATGACTAGGAATGAACTGCCATTACCTGAATGTTTCTGCACAAAGATGAGGCAGCAGCTGGAAACGTATTTAAAAAAAAATAAAAAAAATAAAAAAAGTGCCCTCTCCTCCTGCAATTCCCACTAGCAGTATGACATTGCTTCCAATTGTCTTTCAATGACAGCTCAAAAGGCAACACCAAAAAACTGCAGTCTGACAGAGTTTCTTGATCTGTCTTGTGGAATTAAGAGAGAGAAGGTTCAGATCATTCATGAGGTGGGTGAGAACCCATCCAAACAAGCAAAACTGCAGACTGGGAATGTTCCAGCTAAGGTTCCTGCCTTCTCACTACCCTCACCCCACAGTCACATGGCTCCTAACCTAAGGCACAGGCCCTCTTCTCCTAGGACCAGCAGGACCCCATTCCCTTACTGCCTCCTCCACCTTTAAATCCCACTGTTCTTTCCATACTGATCAGATCTGGCTTCGTTTGCAGGAGATAAACCATTTAAACCCAAGTGCTTCCTAAGAGTACTCTCAGCTTCCCAGCTTACTGAAAACCCCATTGTTGCCCAGTGAGGAGCTGGAAGGCCTGGCTGCTACGCTCTGCCAGCTACTGTCCTCCATCGGAATGAAAATCAAACTGTTTCTGCTAACTCCCACTCCTAACCATTTGTAGCAGACAGAATGAGAGCAAAAAAGGGATTCCACTGAGCAAAGAAACCAGGAGGGCACAGGCGTGGGCAAAGCAGCTGAGGAACAGAAGGCAGCATTTGTTTTGACTGATGCAACTTGACAAAAGCCAAGTAACGTGTCCGCTCGCACAGCTGCATATTGCTGTAGATGTGGCATGGACAAAACGAATGGTATTTAACCTAACTCATTGGTAATATATAAAGGTGGGCATTTTCCACTTTCACATGTAAAAATGTAATACATTTCTATTTCAAAGAGATTCACACCATCCTTTCAGACAAACCTTTTTTAGAATTAAACATACGACGGGTTTTATTGTGCAAAGTAGCGCGGGTTCACATGGGACCAAGCCGTGAACAGTGACAACACCAGTTGTTCTAGTTCAGAAAGTCTATTTGGTTGAAGCCTGGGTTAGTAAACCACAGCACTATAAGAACTGCCTGTCTGCAGCTGGTTTAGGTTCCCAGAAATGTGCACTGCACAGCGGAGGGATGCGCAGGGAGAACTAGGCAGCTCCAGGGTTAGCCTTCACTGCTTTTGTTCCCCTGAGAAATGCAAATCACCATCTGGCTACTTTTTTGATGAAGGAAGGGTTAAAAAACAGGTGTAACAGGAAAGAAGATTTCAGCTTCACTGAAGACACAGAAAAAAAAAAAAAGCAAAAAAAAAAAAGCATAAACCCAGCTGCACGGAGCCATCTGGGACTCTAGTTGCATATGGGCCTGAAGTGGAATTGCACCTAACCAAACAGTCCTGGGGCAACTCTTAATGGGGACACAGGGACACTGGGCTGCCTGTGCAAGGGGGCACTCAGAACCGAATAGATTCTGATCTAGATCTTGCCACAAGGATTCAAATTCACTGAGAGTTAAAGCAGAGGAATGGTAGAACCCCTTAAAGGTTTCTCCTCCCCCTTGCCAAAGACTGTGAGACCTCCTCACCTTTCTGCTTAACAGCTGACACGAATAATTACGTTTCAAATTTATAGGAAGGCATTGATTTAAAATACCTAACTTTGAAATTTATGATATGACAAACTTACATTATGATATTACATGACTCAGTCTGCCATTACTTTTCAACAGAAAAATGCCTTTATAAAGCAAATCCATTTCCTTCGGCTTCAACACAGGATGGTTGCAATAGCGATTTCCAAAGAACAGCAGCAGCACAACGCATCCTCCGGCAGCTTAGCTGCAGGGTTTAATGCACAGACTGCTAGAGCACTACCAGGATGGGCTCTTTGCCATGCATGCTATGGCCTATCATATCACCAACAAAATCACTGCTCCTGGTTCTCATTGCTGTAGGATCTAATTGCTGTACCACTTTTAAACCCAAGGTAAAAGAGATTTCTTGGATTTAACTGTGGTTTATTTTAAATAAAAAGTGATTAATTAAAAGCCCCAACACTGCTTAGAGAGCAGCTCTTTTATCAATGCTGTACTGTGCTAATCCACAAGCAAAACTGTGGAAAGCAGGGACTTTTCAACCACCTTAAGCACTGGTCCTCCTCCCTGCAGGTGGCAGAGCATGCTGTGGCTTTTCTCTGGTCTTTCTCTATAAGTGGAGGCATAAAATTTTCTTCATATACAAATTCAAGGTGGAGGACCCCCAGTCACTGCCCATCTTTCCCTTCTTTTTCTTCCCATTCACACCATGCTCTCAGAGCATGATTACAGTCGACAGGTCCGATAACATCCTCGGAATAAACATAGGCTGCTCTGCTATATACCATGAAGTCTTTGGTCTAAGACTGTAAAGGAGCCAGCCCCAAAAAAAAGGTACTCAGGGTGTGACAAACCATGGCGACAGGCCTCTACACAAGGGATCACCCAGCAGTGCCCATGTCAACAACAGAGTTTTGTCTGCACTAAAGCCAGCACACAATTTCGAATCACTCATTGCAAGTAACATGTCCAATAAACGCCCAGTGAACCCACTCTGCCACTGAAATGTACATTTCTAAAATACACAGGATGTTTTCTACTTTAATTTTCCTTTCCTTTGTTTAAATTGAAAATGGAAAGACTTCTAGCTGCAAGAGAGTACAATGTTGAGTGCTTTTAGGTTAGAAAATTACCGCATTCTACATTCCTCTCCCATGAAGAAAACAGCATCAATGGCTTTTGCAATACGCAATAATGTTCAGAATATATTCTCCTGGGCTGAGGCTCTGTATAGTCAGCAACGTACACGAACTAGTTTTGAGATGTGCGCCTCAAACTAGTCTGACTTCCAATTCTTCTGCTATGCTGAAATTTTCCTGTGACAGGTCTTTTTTTGCACAGTGTAGATAGCTTTGCTTGGAAAAATTAAATTATTAGCTTGTGTACAACTTGTTTAGATTAAGAGATATCCATCCTGTCAGATATGTATCTTAATTAGATAAGACAACAGGCATTTTCCAGAATTGGCCTGTCAGATAACATATCCTAGCATGACAGAATTTTAAGGGTGATTGCATTTACAGGGCTTCAGTAAGACTGTATTTCTTCACCTTCTACATGCAAGTCCTTTCTTTACCTTCTTGAGGGCTGATACAGCTTCTCTTCAGGTCACTGAATATCATGAAGCATCATTCTTGGAGCTTTAGCAATTTTTATTGTTTAAATATTTAAACAACAAAACCTCTGAGGATGTGAAATTGCAGTAGAGTATCTACCAGAAATTTAAGGTGGAATATATGACAGGGATGTCATAGTAGTTCCTCTTTGGTGTTCCTTCTTCCCTGCCCTCTCAGAAAAGCGTTACTAACCAAGATAAATCAGAATAAAGTTAAATGAAAGTATACTACTATGATAAAGCAGAAGGAGCACAGTTAGTACAAATGTTTATGCTTTCTAGCACCACGAGGGAGACAAAAGAATCAAGCCTACCTTACAAAACCAACCAACCCAATCTGCTCAAACTTATCAAGGACCTGAAACCCTACCATGTCTTTACTGTGCCCATACGGCCCTTGGTATATGCCACAGACAGAACAGTAACGTGTCCCCCTGCTTAAGTTTTTTACTTCAAAATTAAACTCAGTGCCAGGTCTTTTGGATTTACACTAGCTGCTTTAAGGACAAACAGAAATTACTGATGTAGTACTTACTTTATTGCGTTTATTTAGCAACGAAGGGCATTTTTAAGCCGGGTTTAAGTTGGTGAGCCATGTACTTGTACAGCTGAAGTCTTCAGCTGCTATGCCAACAGCAATACACACCCAGACCTCGTACCCACTTACACAAATACACAACAAAGAAATGTAATCCTCTGAAATCTGAAACAGTGCAGTTTGAGGTGTGTGCATGTGTTTCTGCTGACTAGGGGAAAGGAACCACACAACCTGGACAGAAGACACCCCATTAAGAGCATTTCCTGGGAGTTAACTAACCCAAACTAACTATAGCTCCAAAATAATGAGCTTTAGTATCAAGCACTTCTAATCTGTATGGTAACCGCACATTTTTTGTCCACTCAACTCACACAAACCGCAGGTGTTGCAGTGCTAATAACCCATTTGTTGTTCCTATTCCCCCTGTGCAGTGAAGTGCTGACCATTATTCATTCTGTAGGTCTTTTAAAAGCCCGAGACAAAGCACACGGGTGAAATGTTTGGAAACAGTGTAAACAAGAATTTAACTGTTATGAAAGGCTGCTACTTGTAAACACTCTCCTGGACTGACCAAACTGGTCTTGGGTTCTAGATGTGCGTGGCAGAGTCCTATCTGCAGTGCAAGGGGCAATGGTCACAACTTGGACCACAGGAGGTTCTGCACCGATGTGCAAAAGAACTTCTTCATGGTGAGGGTGACAGAGCACTGGAACAGGCTCCCCAGGGGGGTTGTGGAGTCTCCTTCTCTGGAGACATTCAAGACCCATCTGGATGCTAACCTGGGCAACCTGCTCTAGGGAACCTGCTTTGGCAGGGGGGTTGGACTCTATGATCTCTTGAGGTCCTTTCCAACCCCTACAACTCCGTGAGACAGGACCAGCAGCAGCTATCAGAATATCTGATTCTACCATTAGTGAAGTATTATACACAAATGAACGTGTCCTTTATATTCAGGACACAAATTTTAACTTTTTAACTTCAAACAGCATGACACTGAATGCCAGTGCCCTGGCTTTGAAAGCTGATGCTGAATATCCTCCAAAGGCATTTGGGAAGCGCTGGACTAAAACTTATGAGATGAAAGGCAGAGAGGTGATTTTAAAAGATGTAGTTTAAAACATTTTCTAGAGCTTGAGAGCCAATTTTTGGGTGAAAACAGCCATCAGATTTCAGGTAAGAACTGCTTCTCAGAGTGGAGTTGTTCGGAGCTAAGCTGTACTTGAGCCATCGCATGCTCAACACGGGACATGCAGGCAGGCTGTGTGAGGCTGCCAGGAGGTGGGTCTGGGCAGACAGTAATGGCCCTGTTCACTAGCAGCTAGAAGCAACTGCAGTTGTGTTTGACAAATACACAAAATATTGTCAATATGGAACTTGGGAGTTGAAGGTGAACACAAAGAAAGGTAGAGAAAAGAACTGTAGGGTAATCACAGAAATGGGCGTGAAGAATAACTTGAGCCTAATCTGCAAAACCTGGGAGACTGTTTAGTGCCAGTTACAGCTGACTACTGGAGTGCATTAGCCCCCTCAAAGCTCATATAGCTAAGAAAATAATGGCAATATTTCAGGATTTTAGGTGTCACAAATCTCATTTTGGTATTAAAAAATTGCCTAGCCAAACCTTCTGCCTCCTACACGCCCCCCCCACACAGAGGCAACTTCAAGCTGTATCGCATTTGCTAAGAGTCAGCTTGGCCTGTCAGTTTAGGAATAGGGGCTACATAGATATGAGGGTAAAGTCAATACCCCTAACAGAAGCAGAGCACCCACAGAGACTCTGAAACCCACTGTACCTATGGACAAGTCTGCATTACCCTTGACAAGACTTCAGGGTAGACAGAGCCTGTTTCTCTTGTTTCTCCTTCATTCCTTCCTTTTGCTTGGTAAAGGACTGGTAAAGATTTGGTCCTTACCAAGTATAGAATAAATGTTCTCCATAACCTCTCCCACTACTAACTTCCTGACCAATTATCTCACCAATCTCCTTTGGCAGTAAACTTAGATGTCTGAGGGATTTATTACGTTCAGCTTTCTAGGAGCCGTGAGGAATGCGGGAACACACTCTGTCATTCCTCGTCCGAAAGCCCCTTCCATCGCTGCACGACAGGTCCTTCTAAGTGCTCCAATATTGCTGTGGGGCTCTGCACACACATATCACTAAGTATAATAAGGTATCTGGATGGGTAATGACACAACTGTTTCTATTTACTGATGCAGTAATTTTTCTTTTGTTAATTTTTTATTCTCTTTCCCTGGGAAACAGAGAGAGGTTGATTCAAATTCTTGAGCACGGTCATATGTAACTGTAATGATAACAGACCACAGAATTCAAGCATTCACATCAGAAAATACTCCAGTATACTCTGGAGGGGGAAACAGTCTATTTTTCCTCAAGAAAATATTTTCTATAATAAATATATCTGGACAGTTTACAAAGTCCTCAGAGGCTAACCAGTTAGCTGTAACAAGTTCTATACCTGACACATTTTTCTTAAGGGTAACTTGCTTCATTCAGAGTTTTAATGTTTAAATAAACTGCTGCCCAAATCAATAATCTACAAAATCATTCACTCTGGGAAAGTCCTTCAATCCTTCCCCTCTGTTTTAAGTCAATTTATATGCTATGCTACAGCTACCTCCGGCTGCATCTCATTACCTTCCCACTCCATCTTCTAGCAGCCACTCGGTAGTTTTGGCTACTATTTTCTCAGCAAGGAGGTCCACAATATTTTATTTTGCTCCAACTTGTCTCAGACAGCTGAGAAGCCCTTCTGTCTTGTCTCGGGGCTTTAGATCACTGCTGCACTCCAGCAGAGACAGTGAAATCTGAGGCCAAACAGCTGGAATGTATCCGCCAGTCTTTGCCTAATGAGAGTAACTGAAGAGGCATTATTGCTGTTGGCTTTCATGACCTTAGATAAAGCAGGGGTGGGAGGAAACAAACCTAGGCTGTACTGATCTGGTCCTATTTGATTTCCTTCCCAGCACCAAGTTTGTAGACAAGTGCTCTGACATATTTGGGGGATACTTAAAAAGTCTACTATCAAAGTAGTTGACAAAGACTTCACAGGACAGCATTAGCCCCTTCAAAAACCTTGCAGCTTCAACAATGGGCAGTCCTAACCTAGCAAAGTAAATGCTCTAAGTCAGTGGGTATTACTGTGCTAGCAGAGCTTGGGCCGTTCATACATACAGGTCCATTCTGTGTTCAAGGCAGCTCAACTGGGCAGCAACATCAAATGTACAACATAGCCTGTTCCCAGTATCCTTCTGCTGCCTTTCCCATGCATACAGCACCGTAATTACCAGACATCCAATTAGATGAGGACCTGGAGGACACAGAGATTACAGACCGTGCTTCATCTCAAACCACACAAAATAGGCAATGGTGGTCCAGATGAACAGCCTGAACAAGGCTGTTTCCAAGCCTTGCCTTTTGACTCCTCACACCAAGGCCACTGAGCTTCTTTTCCAGTTGTCTGGAATGAGAATATGCCTCAGGAGAGGCAGTAGTCAGGAGGCACCTGTCCCTAGTGCTATACACAGACTCGAGCTCCCATTTGTTTCTCTGAGAATCTCTCAGAGGTATGGGACGGGGATTTTGTACCTCCTGGACAAGACCCTGCACATTCTGTGAAGACGCTTCCCTCTACAGCACAGATTTCTAGTGGAAGCTACAGGAAGAAATAGGCCCTTACCACAAACCAGACCATTACCAGAGGTCATACAGGAGATAAAGGGAAGAGAGTCATCTGTTTTAACATAGTGCTTCTTAGTAAATCATTCAAGACACACTATTCTCCATCTTCTTTAGATACAGGAAAACCTTAGTGATTGCTTTCAAAGCCTTAACTGTAAAAGTAGGAAATGATAAAATTAGTTTGGTAAAGTTTTTATACTTATGCCTCCCCTTCTCTTTAGAAATGGGGTTGCATTTCTCTGTACATAAACAGGGATCATTAAAAGGAAAGAGATTTCCCTCAGGCACACTCCTAACTACCCTTCTAGCCTACCTTAAGTAATGGCCCTCATTTACCAAAGTGCTGAGGGCCTAGCTGTTCTCACTGTTTGCAGCTGACTCTCCCAATGAACAGCTGAAAGCACTGAAAGGCCCTTACCCATCACTTAAAAGTGTCATTTGAAGTTCCTGCTTCTAAAAAATCCAGAAAATCTCATATGCTGGAAAGCATGTATACTTAGTGAGAAATACCTTACATTCGTTTTTCAAATCTCTCTAGAAACAGAGCAATGGTGGAAAGACACAGAGCCACAACATCAAACATCTGCATCTAAGGCATGGAATAGTGGTGGATGGCCATCCCTCCCACTTCTTCCATCACTATCAGCTGCTCAAGTGCACAGCCGAGCCCTGGAGCTGAAACAAGAGAAAGCAGCAAATGCACAGAGCTGCTTCTTGTCTTTACCTTTAGGAAAGATAAGTAGATCTGGGTTCCCTCTCTCTCCTTTTCATGGCAATGCATGAAGGAATGCAGTATGTTTCCATTTACTGAAAATCATTGTAGTGAGCTACAGAATTTCATGAAAGAAGCGTTTGGTAAAGGTGAACATTTTGTGAAAAGTGAAACAATTGTAAACAGAAAAACTTCACTGACCAGAGGAACATGCAGAAACCACTCCTTTGTTGCTGCTCACTGTCATGAGACTATGAACAAGGAGAGATAAAAAAAAGAAGAGATGGAGGAGGAGAGAGAGGAACCTCTACAATACAACATTTTTTCCCCTGAGAAGGCCTTCAGTCTTTTTTGTTTGGGTGTTTTTTTTTTTTTTTTTTTTTTTTTTTTTTGCTTTGGAAGAATAAATTATCCAGACTTGATTCTGCCTGTCAGTCACTGTCAACTGCAGCCTCGCTTGGGCTGCCAAGTCATTAGGACTCGCTAACACATTCCTTCTCCTTGGCCATCTTACACCAGAAAAGCTACCAGCTAATGAGATCCATACCGGGTCATGATAGGGCCATCTCAAGGTAATATACCAGAGAAAAAAATGACCAGAAAAAGTTCAGAAATTATTGCATCATGCATGGCTGTAAAAATCTATTTTTACTTTAAAAGAATTAAATTTTAATCACCTTCAAAAGCCAACTGAAAAACATCAGAGCTTTTTGAATTTGGGAGGAAAACATCCAATACAACCAAACGAGGACCTTCTTATAGATTTGCCCAGATTACCTTTCTGTGGAAAGCCACAGAAAGCTACAGAAGAACAGTAAAAGAAAACATCAAGGAGATAGACCGAGGAAGTTTCTGTATCCATAATGCTGTCATCCCAGAATAAACCTGCCTGTTACATATCCAGGTGTTGTTTTTCTGTAGCTCTTGAGATATTTAACATGCACTTCTACTCTTGAGATATGACACTGTGAGGATGGCACCTTCTTACTCAACAGATCATCTCTGCATGAATTTTCAGTCTTTTCTCTGCTTATGTTAGGATTTCAGTTGCCTTTCATCATTACAGTGCTGTGGATCCAAGATGAGTCTGAGGGAGTTACCTATATCCTTGGGTTCAGGTGTCACTAGAGCACAGTCCTGTATTAGAGCACCTGAGGAACTGATCGGGGACCTGAATCCCCATGCTGTCAGAGGCTTGCATTAGCCATACAGCGCGGCGCAGCAAAAAGGCACTGCCAGCACCACTAAGTTCACTTACCTGCTCTGGCTCTGCAGCCTCATGGGCTTAAAATTCTGACACTGCTCACACCTGCTCAACCTCTGGGAAAGTCATAGGGTGGCACGAGTAGAAATGAGGGCAGCATTTACACAGCAAAACCATTCCATGCGAGAAACAAAAAGATCATCTCAGAAGGTCACTTCTGTGAAGACCAGGCTCTTATGGAAGACACTTGAGTGCAGTGGCAAATGAAACACATTAAAAAATTTCTATAGGCAAGAATGTAGATCTCCATGATGTTTCATTTGCAAAGGCACTTTGTGGTGGAACTGTTCAAAGGCAGTCACCATCACAACACTGGATTTTCAGAAAATCCAAACAGATTCACCCAGCTCCATTCCCTGGTTCTGAAAGTAGCTTGCACAGCATGGTTTGAAGAGAGGCAGAAAACAAAGCAGGCACTCACGTGATGCATCCAGCCATTTCTGCCAGACCTTGTCACAGCAGAAGACCTTCCAGAGTCTTTCAGGTTATCTGACAAAGCCACACAGCCTCAAACTCTGCAGTCCAACTTACCGTAAGCTGATCTGAAACAAGGCTCAGGTAATAAAGCTGGGGAAGTGACTCTTGAACTATGAGAAATATTTGTTGAAGGAGAAAACATGTTTTTAACCAAATGGATGTTTGCCATTTTTTTCTTTAAAAATATAGCATAAAGTAAGAGGAAAACACCATTAGTGCCAAATGTCCTGCTTGGAGTCTTCTTGCTCACAATGTACTTTGTACTAGTACCTTCACTTAAATTTAGAGATTCTGCTCATATATTCTAGCACTCACAGAGAAGGGGAGGAAGGCAGAGAGACAAGGACAGACAGTGTGAGTCCACTGGAAAGCAGAGTAGCATTAACACATACACATGTATACAGCCTACATTTTCTGTCTTTACTTCCTACTGAGTTTAACTAATCACATCCAGGTACAGCTAATAAGAACAACTGTTTTGTGTTTCCTATAGTATAATGGGATTTTAAAAATTGTTTTCTTGGAAATATAGAGCCTCAAAGAAAGATAGAACAGGGAAAAAATGAAGAAAAGGAACACATAAAAAATAAATTATACTATGCATTTGTTTGACATGTTATGTGTCACTTTACATCACTCTGACTTTTATTGGTAGGGTAGCTTTGAGCTTAAGGGAGAGTATTTCAGAACCAATATTTCAAAAGCTACAAAGGTTCTAGATGGTGCTGGAAAGGACTTCAGAAGTGAATGCAGTATAAGAACAACATGGGATTGAGAATTGGTCTAGTAAATCTCAGAGTTCCCTCTGTTTTGTCACTTGCTGAGATGTGTGCAGGAAGAGGATGGTTTCCTTTTAAATAATTTGCAAGCCCTTTACATTTCAACTTTTCGAAGTCACCAGAGACCAGACAAGCATCAGTATACATGCAGCTAGAGCTTGTCTATCTGTACCTAAAGAGCAGCAGCTTCTGACTATGAGGCTCCCTTAAAATGCTTCAAAGCCAAAACACGAGTCAGTGCCCATAATTGCAAATTCCTACCATGGTTTGTTTCTTCCTTGATTCAGATGATTATGAACAGTGTTTGTTGCTAATAAAAGTTTCCAGGATCACTGACCAGAATCCATGTACGTCTCTGTGTGTGCTTGTTAACCTGCTCAAGCCACAGTATTGGCAAAAGAACTGCTACAGGCCCCAGCTAAGGAAAATTCCTGAAGAAGCCAAAAGAGCTCTCCAAAAGCTCTCTACACCGGAGTTCATTTTTCATAATATGGGGACCATGTTATTCTGGCACCTGGCAACAGGACAAGTGAATACTCCCAGATGCACAATATCTGGGTGGAAACGAAGCTTCTTCATATGGAACAGTAATTTTACACTTACTATTTTTCCAGTGTAATGCACAAAAGTGGTTTCTGATAGAGGCACTACTCAGACAGAATGAGAAGATAAATGGAGATCCAAAGAGCACAAGCACCTCTGGGGGCTGGATTTGCACATATTATTTGCACACTGGTGGAGCAATAGAACAGGACCCAGATCCTTGGGAATCTTCTGCAAGACCCTTTCCTGTGCTCTGCCTCATGTCAGACAAGATCAAAATAACCCATCCAGTAGCAAAGGGTTAAGTCCAAACCTCCCACTGGATTATTTAGACACGTAGGGAATATCTCTAGTCCCTCAACATTCTGGGTGCTGCCCAAGACTAAAACCACAAGACATCAGTCACTATTGCTGAGGAAAACAAAATTCTAACAGGCAGAACGTTGGAATTCCAAGACAAATTATTTCATGGCTGGAAACCACTTCACAGCATATTCATATTTGAATATATCATCTGTTGAGAACAAAGAGAACCATCATGATATTAAAGAAATTTCTCTTTGACCTGCAGTGACATCTAATTCACTGGACTCTGATTTGCTTTGTATTGAAGGTTAGGTACAGCTGTTCTGGCTGAGGACTGCAGGATGCCATTATATCACTCTGCAGCGCATTTCTCTCTCTGCAATGCATATATCTCATTTCTTGCTAAAATGTACAAAGAAAGCAAGTTCAGAATGCATATTCATATGCTCTGGAGATGGCTTTAATAGAAAGCCAAAAGGTAATATTAGCTTTGACACACAGTCTATTCTTAAGGAACAACACTTCCATTTGAATGGGATTATTCTGCTACCCAACGATGCTTTCTACCTCTGTTGAAACCACATTTCTATTGTAAGCAAGTAAAATGAAGAGCATAAAAGCTTTTTATAACACCCAAATATTATTCAAAACATACACTAGGAGCCAACTCTTGCTCTTTGACACTGCACTAATGCAGGAGATATAATGGGGATGTGAGTATGAACATATAACCAGGTTATAAATGTATTCCACATATTTCCAAAGCTAATTGCTGTGTCATCTCACTGCCCTTAACAAAGCAGAGCTGACAGAACTAACAGTGGCCTCATCCTTTCATTCCCATTTTGGAAAGCGTTCGGAACTCAGGTCTGGGTGTACCAAGTTAGACAATGCAGATTGATGAGGCAGAAAAGGCAGCCTTCTTCCTGAGATATGACATCAGAGGCCTCTGCGTAGGATGTCTTTCATGGTAAAAAGCTTTCTCTGAGAATGCATAGCCCCTTGCTGCCCTACAGAAATAGCTCTGGAGGCTTTGAACAGAAGTATCTTCAATTCATGCAGGTGATAGCAGTTTCTAACTGAAGGTGCACTCTTCAAAATCACAGCATAGCTGACAGAAAAAAAGCTTCCAGGGTAATAACTAAGATTAGACCTGCTGCTCCCCAACATTTTGGCTCTTGCCTCAAGACATGCCCTCCAAAAAATATTCATTGCAGCAAACAGCCAGAAACACCCATGGGTCTCAATGACTAAGGAGGGTCCCACATCACAGACCTTATTATCCTGCTTTGTTTAATATTCCCAATTGTCTTGCAAAGAAAGTGGTGTGTGCCATGGAGCACTACCCTTTTGTGTCCAGAAATGTATATGGTTTCATGGAATTAATGAAAAAAATTAGGATTTTGTAGACCATATTTTGCAGGAGTCTTCTCCCTCTCTTCCTGTATGTGCTAATTAGGTGAGCAATGAGTTACAGAGCAGTTACTATGCAATTGTTCCGAACATTTTAGATGATCTGAAGGCAGATCAACCTAAGGCTGTCAGATAGGAAGCAAAATCTAATGACCAGGGGTGTCAGAGTATCTGGAACAGAGAGAGTTTGAGCCTTAGGTTTGAAAAACAGGTGGACCAAAGCATATCTGCAACTCTTTAGTGTCTGCATATGCTGCAAATAGCCACTTGCAGATGTTGGACTTGCCTGCCATGGTTGTGACTAAAGGAATACTGCCTACAAAGCAGTTTGAAAGGAGTTACATTATTTGTAATGGCCTTTTTACTCGCTCATCAAATACCTTCCGTATTGAGTTAAATGTCATTAACAACTCGGGTTTTTACTGTTAGATTCAAAACAGAGTGGAACCAAACAAATCAATTTAGGTTCAATTTGCATCCTTTTCCAGTTTGAGTTACGAAAATTAAGCCAAGAAAACATCTCACGGATCTGCTTTATCCTTCCTGATGATTTCTTTCTCTTACTCTGTGCCTTCCAGCATGTCTCTCTTTGTGGGAGGCAAAAGCCAACTAGGAAAACCTGCCCACCACTCTGTTCTGGTTAGATTACTGGCACTGCAGGGGACTGCTTAACATTTACAACCCTCAAGTCTCAACACTAATTTATATTTAAAAAAAATAATATAAGACATTGCTATTGATAGGAAGCTTATCAATGGTTGACAGTTCCTTGGATATCCAATTTCACCATCAGTTCAAGAATTTCCTATATAAAAGTCTCTGCCTAGCATAAGTTTTATGGCCTAGCTATAGGCCTGAGAAAAGCATCTTTAAAGTAAAACCGCTGATGCAACATTAGCTACAGCAGGCATCTCTAGAAAATCATCTTTTGATAACACCTAAAATGACTGGGTTTTAAGGATGTTGTTATAATGAGAAAGGAGGGTGTTTAGAACTGCAGGTGGCATTGTTTCCAATCTAAGAACACAACTGGGTGCAGAAAATGATGTGTCTCTTGCTTTCAAATAATGAATAAGACTATGATATATAATTCTCGGAAAGTTATAGGCAGAGGGGTAGGTGGAAAGCAGGGGCCATTGCTGCTGACAGGCACACAATGGCAAACAACTGACTTTCTAAAACAGCATCTGGGTTCTGTACCATGGTGTTCAAAAATGTAATCTGAGGCACTGCCTCAGATCCACCTTGGGATTTTGCTAAATATTAGAAAATGTTGCTAGCTGAATGATTCTTAGAGAAGGCTGCTTTCAGAGCAATCCACGTGTCCACACCCCTCACCAGTGAGCAGATAAGGTAGCAGCAGTCTCTACAGCTCCTCTGAGATTTCTCTGTGGAAATGAGCATGCAATGTACAACAGGATTAGAGGTGCCAAGCCACCAAAATGGTTACACAACCTTTCAACAATTTTTTTCTTACAGACACATATGAAGCATTAAATCCTTGAATGGGAAGTACCAACATTTATCCTTGCAGACACTGCCTTGCCTAGATAATGGTCAGAGTAGGACTCCCTCTCCGACAAGAATTATAGATACTAGAAGTAGGAAGGAAGTGAGCAGGAAAGTGTCTTAGTGCACATGCCAGACAGCCTTTTATGGACTGCATCAGTTTGTCAGGTTCCACCAGATAAAGACACAAGAATGATAACAGGTGAGATGCCTAGCTGGAAAACTACCATTGCCTTAAACCTAGAATGAATTTATTGTTTAGCAAACCCCTTATTTGCTGAAATAACTCATATCCACAGTTCATATCTTTGTGTCTCATATGTGCACCACAATCTTAGAGTGCCAGGTTAGTGGGGTTGCTTTAAGCTTATCATTTATCATTAATGTTGCCTCCCAAATAAATCAATCTGAATAAAACAAACAAACAAATCAGCCCCACCACATATTTTCCACTAAGTTTTCAAGGTACTCACCACTCTGGTGGTTGTACTTCTGAAAACCTCAAAGGTAGGAGCTGAACAGATTTTGATGTTAGACATTGCATAGTAGGAGGAGGCATCTGAACACTAAGATCACTGGTGGGACTTCAGCTACAGCAATCACCCGAATGCAATGCCTGTTCAAGAGCAGTTTAACAAAGCATATCAATCTTAAAATATATTAAAAAGGGTGTTATAAGCATAATACTGAAAAAAATTATTACAGTTAAAGGTCATGTTGGTTTTCTTAAAACTTTCAGATACAAACCAGAAAATAGAAAAGGACAGAAACTTGAAAATGCCATGTTTATAACATTTTTTGTTCTACAGGTGTCTTGCAAATAGCACTTTTCTCGTACTAGTAATTTAAATGCATTCTGTATTGCTAAATATACTTGCATAAATCATCCAAAGCAAATGACAGGAACAATATCCCGCATCTCATCTTGCAAACAGGAACGTGATCTATTTAATCGAATTTACAACTTGAGTTTAGCTGTCAATGGCCAAAAAAAAAACCCAAAAGAACAAAGGAAAAATATCCACACAGAAGCGATTTAGAAAAGGTAAGAATGGCTTTTTTTTTCTTTTTTCTTAAAAAGAAACTACATAAAGTAGAGATGAGATTACAGAAATTTCATCAATAGAGCTGACAACTTAATCAAGTTGCCCCTGCAAGGTTTCTACCAAAATTTGGTGGTATGCTTGGTATATTCCTTATGTTGAATTTCTGGAGGAAAGTTGCAGCAAAATCATTCCAATTTGAATGATCTGTAGGCATAACACTTCCATTTGGCTTGTGCTGAAAATCAGCAGCTTAACACTGTTCAGGAGTAGTGGCTAAAGGATAAATAAACGTTTCAAGTCTCCTAAGAATGCCTGCACCTGTCAATGCAAAACCCAAATTTAATCCAGGTTTGAGTCTTTTAGCTTGCATCAAATACGTGTAAAGAGAGAATGTAAGTAAAACACTGCATAGTAAGTATATATTGGTCAAACAGGAACAGGCACCTGGGCATCTCTAGCTCTAGTTCTCATCAGTATCTAAGTGAATATAACAAAAATATTCATATTCTTTTATTACTGTTTTCTGCATATGATGTAATGTAAAGTTTTACTAGGCTTTTCTAATGTATCCACTTCTATAGACCAAGAAGCTGGAGGTGAACCAGCAAAACTGCCAGGTGGAAACTCTTCTAAAAATCAATATCCCACAATGCCCCACATGCCCAACTGGCACAGCTGAATCAGATCTCAAAAGGAACTACTGGTGCAGATAGGATTTAGAGAAATGCCTGCTCCTTCCAACATGGCTATAATAATTAACGGCTTAGAATTCCAACTTCTTGCTTAATCTCATAAACTAAAGTTTTGGGTTTGGTTTTTTTTGTTGTTGTTTTCATTGTTGTTCTGATTAACATTGCAAATCAATGCAGAAAGAATTTACTGGATCACATCTGTCAAAGCACTTGCTAATATCAGGCCAAATTAGATTTTTGCATTAGATTTTAAAAGTATGCTGGGGAAACCTGAAGAGCAGTTAGCTTGAGAATTCTGAGTCAAAGACGAGCTCATCGCCATGTTCTTTCAGAAATTAGTTCAGAACAGCATTTCCACAAAAGCCAAGATTTCTTTCTTACTCAAGGAACCCTGAATCCTTCTCTTGTTTTTAAGTTGGTCTTGATCATGCACCAGCTACAGATTTTCAGAATATAAGGATAAAATTACAATTATGAAACCAAGGATTATTTTTATTAATATTCCCCTTTACCAAAGGAGAAACTGCCTTCTGAGCTTCAGGGGAAGCAGACCATTATAAAAGAAGGTAAAGGAGGGTACAAAGTCAACATTAGTCCAATATAATCAATGAGTAACTAATAGGATGCTGTCATATGAAACTCCAGCTGATACATCCAACATGCTGAATGAACACCACAGCACAGCTCACTTCATGAATATATTCTAATTGCTTTGTCTTACTCCTTTTCTAATGCCCTTTTTGCTTTATCTTCCTAATGTGTGATAGAAGCCTGGAGACATTAGTCTTCCCCACCTTCCCTTTCCAGCAAGCCTTTAAGATGCATTTCATATTAATCAAAAGAGGAAAATCAAGCCTTGCCTCCTGGCTTTGCTTTTAGCTTTTGGGGATTTAAGAAGGTTGACTGTACTGCTGTTCCTTGAAAGGGCACGAACAATGAATCTGTAACAGATTTTTTTCCTACCTCCATCAGAGGCTGAGAATGACAACAAAGACTACAACTACTTTGGACAATGTTCAGTTTCCTTGCCATCGAGTCTGCAGCCTCTTCTCTAAACTGCTCAGTAGCAGAAAACCACTGAGACTAAATTTTGCAGTGAAAAATCATACTACAAATGCAGGAAGAACAAAGCATTCTCTGGGAACTCAGCCTGTGGGGTGAGGTGTAACCATCCATTGCATATGAGTATCCCCATGACAGGGGATACTTTTTATTAAGGTTTCATGAAGTGAGTTCTAGCAAGTCCTTGCGATCACTGACTTCCTAACAGGCAGCAGAAATGGAACCCCAAACTGTAGGAGAATCTACAATGCTGATGGCTTTTTTGCCACACAAGAAGAGCTCCTTAGTCACCAACAGTATTTAATTATTTGGGTGCTACATATTTCAGGGAAGAAAGATCTGTTTGGGTTAAGATGTGCTTGCAAACATGATGCTGTTTGTTGGACCTCTAGGTACAATATATGGCCACATATATCTTACTCAGTGTGAAAACATTTGTGTAGAATACTTGGCTATACGTAAGCTTTAAATACACCAGCACTTTAAGAAAAATCTATATTTTATGGATTAAAATATGCATAAGTTTAAATTTATCTGCACATTTCTTCTTTGGAAGCTGTTCCTTGAGAAGAACATTAATATTTATTACATTTTCCATGTCTGAGCAATTATATGGGCATAAATTCTTCAAGAGCTGATTCTGCAGGACCTGACGGATTACATGGTATCCTATTTATGTCACTTGGATCTCAGGTAGGGACCTGTGCAAGATCTGTGCTTGGCCTTTAAGACATCCTCCATTACACCAACATCAGCATCCCATGTTACACCCGTGGGAGGTGAGGTAGAAGGCCTTTTGACTTTTTTTCTGAACTGCAATTAAAAGCCCTATTTGCAGCAAATGTATAAATGCAAAAGCCATTGCAATGCAGCTACAAATAAGATCCAGGCCTAGAAATCATGGATCCACGCTGTCCACATCCCGAGAGAAACAGCAAAGCTAACTGCAGCAAATGGAAATGTAACTGGATCTACCCAGAGAGAAGAGCTTGTTCATCTTGTGATGAATCCAGCTCACAGCACCATTTCCTGTGGACTTGCCACACAACCGAAACCCCACTCCTTTTCTAGCTTCAGGAGAGTGTACCTTGGGTTGGCAAAAGACAGAATGCCAGCCACTCAGGAAGGTGACTTTTTTGGACAAATGAGGAAACTTAATGAATTCCCCACTCCACAGACGGCTGTAGTAAATGTTAGAGCACCTGCTGCAACTCACTTCATATCACATTGCCGTTATGAAAAATAGTTTGCTATTTTGGAACCCCCTGGCAGCCAGAGTGAATCACTGAGGGCCCAAAGCTCATTTATCTTTTGTCAGAACTGAAGCCAAATGAACGCCATCTTGCCCAGCAGCTGAAGAATGGGGGAAAAACACTCTGCAAGTAAAAATAACCAGAGGAGCATGCAAGAAGTGCAAAGACAAGTGACTTAGGGCAGGTAATAAAAAGCTTTTCACAACTCACTCAAGTTTTTTAGACCACAGCATTTCCCTGCAAGGTCCTGAGAAAAGCAACTTGGGAGGGGTGTGGATGTGTGGTTTGTGGGGAGATGACCTGGGGGAGAGGAAGTAGAGGCAGAAGGAGAAAAGAGTCTGGGCTACGGCCATGCCCTCACAGCCTGCCATTAGCTATGTGACCTAATGCTTTTATGTAGAAAGACTTTGAATCAAGATGTCGCTGAAGTATTTACTTTTTTTTTTGTGTTCATTTATTTTAATTTTATTTAATTGGGGGGAGGGTGTTATTATTTATTTCTCTATCTTACAAATAAATGCTAGCTTCCAGCCAATGACAGAGCATCTGATTTAACTCTGGCTGAAAAAGACACAACACTTCTCAACTTCACTGGGAGCCAAATAAGGTCTGTCTTAGGTATAGAATCACGGAACCACTTGGGCTGGAATGGACCTTCAAGATCATCTAGTCCAACCACAACCTAACCCTGCCTAGTCCACCTCTAGACCATGTCCTCAAGCGCAACACCCACACATCTTTTGGATTCTTTGCCACTTTGATAATATTAATATGGTCTTAAACACTTGTCCTATTGGACTTCAACTGCAAAGCTAAAGCATTTGAAATAACTCTTACAAATCCAATTCCCTTAGTTGCATCAATTTAAATACACCACGGACTGTTTACGAGCTGAAAAAGAGCATTTCAAAAGAACAACAGAAAAGCAGAAAACGAGTGAGGCAGCACCATAATTTAGAAATAATCATAATAATGCAGCTTCATCCTAATGCCCTGAGAAAAACAATGTGGAATTCTTCTACAGTGTTGAAGGTACTTTGAATGAGTGCTTTAAATTTCTATTCCATTAAATCATAATACATGAAGTACAGAAAAGCTGCCATTATAGTCCTACCTCTTCCTTGAGCTGCATCTCAGCAATGACATTTGGGCAGTGAAACCTTACATCCGAGGTTCAACCTTAAATTCAAATTACAGAAATGGATCTCATCCCATCCTCCATACAGAGCTGAGAAACACTAACTTGAAAACTTAGTTCCAAATATGGTTTCCAGTACATTTAAGTATTCTGCTCCTACCTAGATTGCCTCTGCTATGTCAAAAGTGAATGGAATCACAGAATGGTCTAGGTTGGAAGGGACCCCAAGGACCATGAAGTTCCAACCCCCCCGCCCCAGGCATTTCTGATGGCTCTCACAAACCAGGCTTTGTGATACAGGTAGAGTTTACAAACAAGACACAGCTATTCCAAGAGCCAGCTATACAGCTACCAGCAAAGAGGTTTGTGGGCAACAGGGGTGAAAAGCCCTCTTGGGAATCATGAGGCTAAAGGAGAAAATCATGTCATACTAACGAGGAGGGGATGTGCAAGATAGGCATACCTCAGCCCTCTGTTTCACATGGCTCTACATTAACAACAGGGATTTGCAAGAGATCTTGATATTAGCTCTTTACTGCCAAGTGACCATACCTAAACAGGAGTTCCTTTGGGAATAGGTAACATCCAATTTGGCAAATAAACCTTGTATTACCTATATTATTGTACTTCCAGCACTATTAAAAGCTTTTCAGCTGAAATTATTAAGGAAGTACCACAGCTACTGTACATGGAACTTTTGAACTTTGTTCTGCTCTTACTTCTGCTGGAGATGAAAATCTGTGTTACTACAATACTGCAATTCCTTCACGTGCAAATATGCCAGGCCACAGCATAGCCCCAAGCGTACTGGCAAAACTTGTGAGACACCAGACTCCGGAGCGCTCTTCATGAAAGGCATGTTCTGATCAAGGCAGCTGTCTAAATGGATTCAAGCTGTATCCATTCTCCTCCTTCCCACCTCCCTTCTTGAGGGTTTAACAATGTACAGGACAACCTGACTTACAAAAATTCCTCATCGGTTCTAGTTTCTACATCAGGAAATTCATATGCAATGGCTTGGTCAAACCCCCACGAGCTCTCACAGGAATGCATCGAGTTCAAAGACACGCTAATCAGAAAGGGTTTCTAGGGTCCACAGAGGATTTTCAGGTGAAAGTGAACACCGCTCTTCTGTCTGCCCAGTAACTAGCAGCCTGGCATCCACTGGGGGATGAGAGCATTTCCCACACAGCTCTAAACTATGTCCCTTGGCAAGTTTCTTTCTGGCAGCACAAAGGTTATCCTGTATCATCCTCCTGACATAGGAAAGCAAATACCACTTTGGGCAAGAATGCCCTTCAGACAAGGACACGCTGGGTTTTATCCTCAAACAGTGCAACTGGCCCTACTGCACAGTGGGATGCTCAAAACATTTCAGAGACAACAGACAAACTTCAAAAACAACATGATGTTAAAAAACACCACCACACAAAACCCAAAACATCCCACCAATTTCAAGGTGGGTGGGATGAGTTACAGGGGAGAACACATTTCCCCAAAGCCATAAAGGAAGTAGGGAGGTAGTAGGCAAGAGCTCTGCATCTTCACTTCAGATAGAAAGTAGCACCTCTTTTTTCTTTTATATAAATATATTATATATAAAANTCACTTTGCAGCTACCTATGTGGGTAGAGAGGCTGTTGCCTGTTATTTAAATGATCTAGCAGCTTACTTCCACAGAAAAGTCTTCTCAAGTAGTTTTAACTACTAAACATCTGCTGGAGGTGTTACTTATGCCAAATAAATGTCACATCAAGAAGGTCACTCACATTGTGCTAACACCTTAATAAGTCATTCTTTCTTTGTTTGGCTTGATGCTCTAATATTTAGAGACGGTTTGAAGTTTTCTATGTTATTAGCAAGCAGCTTGTTCAGAACTATAGAGTGAAGGTTACATTGAAAGTGTCCTTTTCCTTTCAGTTGAAGTTTGTGTGCAGTATTCCAAAGCAATCTAAGAAGTTCCTCATTAATTTAAGTTTTGAGTCTGAAAATATAGTATCAAAAGGCTTTGCTCCCTTGCCTGCACTGCTTAATTTCTCTCTCCCTCTCCATCTCTCTCTATTTTCCTCCTCCCCATTTTATCTTTGTGGCCATAATACATAGCTTTTTAATGTTTCTGTCTTTAGGTAACAAGCTGAGCTATGCAGAATGAGATACAGAACAGAGAGCTATTTGTATTTCAGACTCCATCTCTTTTGTAAATGCTTCCTGGTACGGTGTGTTCTTCACTACTTTACATTATGCACCAAAGTGAGTAAAGATCACTAAGTACAGGTCTGAATCTTGCACACTATTTCTATAGCAAGGTTGAATCCCTGCTTAGGGAAATCACTCACTATTGAGACAACACAACTGATCTGCCATAGACAGGAGTAATGGCTCTACACATTGTAGAAGTGGCTGTTTACAGTCTGACTTTGAAAATCAGCCCTGGGGACTGCACTGGGTTTTTGACAGTGTAATTTGAGAAGGGTATGGGTCAGTACACTCGAGAAATAAGAATCAGAGAGCAAGACAGACCACTTTATAGAAAGGCAGTGGACAGCAACATTGGAGATTCATCCAGCTTTGTGGACAAACCTAGCAGAACTTTGATAATCCTCACAGGCAGGAGCAGTGCTCTTACAATTGCTCAGTCAGTCATTCTGAGGTGAGTCTGAATCTTTTGGGTTTTAAGGCTATTATGGCAGCTTTACATTTCCCTGAGCAGACCCTTTAATTCAGAAAGACAGTGAATCCTTAGATGCAGATTCCAGGTTTACTGTGCAGAAGGAAACAGTGGACAGTTCAGACAACTGTGGCTATCAGAACTCAGCAAATGCTGGGACAAAAGTTAGGTTTTCTAGAAACAGATATATAGAATACAGCCATTACACACACTTTGGGAAGAGTTCTAGAAACACATTTCTGGGAAGAATAAATAGTCTTTATGCCACTTCTGCCTTTCAACTCTCCTATCCTACCTTAGGTAAAGAAAACTAAATTATCTGACCTTCCATATGTCTGAAGTTCAACTGCTGTATTTTACTATACTATCCTAATACGCTCGTTTTTTCCCAGTTTTCTTTATGCCTTCATACTGAACCTCCATATCTTTATTAATTTCTACTCGATGAATTACATTTTGTAGTTCACTGCTTTGAAAATATGCATTTTTAGTTAGCTTTTATGGTTAGAGTACACCACCAGAACAGCTCTTGTAACAGACAAAGAAAAAGGGTAATCACTGAAGAGAAAGAAAACTTCTTAAGATTCACCCATATCTTAGAGCTTGCAAGCAAAATATTTACAAGTCCTATAAAAGTATTCAGGACCGAGGTAAAAATAACACGGTATATTTCTGCATGAGAAAGGCACAAAATAGGAAGAGCAGCCTTACATTTGATTTGATTAACTATGTTGCTTCTTGACATCACAGCAAAACTGATCGTGAAGCAATGACCTCCAGTCCAAAGACCCCTATCACACAGCAGTGTGCTTCTAACAGTGACCAAAGGCAAGTTGGAAACAGTACAAATGCAGAGCAGGCATCTGTGATGCTTCTTTCAAGCTATCTTATTGCAACTGCATCCCCAGCTCTTTGCAGCTCGGGCTTTGCTGAGCTGGAGCAGTTTTGGTGTGTTTAACACCCTTCCCAAGGATTTCTCTGGAAAGAGGGGATTCATGGCCTCAAGGGTAAATGAGAAACCTGTAGTCTCACCCAGGAACTTAAGGGGAAAAAAAAACATTTATCCTGCTGAAATATCTGGGTGACCAATACTGATGCTTGAGCTGCTAAGCTGTGAGGGCCCACTGTTAGCAACTTTATCTGATATGGAAGACTCACAATAACATTGCTTCATTTCATATATGTTAACACCTTTTTGCTTCAAAACTGAGTCATACTTTTAAGCTACTTCTTAAAAGATTAATCATTATTAGCAGTAAATTCCAGGACATTTTCTCCAGTCTTTTTTGCCTGCCAGCCATAAAAAAAGAATAAATTTTCAAGACATGCACAGGGATCACCCTTGGCTATAGAGGTTCTTACATGAGATCACAAGGACTGCAGTATCTTATAACAGCAGTACCATGGGGCCTCATACTGCTCTAGAAGACATGTATCAATGTGATGTCTAAGTTAATCTGCCTTTATGCCAAGCCCCTAGTGACATTGAGGAGTTCTGCATATAAAGAAAGAGTAGATAGAGCATAATACAAAAATTAAGTGGCAGCATCAACTGAAGTTCCTTGTTCTCCTGAGTTTGTCAAGGCTTTGTTACTTGGCAGCTTTTCATACAATATTTATTATGGCTGCAATTTTTCCCCATTAACATGTTTTAATCTGGGAAAAATGTCACATTTTTCTATTTTAAATATACAAAGTCTGACATTTTTTGTGAGATCATCTTTAGTAGATCGGGTTTTGTTCTGACCTCGGAGGAGTGGGAAAGAGATGCTTCTCCTATCTTCTTATTTTTTTCTTTGAAGTTGATATATTCGCTGTGTTTCGGGTTTGTGTGATATACAGATTCTCACAATAGAGTGAAAGTTGCAGGTAGTGCTCAGGCCTTAAGCCATTATTGCTCAAACTACAAGAGAATAGAAAACTTCTTCGTTAATATCAAAGATAGAACAAGTCATATATCAAAGAAATGGGTCAGAGCTGACTCCTTGGGCAGCCTAGATTCTCTCTGGTGCATCAGCATTTCAAATTAACAGGTGCACATGTGCAGTGTATACAACAAATTGGATAATCTACTGCTTGATAGCTCAAAAACATTAACATTCAGTCAGATAGTGCTTTATCACTTACTCCACTACAGATGATGCACGTCGCAAGCAGCACGGGGAAAAAAAATTAAATCTAGACACGTCAGGAATTCTTTTAGGTATCACCAAGAGGCAGTTTTTCCAAGCTTCTGAGCTACTGTTTCCTTTTTTTTTTTTTTAATAGTTTACTCATACAATCTGAAATATTTGTATACGCTCATCTAGAGTTCAAGCCATGCATCAGAAGTGAAAGCGTGATTTTCATCCTCCTACAGGAACTGATTGTTGCTATCCAGTTTTCCAGATGTGAAAATCTGCCATCTCTGTCAATATCTGTGAATCTAAATTTGTATTTCAGCAGTCTGGCTTACACATCTGAAACCATGCTGAGCACCTAAAATGAAAAGGTAATTTCTTTCCCTCCTACAAGGAATGCCCCATTATTATCATCCAATTTTCCTTTCAGAAATTGTCACTGTTATTTTTTAATTAGGCATGTAATGCATCTAATGTGCTTTGTAGCCTTGAATTCCTTACTCAATCTGTATTCTTTATGTTCAGAAATATCTGTTCTCCAATTAAATAAAGCTGGGGAGATCACTCATAAGATAAATTTTTCCCCATGTAGAAAGGCTAGTTTTCCAAATCAGAAAGTGCCTTTTAAAAGTAACATTTACATTCATATCACAAACATTCCTTCTGAGAAACCTCTTATGCATAAATGGATAATATTGTCAAATAAATATGGCAAGTTCCAATTTTGATATCTTTAGCATGAAAGATTTTTTTCCCCTTACATTAAATGCCAAGTATTTTACCATTAGATCAGATTCAACAGTATGCCTGCTGTTTTCAGCACCTTTTCTCCTCCAAACATTGTTTAACCACAGTGAAAACTCATTCACTGAGATGCTTATCCATGGTACTTAAAAAGCAAATTCAACTTAATATGCATTTCTGAAGCTATGTAACTATCCCAATGGCTCACCTAGAGATCTGAACAAAAGTAATGCTTTTCCTGTCCTGCAGAAAGCAGAAGACATCCCTGACACAGTACAGAATGTCTCAGTTGAGAATGCCTGAGTACTTCAAATCACATATCCATAATCTAACTCTGGATCCTGATTATGTTGCAACAAGCCAAGCTACTTCTGTGTAGCACATCTTTTCTTGTTAGCGCCCGTGGCCTTTTCCAAAGCAGTGTGTCAGCAGCTGCATGCAGAACAGCTGAGACACATAATTAAAAATACATAGAAATCTCTCTGCTGATGGCATGGTGAGAATTAGTCAACAATTCTGCTAGTACAAGCTTTGTCCCACGTTCAGCTGTCAATCAGACTGAACAGGAGCATGGACATTATAAGCACTCTCACTGTTTGGTCAACATTGCTTTCCACCCATACTGTTTTCTATCACCTTAAATTCGGTGTTGACTTCCGGCTGGCAGAATAGTCAACACTGACAGGCATCTGCTCATCTTCAATCACTCAGATGTATCTGCTACAACACCATCAGACAAGAAGGAAGAGATTGAGAGACACATTAATTCAAGTTCCTGGTAAGAGATGACAATTCAATGCTGAATGCTGACTTGGAGCATTATGTCTCTACCAGGAAGGATGAGAACTACCAGAATCTCCCTGAATTACAGGGAGTTTGTAGCTGGAGAATTTACCAGCCACGTATGAATCTCTATTAAAATAATTTTAACTGAAGAAATGTTAAATTTGTAACTATGTAAAATCTCAGTTATCTGCATTCAGGCACATGCAGAGCTCTTGGACTATTCATTGTTGGTCTCAGCATATGGTGCTACCTAGAACTGTATTATTTGAACACATACCTGAGCTCTCTTCCCCCAATTCAGTGCCTACCAAATTACAAAGATCCACATGATGATAAAGTGATGAAGATGTAGACCAAGAGCAGTTCGGAGTCTAAAATTAAATCCTACACTGCAGAAGGAATTTGTTTGCCCCCCCCCCCAATCATCAGACTACAAATGAGACCCCATTGGACAATGACCGATTGTTGATTGTTTGATTGGTTTTNAAGTCAACTGTTGTGGAAACTGCAGAGTCACTTGACACATAGTCAGTACAAGTGTTATAAATATTTTACTATATAGGCAACATGAAGCAGCAAATAATCACCAACTTGCCTGCTACAAGACTTTGCCACAGCTCATGAAACAAAAGAAGTCATGGTGGGTTTTTTGTTTGATTGGTTTTGTTTTGGGGTTTGTTTGTTTGCTTGTTTTTAAGTAATGCACCTAGTTTTGTTATCCTGCCAAAACAGCCACCCTTGCTTCCATTCCAGCAGTCCCCCTGTCAAATTGGAGGGCACTAACTGGCTTTTTGCAAATCTTCAGTCAATTGTGTGCAAGAGTCATATAGATCCTTCCACAAGTAAAGAAGGGTCAGGGTTTTGTTGATCAGGAAGGAATTGGGTGAATCTTTCTCTCTTTCAGACCGCCTTGCTTTGACCTTAGCTACTCCCTTCTCTTGCATTTTAGTCCCAGAAATAGCTGTATGGACTTCAGCTGATTTCCTTCCAGTGCCAGGTTCTCCTTTATTCTATTTCTGAACTTCTTCACACTTTTACTGTCATAAGATCCATACAAAAAACACCAGTGGAAATTGTTTCCCCAGGTAGGCAGTTACTATTCACAGAGAATAGAGAAGTTTTTAGCAGTACTGGTACAACTCCACCCTCAACAGCTCTCCTGTGGCTAAGGACAACATGCCAGTTCAATACAATATC
>VXBZ01006714.1:2194569-2276518 GCA_013399135.1 Heliornis fulica
TGGACTTGTGAATATCTAACTGGACAAGCGGGACTCCAACCATTTCCACACTGATCATGGGAACTGTGTTCTGCTCTCCCTTGCTGCCAGCCAGCTCATGAGGCTGAATACCCAGGGAACATCCTACCTTACTATTAAAGTCTGAGGCAAAGAAGGAGTTAAGTACCTCAGCCTTGTCCTCATCCCTTGTCACTATTGTTCCCCCTGCATGCAGTAAGGGCTGGAGATTTTCCTTGACCCTTCTTTTTACTATTTATGTATCTGTAGAAAGATTTGTTATTATCTTTCACAGAACTGGCCAGTCTGAGTTCCAGGTGGGATTCAGCCCTTCTGACTTTCTCTCTACGTAATCTTAGCTCCTCCCTGTATTCTTCCCAAGACACCTGCCCCTTCTTCCTGATGTCCACCCAGATCTGGCCACACAGCCAAGCTGGTTTTCTTCCTTGTTGGCTCCTTTTCCAGAACACAGGGGTAGCCTATTCTTGTGCCACCAGGAGTTCCTTCTTGAAGAGCTTGCAGCCCTCTTGGGCTCCTTTTCCCTCAAGGACTGTCTCCCATAGAACCGTATCAAGCAGCCTTCAGAGTAGTCCAAAGTCTGCCCTGCGGAAGTCCAAGGTGGCTGTTCTGTTGACCCCACTCCTTCTCCTGGAACTAAGAATTCTATCAAGTCATGATCACTATGCCCCAAGCATCCTCCACGAGTGAGAGCAGTATGGAGCCACACACAATCATCGTATGGAACCATCATGTGAAGAAAAAAACCAGAAATTTTGGAGGAATTAATGGGGGTTAGTCAGATGATTCTTGAGCAGGGCTAAAGCAGCTATATGGTAACAGACCTTTAGGGCACAGTTCGTGGCAGCTCTCCTAAGTATTTCTTTCTAAGTATAAGACAGTATTTCTTTACCTTTCCCCAAAATTCCCCTTAGAGCTTGCGCTTCTTCATTCTTTACTTGTGCCAGCACAAGCATTTCACTTACCTAGTCAAGGAACTGAATTGACTGAAATTAAATCTGGTCAACAGAAATGTGTGACCACTGAGGAAGCCACATGTAAAAAATCAGGAGGAGGACTACTCTCAACTAGTGTTGTGAACAAAGGTACACTGTCCTTGAGATCACAGCCTTTATGAATCTGAGCAGAATTTGGGACAATTCTTTTTGTGCCTGTGTTAGATTCAGACAAAGTAAAGCTTGATGTAATAGAGCGTCAACAACGGAACAGACATGACAGCTAAAAACAAAGCAGCAGAAAAAAAACCCAAACAAGCAACCAAAGTTGCCAAGACTGCCAGGAAGAAATGAAAGTTTCAGCAGTTTAATCGATGGTTACCCCAAAATTGTAGAGGGCATCTCTTTCTTCTGATTTAGGATCTAGACCACTTGGAGCTTGGAGTGGCTGGAGAAGCTACTATCACACGTGGCCAAACCAGATGGTAAAAACAGGGGTACAGTGCTTGCAGTTTAACTCTGAGAACATAATCCAATTATGGGTCACTTAAACCAAAAGCAAAAGCAGGCTACAACCTAATTGCCAGGAAGAGAGATTATGGGGGAAAGGGAGTGAGAGTAACATGCAGCAGGAAAAAGTCCACAAGTCTGAAATAGTACACAACACTAGAAATCCAAAAATAAGTGGCCAGCTAGGGTCCTCACCACCAACTACCTACACAGCATTTATTCCTCAAACAAATTCAGTTAACCAGGCCAGACAAGGCAGCTTGCAACAGGGCTATCGTCTCGTACTACCAGATTGTCATAGGTCTGTATGCACATAGGCTTAAATACAATTCAAATAGCATAACATACCAGAAAGCACCCAAAACAAAGATCAGAATTATTGAAAGAGAAAACCCAACCAACCACCATGATTGCTTCAATATAGGAGAACAAGAAAGGCCTGCCTAGTGTCAGGTACTGCTTTCTGCCTTTGTTGTATTACCCACAGAAAGAAAGGAGGGCAGAATGCAATAGCCTCCAAAGATGGACAGTTTACAAACAAAGATGTTCTGGCACTTCATTAGTTCAGCGTAGCACACTAGTGCCAAACTTCTTTCCTATCAGCCACATTGCTTTATTTAGCTGAGCTAGGTAGTGTTTGTTCATGGAACCAACTATGTCCAGTCAGTTCTGAGTTTCAGAAAAGTGTTCTAGTTATTTATTAAAAAAATACTTCCAAGAAAAACAACCAAAGAAAGGACAAATAGCAGTAATTTACCTCTTCTATCTATTAGGTCATTACTTTAAAATATTTGTAAGCCACAGTACTAGCTAATGGCACCAAATAAGGCTATCTCCCAAAGCAGTACCCATATTGCATCTGTCTTGCACAGGACTGAGCAGTTCACAAGCTCTAGCAATAAACTGTGACTGGAGAGCAGACAGGGGGATACACAGACCTGTGGGGAGGGGAGCAGGCAGTCCACAATGCTCATGACATGGGGAAAAGACAACTGCAAGGAATAAAACCTCACTGTTCTGCAATCATCAGGGTGTCTTTCTTTTTACAGACTTAGTGTCAGTAATTTATTGAGTTCCTCTCTGGAAGGAGATGAGGCAAAAGAAAAGGGGTCACTTAAGACATTTGTTCGCTTTATACCTCACTAACTCCATCACATGGGTGGAAACTAAAGAATATTGCATGAATCTTGGGACTGAATGTAAACTGTGGATTTGAACAGCACGAAAATAAGGACCCATGATATCAGCTAAAAGAAGACCTGTAACACTAAGATGGTCTCTGTGTCTCTTCACCATCCAGAATATCACCAAATAATCTCAAGACTATTGCAATGCGCTCTTAGAGCAGAGAAAGTCATAGCATCAGATGCCTCACACATACATTTTTAAATGCTCAAACAGATGAAATCTGACTGCAACAAGCTACATATATTCAGATATCACATAAATATCAGCTGTTATTTTCTTATAATGCAATTGCCAATATGTAATAAATAAAAGAACAAACCATCACTCTACCCTGCCAAGCAAGAAACAGCCAAGACAAGAACTCTTCACTTTCAGTTTTGTCCTGCTGGCTCTGCCAAGCTTCACTCAAAATTTGCCAGGCATAAGTTGCAGGTTTAAAATAACAGTGACTGCAAACTGGAATTTAAAGCAAAGCCAATAACCTTTCATTCTTGCAAACTAACTGCACCACGTTTAAAGCATTCACACAGGGCTGAGTTTCGGGGTTCTTCTAAAGCGACTCAGTTTTCAGTCGTGTGCTGGTTTTAGCTGGGAGAGAGTTAATTTTCTTCATGGTAGCTAGTATGGGACTGTGGTTTGGATTTGTGCTGGAAACAGTCTTGGTAACAGGTATGTTTCTGTTAGTGCTGAGCAGTGCTTAGAGCCAAGGCCTTTCCTGCTTCTCAAACCACACAACCAGTGAGAGGGCTGGGGGTGCACAGCAGTCAAGAGGAGAAAGAGCTGGGACAGCTAACCCCAAGTGACCAAAAGGAGTATCTCATTCCATATGACATCATGCTCAGCATATAAAGCTGGAGGAAGGAGAAGGAAGGGCAATACTTTCCAAGTTAGTGGAATTTGTCTTCCCAACTGACTGTTACACATAAGGGAGCCCTGCTCTCCTGGAGATGGCTGAACATCTCCATGCAGAGGGCAAAGTGGTGAATGAATTCCTCAGTTTGCTTTGCTTGTGCGTGGCTTTTGCTTTACCTCTTGAACTGACGCTATCTCAGCCTATGAGATCTTTCACTTTTAGTCTTTCAATTCTCCGCCCATCCTGCTGGGGCTGGAAGCAAGCAAGGGGCTGCACGGTGCTTAGTTGTTGTCTGAAGTTAAACCACAACAAGTCTCGGAATAAAAGATGAAGTCTGGTAGTTGTGTGCTTTGGGTTTTTTCAAACTTTGGCTACAATCTATTTTTCAGCTTCTCGTGGTTATGCGTACCAAGAAAAAAATTCTCAGTCCTCCCTGACTTGGAAAAAACACCATTCATAGCATCATCCCTTACAATCAAATACCTAGTTGTAAACCTAGATCCAGCCTCCAAAAGGCAGCTGCAAACAGGAGCAATCCTTACAAAGAAGCTCCAACTGTCAAGTTAACTTGGCTGCTAGATGGAGGATTATTAGAAAGAAAACAACTTTCCTGTGATATTCCTTTCTGCAAAACAGAAAGGAGGTCTGGGTTGGGGGAATTCTATGGAAACCAGTTGTTGAGGAGCTGTTTTTTTTTTTTAAATTCAGAGTTCTCAAGCTATTAGTGGCTGATCACTCGAAGGAAACATGCAGCTGTTTTGATTAATGCTTGAATTTTAAATATTTATGATGTAGTATGTATCTGAAAATGATTGGGGGTACTGCTGTGTGTCACATGCTTTGTGGGATTGGGGTTTTTTCCTCCTTTAAAAGCAATTTTCTGAATACTTAGTATTTAAAGTACTCTTGAATCACAACTTTTCAACTGTGCATTCAACAGGAATATGTATCAACTACACTCCACCTGAAGTGCTTCAGGTAAGGATAAGCAAAAGCTGATATTAATGACTGGTAGTATACCTGCACAGAAATGATGGCCAGACTGCCTCTGATGACACTGTGAAGTTGATCATTGCCTATCAAGGCCAACACCATAGGTATGGACATTACCAGAGGGCAGGGCTTGTAGATCTGGCAGTTATCAACTCCCCATTTTTCCTCTCCATTCCCTTTTCCCCCAAGGTAGGATGGTAGAGGTAAAAAGTGTCTCCTTATCTTCTCTACTTTTGAGCTGCCATAAGGAAAAACATGCACTGAAATCCTTTATTCTTCCATCCAGCATTTTGTAGAATTTTATACTGCCACATTGTGGGGTTTGGTTTGCTTGGTGGATTAAAGAAGATACCATGAGAAGACCATGCCACTTGGTAGATTTGGGCATGGGAAGAGGTCATAGCTTCCCCTAGGGACCATTCTGTAAAACAAGATAGGCTCTCATAGTTATCCAAGTTCAGAACTCAGTTTGTTGTTTCTTCAGCTGGCAGAGAGGTACAGTGTGTCTGGGTCTAAATTGCAACACCAAATTTAAAAGAAACAAAAAAACCCAAACCCCCAAAATAGAAAAAGCAGAGAGCTCACTATGACCTAGAGGTGGGCAAGTATACTGCAGATTGTAGCAATTGACATTATTGATCTGTAGCAAAAACTCTGCAAGTGGAATTTAAATTCATGATGGTTTGACCATCTTTTTTTTTTATTTTGGACATCTTCACCAGAGCTGAAATTGTTTATCATACACTTCAGCCTAAGGCAAAATTTTAGACCGGAGCTAGAATCCATTAAAACACACACTCTGAAGGCAGGTCTGGACACAGTATGGAATAATATGTCACTGAACTGAGAGCATTTCTATTGCTCTTCTCACAATGATGACCACAAATCCTTCAGATATTCATCAGCTCCTGATGCTTACATTTTGAAAAGTCTCAGTAATTACTTCCTGTACTTGGCAATATTCAGAAATTATGTTCTGCTGCCACGAGAAATATTTAGGATGAAAATATTCTCCCATTGGTACCTTTCTGTGTGGTATTGAGTCTGGGAATGTATTTATATTTAGGTTTCACCCAAGAGAAAAAGATTCTTGTATAATTCAGTACTACACTTAGAGAAGAAAAAACCTCTAGGCCACAATATGTAGTTAATATTCAGAATTAAGTCAGTTTATTATGCATCAACTGGTAGGTCAAACTCAGCTTTGTGTGCTGTAATTTATAATACAGCTTTATGCCCAAAGCAATATGGAAGCCCTGAAGCAACACTGTGAATTATTACAACTGAGTCTGAATACTACCTAGTAAAACGTATATGATTTCTTATATTTCTATTGCACACAGGCTATAAACATGATGTCAGATAGCTCTATGCTGCAAGGACATCTAAATAAAATATCAGTTTCACGACCAGTGTCAGCATTTGGCAGCCTACTTTCTGCAGTCTTAGCCCAGCTGCTTCAATGAATTTAACTAACCCTGTAAAACCAATATAAGGCCATTTCTAACTTTCTAAGAACTTAGAGATTTTTCTCCCCTAATGGCATAGCAAGCAAAACTGCACAGCAATTCGGTAGCATTAGAGTTATGACCAGGCTCAGACTTTATTTTTCTGTCTACTATCTAGGGATCTACATAGGCCAGACATGAAGAAGTCTGATCCTGGAAAACCTCAGGAGCTAAAGCTCAACTACCCTATTCCCTTCTGCTTCCACAGTTGGGCTCCTTCCTGCTCCAGCGTGTAAAGACATGCTGTTGTCTATGGCAAAGCCAGGCTGCCTTACACGTGCACTTCAAAGGATTTGCTGCTGAATGATAAGGGACAAAACTAGAAATGGGCATCACTGAAGCAGTCAAACTTGTTACAGTCTTCAAATACTGAGGAAATTAACTCCTTTTCCTCACTCCTATGCTGACACTAGTCCAGAGACAGGATGAGATGATAGTGTAAATATACAGTGCCTTTGTGTCCCCCAAAAAGTGGACGTGGTTTTACCCCAATCATTTTACAAGATAAGTGAGCTTAAGATCTGGGACCATTCAGCCAAACATGTCAAAAGGATCCATCTGAAGGGGATTTTCAGCCATGATGAGTGACAAAAGAGGAGATAGCTTTCATGTTAAAAAATGTAAGCTTTGTTCTTCCTCACTCTCCCGTCACTCAGAGCTCTACATACAACAGGTACATCAGCAGTAAGTCTGACAGCTCAGGCTTGGTAACCACTTTCTTATGGTCCTGCAAATACTCTTCAAGTAACATACACCCCTGTGAAGAAACCCATTTGAAAGATAGCAAAACTCTATAATCAAACCCCATCAACACTGCCTAATTAATTTGGAGTATTTTGATGTTGCCTCTCATCATGGTGTAGCACATCTCTCCGAACTCACAAGGAGCCTTATTTACACATTCCTTGGAGCATTTTTCATTGGTGTATCCCTATCACTACATTATAATGGATTTATACATCTTCTTGACTTACACCTCTTTGAGAGATCAGAACTAGTCCCAAGAGGTTTAAGCCTCACCTAAATTAGATCCCAATGTGAAAAAAAATCTGCAAATAAACTAATTAGAGATTAATTGGCTAATACATATAGATAAGTTAATTAGGGATTAATTAGTGTTTGTATAGTATGGTCCTTAGAAAATGTAAATTGCTCTTAACATACTAAGTGTGATATGTCAATTTCTATGGCTGTCTGACAGTTCCTAGTTGTTGTGTATATAAACGTACTTGCTGTAGTATCTACCAGCTTGCACATCTCCACACAATTCCTTCTGCATGGTCTGTCACTATGAATTTGACCTTCCCACCTCACAAAAGAATTAACTAGAGAAAACAACAACAACAACAAAAAAAACCAAATCATGGTGCATTGATGAAATGCACAAATCCCCACATAAATCTGGCAAACAAGGTCTCTCCAGAATTTAGACCAAGGTGTCTTTTAATAAGCTCTTCTTCTTTAACCTTCCTGAGATACAGGCAGGATTCACAGAAGCATATGTCAGCAAAGGTGTGCCATTGTAACTGCCCCAAATTTCCCATCTGGTTTCAACTGGTAAGAATTTTATTTTCCTTGATCAAACTTGATTGATCAAGGAAAATAGCTGCTGTAAATCCTCAAAGACTGTATTCTATGGGCTATGGAAAATTTCAATTTCAAAATCTCTGTATGCTAATTTGAATTGTAAATGTGATACTTGTTACATAGATCGATAATACAGGCTGAGCACAGAGCTAGTGAAGGTTAACCAACTAATGCAAGATTCTTAATGTGAAATTTAGGATAACTGGAGTTTTACAGGGTACTCTGCTCACATACGCACTGGTAGAGCCTCAGTCACAGAACAGAGCTGTAAGTTACAGGTCAGTAAAACCAAGCAGACTCCAGACACACAAACTCTACAGAAACATTCAAAGTTGATACTTGAAGACAACAGAGAATAGAATCAAAACTAGTCTGCTGAGAAAAAGGAGACAATTTTAGTAAATTTGTGCTCTGGGAAGAAAAACTTCAGCATCTTGGCTCCAATCAGTACTGGCAGAGTCAGTAACCCAAAACTGAACAAGATTTCAAAGGGAATATTTGAGCAGGAGGACAATAACTGAAGAACTACACATTACCCAGGAAAGGCTTCTCTTGCACAAGAATACACATAGCACCAGCTAAATGAGATCTACACATCACCCCCCCTTGTTGCAGGTACACACACCCATCCCACAGGTTAAAATTGTAATATTTTTGTAACTACTTTACCAAAGTAATCAGAAAACTCAGGTAAACACTCACACTTTCAAACCTTCCTCTGGAGCTGCTGGTGCTGCTTGTAAGCACCTCTGGGAATGCTGATTTGGACCAATAATTCTTTTCAGGTGTTTTCAACTTAGCAGATTTAAATAGGGTTTTAGTCTCTTGGCAAATAATAGACCTTGTTATGATACTACCCACAAGACAACTACAACAATGACATTGTTTTCTTTTTACTTAAGTTCTGGCCACACAACCCAAGCACTACACTTAGCAGGCAAATCCACAAGCTGTGAGGACAGTTGGGTTTTTTTTTAATGCAATACACAAAGTTCTCAACTTTTCCTCTGTCTTTGGTTTGTATAAGAACAATTCTACTTTATATTGCCATACTGGGACAGACAACAGATGCTTGAAAATAAAACCTCCATAATAAAAATATCTCAAGGCATGTCCAGCTAACAAACTACTTCAAGATGGCACAATAAAACTATTTAGCTTGAGAAGTTTGTTGAGTCTTCAAAGATAAAATAAAAATAACAAAAATAAACTAATCGAGACCAGTCCTGCAGTCTTTATGATACCAAGGGTTAACAACCCACATATGATTTAAACCATACAGTATTTCAAATGCAGAAAGTACCACAAATGAATTCCAGAACAGTAAGACCATCTCTAGCACCACTTACATACACACTACATAATAGCACTTACCAGCTCTTTAACACTAAGCCTTGGTTGCTCTCTGCTGATATGCAGAAGCCATCATTCACATGAGTTTTACTTCACTTCCAATTTACCTTCCACAGTTCTTTGCTGAAACCTACAAACATCTGATCTGCTTAATCATGAAACTAATTCAGCAGAAAGCTGGATGTAGAGGTGAAACTTTACTCCATTTACAAATTTCTTGTGAGGTAATTTGCAAGCTTTATACTTTCCCTGCTGTAGTGTACCTACCACATTTAAAAAGGAGTTGACATGTATCTCAGAGCATCAGCATTTGTTCAACTGTCTACAAAGCCTCTACTTGTCTCATCATTCATCAAGTCTTTCTTGTTTTTCTTTTTCCACATATGCTGCTGTCCCTACACTGTGCTGACAAAGGATATCAGCAACATGGGGCTGACTGGCTATGGAACATGATTAGCTTCAAACATATGTAACAGCAAATTGTACCCAGCACTATTTCTGTAATTGGGCTTAGTCTTCAACCCTTTAAGCACATTAATTCTGAGTACAAGACAACCTGCATTTACCTGTAAGCATCAAAGAACCACGAATGGGGAGCGTCTGTTGCTTGCGTCATCTTGCGAGAGGTGGCGCGCAAGATGGTGTGGTACATGTGGGCCAGAGCAGGTCAGCTGACCACCATGATTGTGCTTGAGTACAATCAGAGCAGGGCTAACTTCAAGCAGAAGGTGACAGTGTCGCAGAGGGTGAAGCAAAACACCCACTGGCCAGGCACCGAGCTTTCAGCATTTTGCAAAGGGCATCAATAACTAAAAGGCAGTAGCTGAATAGAAAGGTTTCGGAGTGCACACTTTAAAGAGACTGATTTCCTCCTAGTCTGCCTTTCTGCCCTTCCCCCTTCTCCCTCCACAGAGAAAGCACTGTAGTTACATACCTTAAAGAGTCAGTGCTATTTCTAGTCAAGGTCAGTAAAATCAGTTTTGCATTTTTGCCTTGAAAGACAAAATTAAATATCATTATTACTCTAACTTGGATGGTCTTTTCCAACAAGAAAACATGATTGTGAATAACCTACCCATTCACAGGTGCAACTCTGGCAGCTGAGACACATAAATTATGTCTTCCTTATGAAAGAAGGTATTTCCCTGGCAAGGCTGGGGCTGGTGCCTGTGCCTTACTGTTACCTGGCACATAGGAAAACTATTCCTGGATGATCTAGATTTATTTTTTTAAAAATTTCACTTGATTGTAAAATTCTTCAAATCATGTTCCCCATCTGGACTCTTCCAGGCTTTTCCAGGACATTTGTAAATGTTTTCATTTCCCTTCAGTAAGAACAGCCATCTTTTCAAGTATAGCCTTTTCCCTGCAAGCAGGCACCACTTGCAGAGCTTTCATACCCAGAGAATGTAACATGCAGTAGAAAATGTGCAAAGCTAGTGCAGGATGAGCAAAAGCTCTTAAGTGTATGTTGCTCATTAATTAGTCAACAGAGTCTCCAGCTGCCTCTCTCATTCAAGGCTGTTCTCCTTTGCTTCTCTTTTTTTTTTCTCTTCCCCATCCCCCAGGGAAACCAGCAGCTCCATACATGAAGCTTGCTTTAGAGAGATCTCTGCTGTATCTCTGATGTCACCTATATTAAGTGCTCCAAACAAAACCAAGGAGCACATGTTAGTAACATTATGCTGACTCCTTTTCCTTGGAACCATTTATAATGTTTTTACTCTTTTTTAACTATTAAATTTACTGGTACTGCACAGGGGGTACTTTAAAATGGACAACACATTATAAATCCCCTAACATCTACTGTGTAAGAAAGCTTATGTTATGCACATGAGCAGAAAAAAGATTGCAGGCTCTGTATCTAATAAAATCATGTTATCCAAGTAAATAGATGGGCAATCAATACTGTCAATTGCTTTGCAGGAATGTTCAAAGGCATCAGTGCTAATGACCAGCTCTGGCAGATTTAGATGCTGTGCAAAATATTTCAATAGCCTCTGACCCCAAAACCTCACCACAGGTGCTAGTGTCTAGGTGAAGTGCATAGATGTGGCATGTGAGTTTTTCCAAAGCTAGACAATTATTGGAGATGCAGCCTGGGAAAGGAACTTCCATCCCTTGGAATACAGTCCAGGGCTGTAACTGTGGTTTACCATCAGAGTTGCATAACAATCACTAACGTTTCTCAAAAGCAAGCAAGAACTAAAAGAATGCCATTTTTCTGAACATAAAGGCTTGTGTATTGACATGTGTACTTCTAGATGTATAAATTTACATTGTGCAGTAAAAGTTGCCCTTGTTTTAAATAAAAGCTGAGGATATTTAATGGTAGCTGAAGGTTGACATCTTTACAGATTATTCCATTTACCTTGCTTCTCAGCTTAAACATCTTATCAGTTAGAAAATAATTTGGAGGCTTATTCAGAACATTTCGTAGGGATGTCAGAAGTTACAATGTGAGGGAAGCTGAATTGCTCTGCTTTTAAGCCTAGCTCTGATAAAGGCCTAGCCAGCCTGTAAGTGTCCCATTCAGAAATGCTTTTGGATTGTTTATGTCTTCTTTCACCAAATTTGTATGAAGGACAATCTTGAGCCATCTGGTGCCTATTTAATTTTTAACCACCTCTCACTTGGAATATTTCTTTCTTTATACTTATTTTGTCTTAACAAATTGGCCATAAGCTAAACTGCACCATCTGTGACTTCCAGTAAATACAACTGTTGCTAATGAAATTACCCAGCTTCATCATTTTGATTTAAATGCGTTGCCTGCTTTTTCTGTGACCTTTCATTGCTTGCCATCAAATCACAGCTTTCACACATTTAGATACACACTCATGTAGGTCAGGCTTCAGGAATAAATCTTATCTGTGAATCTGAAGAAGCCTGGCCAAGCTTGCTCAGCAGGCTGGCATGAGCTTCCACAGCCAGGGCCATGCTAAGAAATCATTATGGCATTTGTGACCATCCAGCTCAGGGGCTGAACTCAGCATGTTCCATGCTTCAGGGCAGATCCCCCGCCATGTGACCAATTGGTCACTGTTTCTTCTTCTCTCACCTCCCATTTGTTTGACTGACTGAATTAATGATTCTGGATGCACTAGCCCAGTCTTTTGGCTACCCTGTCCCTTATTCAATCACAGGACAAATATGACCAGATTGAACTGGAAGAAGGGACCGGGACCGTTCTGTAAAGATAAAAAGTAGGAAACTAAGGGAATTGATGGAAAATTAGTGCTGGGGGTGAGGTATATCATCACATCAATTACTGATACAGTATTTTATACATAGAAGTAACCTGATGTCATTAATTGGAATGTAGCAGAATCCGTTCCCTCACCCTGATGGTAAAGGGGTAGGCGCCAGACACTTAGTAGCATGCAAAAGAACTGCACCTCGATTTGCACCAGAAGAGACAGAGGAGAAACTTCTGTAGTCAGAACATGATATGCTCAAATAGGTGTTCATCCAGTGGACACAGCTGATTTCAGTGGCCAGTTCCACAGCCACTGCAGTATCTTTATTAGGAGCACAGCATGTCTGATACCAACAAAACCTCAGTCCCCCAAGAAGAGAAATAAAGCCCTAATGATCTGGAAAAGTGAGAAGCATCTACTTCACAGGTACAAACATCTATTTTGGAGATCCCTTCAGTTCAGAAGAGACTCCAAAGGACCATCCTGGAATTGCTGTCCATGGATAAAGACAGACCTCTCAAATGCACATCCAGAGACATCAAAGGTATCATTTCATCAGTTAATGAAAACACCAGTGGGTCAAGCAGAAGAACAGATCTGAGTACACTATACACCTACTGTACCCTTCCTCAACCTTTACCTTATAAAATCAGTAACAAGTATCACACATGTCCTGTTATTTTAGATTTTAGTGTAGCAAGACCACAAAATGGTGAGATATCAGAGCTGTAAGGAAGAAGCAATGAGCAGCCAGGTTCCTAGGTCACAAACTGGCTTTCTGTCTAGCCCCATATTTGCATGGGTTTGAGATCCCTTTGTCACTGCTGAGGAACTTGTAACCCAGGTGTATTCTGCATTCTAAAAGAAACCCTAATTTCCAGTTGCCTAGAATGGGGTAAAGAACAAACCTAATAACATTAAACATTAAAAAAACCCAAAAGCTGAATAACTCAGATAAACTTCCCTTAAATATGAGCAAAAGCCAACAGAAGCTTGCAAAACTCAAAACAAGGTTCATACGTCATCGCTTCTCAGAACTCTAACAGCTAGTCAGCATTGGAAACACGATGTGCTGAAGACACCCATCTCCCCTGTAGGTTTATGCTCCCCATAGCAGATGCTAGCCAGGATTATCACCATGGGCCAATGCAGGCATGGAGACAGCTTTGGATACACAAGCACCTTTCCCCGAACTGTCCACTGCATCCTTCCTAAATGGATGTACTTCTGTTTGACTCCTACACAATGCCTACTCAGCATGTCCCTTAGCTGGACTCATTAATTTCACAAGGTCACAATCCACTCTTGATCAAGCTGATGACAAGTTACATCATCATGTAAGTGGTACAATTTATAAGGCAGGCTGGAGTACTGATGAGTTAGTAGGTGGGTTATGTTTATACAGAGATATGTTGGTACCCAGATGGAAAAGGCAAACAGAATAAGAGCAGATGGCAATTTCGCTGGCATTTTGGATAAAATTTCAGAAGTTGGTACCTTTTGTCAGAAAAAGACAGGGCTTTTATAAATAGGTTTAATACTTTCTTCCAGACAAGGAAGGGGAGCCGCCTTTGCAAATAAGCTTACTAGTTTTATTTAAACTTCCAAGAAACCTGGCAGTGTCAGCCAGTCTTTGCTGCTTCCTTTTCCTATTTTCAGCACAAAATACATTGTTCTATTGCTCCCAGAACTGCTGTCAGTGCAAACTACAGGTGAACACACTGCTTATTTGCTTACTCCACTATCACAGTCCCAATAGATACTCATAAAAAGTGAGAAAGCTTAATAATTCATCAACCAAAAAGCAATTTTTGGTGTAGGTTTGATACAGTACATTAAGAAGACTGACAAAGGGGAGGCATTTGTACTTCTGGAACTCAGGCCTTGGATGACTATCAGAGACACTGGAAAGAAAGGGTGATTTTTAAGTATACTGTGAAGAAAGCATATGCCTGGAATTAGGGATTTTGGCAGTCCAATAATCTTCATGATGCCTGGCAACATTAAAGTTTCTGTACTATCAAGCTGATACACAGAAACAAGACTATAAAAAGAAGCAGCGTGAACAGCATTGTTCATTCCAGAAGCTGGCAGAAACTTTAGTGTACAGCCCACAGAGTCTGTTAAAGTCTCTGAAATACAAGATGCTATATGGCTACTGGTAGATAAGCTGCTTCCCATGTATTGAAAGAACTAAGCTAAAAAACCCCAACATGTGTAAACTCCAGTCAAACCCCCCTACAAACCAAGTGCACTCAGCTTAAACAAGAGGCAAGGTATTTTAACAAACACACAACAACCCCAAACACCCCACACACCAGAGCCCAATGCTTAATGCAAACACCAAGAAATATAGTTCCTCAAGCTTCCTTCTGCAAGCCTGTTCTGCACACAGGTGCAGTATTCGAGAGACAGTCATAAAAAGCCAGGATTAAACAAGACTTTATAAAAGGAAATGGTACATTTTAAATGGGGAGAAATATAGCAAAAGGAACATACTGCCTAATTGACTTGCTGTGAACAGATGCAAAGACAACTTCAATCATTCACAGTTTGGGTTACACGTGTTCTAATCTATGTCAGCATGTCAACAACCAATAACAGAAAATCAGGATGCCATTTGGCTTTTTTTGTTGTTGTTTGATGGGCCTGGGCATAATGTAAGAGACAAGGTTCTGCAAAGCCCCTCCCAGAGTCAAGGCACACACGCAGTTAAACCTGCCTAGCACTGATACCCTGCAGTCAGGTCTGTTGCACAACATCCTCCTGCTATATGGTTAGAGCAGGAAGACATTTGAACCCACATAGCTCATGGGTATTACAGCTAAAAGGATTTCTTCCCAACTATATTTTTTTTTCTATTTGAAAAAAAATCTGATCTTATTCAGTAACTCCTTAAGATATCCAAAGCTGTCTTGTCCTGCAGCCTCTAGAGTGATATGCATCCAGCTGAACAACAAAATACTGTGTAATCAATTGTATCTTATCTGCATGTTTGAGTTGAAATGATTTATCATCATGGCCAAAGGAAAAAACCAAAAAAAAGCTCTCCAAAAACTACCTCAACTAAAGTAGGATGAGCCAAGAAGAATCAGAAATTCAAATATCCCAAAAGCAATAATGAACATTTATTTTTATGGCAAAAGTTACTTGATGACAATCATTATGCAACTGTTATCACAGTTTATCAACCTCTGATGTTCTGTGTGCCTTTGTATATTCAGACAAGGAAAGAAGACAGCCAGACTAATTGGAGAGAACTCTATCTAGAAGAATAATCTCTGATAGGAAACGTTTTGTGTGTTTTGTAACATGCACTTCTCCGTTGTCAACAATACCGTTTCACACACATCAGGATAACAGGGTAACTGGGCTATCTAACCAGCCAGCACAGCTTCTCAAGAGACATCAACTCATTCTACAGATGCAGTCAAGACAGAGCTATGAGCAAGTTTTACTGCAAGTAGGAGAAGGCAAGGTTGAATCTCAGTTGAATTTGCATCCAGCAAATTTCTGTACGATATTTTTTAAACTGTTTTATTATTTGAGATATTATTGGAAAAAAAACAAAACAACTAAAGGCAGTGGATGTATGGTCTGTCACACAGAGGTTTCTATGGAAAATGAATTTATTTCCAGCTTTACTAGCATATGCAATAAATATTGGTTTGGTATTACTAAGATAAGGGGTTTTAAACGAGGTATTGCATCTCCTGGCCTTTTCTATAACCTCCACTCTGTGATAACAACCTGTACAGATTATCTCTGGAAACGCATTTGTCCAAGGCAACAGAAACTCCAAGTAGAAGTTTAAGAAAGAGTTTTACTTTGCCCTTTAACTTTGCTCCTACTAGAAGTACTAAATTAGGGAAACAGAAATCTTCCTAACATCCATTTATACTACTTAATAAAAGCCTGAAACGGTACAACAGTGCCAGTGCTGGCATTTAAAATGGCAAGCACTCTGGACTTCAAATCTTCCTCTCAAAAACCCCAGAACAGGCATTTTTCTATTAATATCAACTATTTTTAATAGTGCCCAACTAATTTTAAAAGTTTGGTGTTCTGTCTTAATGAGCTGCATTCTAATTGTCATTTGTGTTGATTAGCATTTTACACCTTCTGTTGAAGTTATGCTTCTTCCTTCTTACCGCACAATCTTACGCCTGCGTATTTGTGTAATACAGATGCAACACAAGAGGTTTAAATTCACACTGCAAGCTTAAACCACCAAAACAAACATCAACTCAGCATTTTGCTATTAACTCAGTCCTTTCTGGTTTTTAGCTGCACCTTGAAAGGATAAAGTTGGATGTTTGTCGGAGTTTGTCACAGCAGATCTCTAAAATACATCGGTATGATTATGAGTTAGCTACAGATAGTTCCTGATACTTTTAACAAAAACAGCAAAATCCTAGGAGAACAGTTAATTTCTTGAAAGTCAAGATCAAGCACCAGATCAGAAGCATCAGAATGTCTCAATTTCTGTTTGTGAAAGTGATTTAATAAATAGAAGTAATCAACTCTGTACCTCATGTAACTTTTTCTTGTCTGGGCATTCACAGATATCAAAGAACTTCTATTTGCTTTGTTCTCTGAGACCAGACATTTATCTGAACTCTGAAAAGTCACAACCAGTGCAAGATCACTACCTTTTAAGGCACTTAGAAAATGCCCTGTGTTGTCTACATTCTGCATTTCTGCCAAAAAAATGCAGAATGAGCGTTATCACCCCCTCTTTGTTTCAAACACTACTCAAAAAGAGTTTACAGGTTCCTGAATATTTAAGACAAGCATATCACTATTAGGAAATTAAATCAAGGTCATTACCAGCAACTGTTAAAACAGGCTTTTCTTTGTATCACTATAGCATCAGAAAGAGGTAAGGAATATATCATGTCACCTAACAGTATTGCTAAACTGCATCTACCATTCTTGTGAAATATCTTTGACTCTGCAATTCATTTGTTTATCAAAAATAAGCAGATCTGTTTCTATTGTCATGCACATGGGTAATTAATCCTCTTCTTCATCAGATATCTTCCAGAGTTTCACAGTTACTGAATGATTTCCAGACCTTTTGCTTAGAACCTAGAGAGAAATTAATCTTTTCTTCACCAGTTTTCTCTGCAAGAGGTGGGCTGTTTTTTCTTTCAGAGACACTAATAAACAACCTGCAATTATATCCAAAATAAATTTGCATAGGCCCCCTTAGTTTTACAGCTGTTTTACGTTCCTGATAAATATTTCTGCTTTCAAAGAGAAGTAGATCTGCAGGTGGAATATCCTTAGAACTATCTATTAGGTTAAGGTGACTGATCTACAGAGACATCTTCAAGAACAATTTGTCCTTTAAAGGCCATTATCATTTAGATCTTCAAACCACATGCAATATCCCTATGTTGGGAATCCATACTTTTACTTGTGATAGAGAATTAGCTCTAGTAAAACATTATTTCTGCTTCAAAAAAGATAATCACATAACAAAATGTGTCTGGTGATGCTTTTTCAGAGCATAATTTACTCATTATTTTGTGTAGAACACGTGCTGGAAGACAGTTTGATGTTTAAGTGGGACTTGACTCAGCTTTAAGAAAAATAAGCTTACACCACTTCATCAAGTCCTTTTAGGGATTAGTTTGTATCAAATATATCCTTATTTGCATTTCAAGTTACCTAAAAAGAACTGCTATTAGTGTTTCAAAGTGGATAAAGACAGACATTTGGTTCTGAATCAAGGCATTTGATTGAGAGGGTAAAAAATTCCATGCAATAAAGGAAAGACATGAAGTCACAACAGCAGCAACAGGAATTTACTATGCTACAAGTCATTCTTTTATACTGTGGCATGATTCTTCTCATCAAGTGAAGGAGGGGATAACATGGGAAGACAGGGAAGGCTCCATGAAACCTAAAAATTAGATGGAAAGAGCATCAGGCACACCAAATTAAATGCTTGAATGTAAGAAATAATGAAAATTAGAATGCTTGTGCAAGTTAGGCAAGCGTGAATATCATCTGACAGTCTCTAAATTTTATCACTGGGGCCGTCTCACTCAAGGAAGCGAAAGGACCGTGCCGAAGACAGACACTGAATAGCTGGAGGATGAAAGCTGGTACCTGCAGCGTCCCCTTGCCCTGCCTTCCTTTCTGAAGGAATGGGGAAAGCTTGAGGAGGGCAATATCATAAACCAAAGAATAGACTTTGTCATGCTTTCTAATCTGGATTCTGCTGCTGGTTTTGTCCTCAGGAATCTGTGATGCTGTCCAAATTGCATAATGCAGAAACTCTGTGGTTTCTGTTTAATCTTTGTTTATGGGGGTCCAGTTTGAGATGTCTAATTGCAGAATCTAAGCAGTGTTAATCACTACAAGAGTTGTCACTATGCAACACTGGTAACTGAGTTTCTAGAAATGTCCTCATTCAGCAGAGTGTGTATCAGATGTTCATCTGCCCCAGCTGTCCATTCATAAAGTGGAAGGAATGCTTCTACCTTGCCTACAAGTGGCATTCCAAAAATAAATTCTTAACTGTGAAAGATGAGTGTCCTTGTGGAAATCAGTATTTCCATATTGAGCACAGTGAGAGTGCTGCACAGTAAATAGGACATGAGCCTGTGTGAAGAGGATAAAATGAAACACGGAAAAACCGCTCATTTGTTGACGACTGGTTACTTGGCATAAGGAATGGAAGTATGTCCTGCAGAACAGGAATGTAATTACAAAATTAAAAATCACCTCACAGGTACATCTGCACATAAGGAGGCCAAACTGAGGTTGCATGGGAACATTTTGACATTTTCCAATTTGAACATTTGCCTTTGTGATATCAGAGATGAAATCAACTCCACTGGTTTATATGATATGCAGTGTATAGCTGAAAACCTGCAAGTTGCAGAACTTTTGCCCACTCACTGGTTAATTCCAATAGCCTGGAACCTCTCAATCACAGGGCTGAACCCACCGAACCAGAGCCACCTGACCAACTCCATTCCCACCAACAAGTGGACTGACTGCTTCTATCTATTCAGCACTGGTGCACTAAAAGTTTAGTTTCAAAAGAATTTATCTAAAAAAAAAAAGGGGAAGTGGATCTGGCAAGTGCTTGACATTGCTTAAGGCATGCACAGGTGGAGGGAACTGCAGGCCAGGTCAAAGGAAAGAAGAGATTTATGTTATGTGCAAAGAAAAGGGCAGAAGAAAAATAGCCGATCGGGCTGTGCTGCACTGAAGTGAATGAAACAGCTGTTCATACAGGGAAGGAATGGTCAGGTAAGACAGGTTGGAAATAATAATCATAGGGCCATCTGCTGCCCTGGGACTTTGCACCCTCAAGGTATGAAACAAATTTCGTCTTCTAGGAGCTCAAGCAGTGTAGCTGTTACAAGCCTGTCAAGTAAACAATGCCTGGACAGGGCATTAAAGTTACATGAGTCTCACACAAAAGTTGTTCAACTAGTTTAACTTGCAATAGTAAGTCACTAGAAAACAGTGTCCTTCTAAAGAGATTTTCTATTTTAACCAAATGCCTGTGAACACAAAAGACATACCCTATACTGCTACCATCTCCAGCTTACAAGGAAGAGTTAACAGCCAGTTATTTTGTCGTTTCTGAATAAGATCAGATCTCATACTGACTCTAACTCTCCATTTTTATCAGGATTTTTTTTTTAATGCTTTTGACGAAAAAGTTCAAAATAGTTGGAATCCGTGGTGCAGGTATTTCTTTGACCTCTGTCAGTTTGTTTCAGGCTTCAGAATGCAGTACAAGAAGTTCTACAGATCTTGTAGAACCCAGCATGCTCCCGCTCCAAAGCCCCTCTACATGGATGCCACAGGTCCTGCCTATGTTGGATGGTACTGAAAGGCAACACATCCTTGAGAAGCAAGGGCGCTCCCTATGCCTAATCAGAGCAAAAGGATTTCTTTGTCAGCTATAAAAGAAACCTAAGGAGATAGCTTCTTTAACCTAAACAGGCTTTGTCAGTACCTTCATAAACGTCTTTGCATTGGCTTAATGGAAACCATATTTGTTAGCCTGCAAGAACACACTGTGACTGGCACACCCATTGCCCAGCCCCACTGGAATGAAGCCATTCATTCCAAACTTGGCTGGTATGCTGTAAGGGAGCAGACTCCACGACAGGGGCTTCTAAAAGAAATGTAGGCTGAGATGACCTTGCATTCAGATTCCCTATTCTTGCAGCCATCACTTAGAAATGGCACTTTAAAAATTATGTAGCATCATGGCACATTAAGTGCAGCTGAAAAGGAAAGATCATTTAATTCAGTTTATTTATTTAAGTTGACCTGCTGAGGGATGCAGTGGGAGAAATAAAAGGAGAAAATGGCAGTGACCTTGCATTAATGAAGATCATACTGTACTGGAAAAACAGCCAGCATTAGTAGGGAGTTTGCTCTAAGGAAACCTGCAGCTGCCGAATCTCACCCAAACTAATGACTATCATTACACCCATTTGTGACAATAAGTCCCCTTTTAGACAAAAGAATGAAAGTAGTTGGGACAGAGATTTTTGATGTAATCAGAATATGTCCAAGTTAAGAAGAAATGTCACCTCAGTATCTCACTTAGCAACCACCGCTAAAATAGTGTGAAACACAGCTCAGTTACTGTGATTAAAAAGTGGATGTCATATGACACAACATAGCAGAACCTAACACAACAGCCCAGGTTAGAAAATCAGTGTTAGTTTGGGGTTTTCTGGGGCGGAGAGTTGAGTTTTAGTTGAGCTTTCCAGAAAAACGTTTTCAGCTTTCTAGTTAAGGAACTCACTGAGATTAGCTATGCCAGTGAGCTGACAGAGGTAGATAAAATAGCCCAAGTTGGAAATAATTATGCAAATGACACACCAATCAGACCGTATATTCTTTACAGTAAGTGTGCAGTCTCATGGATTTGGAAATAGATTTCAGCACTATCAGAAAAATTCCCTTTTTGGGATAGTCAAAATTAAAGTTTACGATAAGTCCAAACACAGCGAGTACAAATGTTTTAGGCATTAACATGGCAAAATCCTTGGAAACCATGCTCCGTGAGTAACATCAAATTTTGGACAGCCTTCAAGCTACAGGCTAAGCCAAAGGCAAATAAATTCGCTGTGGGCATTACTTTATACAGATTTACAGCTTTTCTTAAAAACAGTATGGCAGATGTTTAATTTATTGCATCGGAAAATTCAGAATACATCTAGGAGAAATCTGTAATGATTACAAAATAGTGACTGAAGTCACCGAGAGCGTTTTTACCAAAGATTCTCAACCATGAGGCATAAAGCTTGGATAAGCTGTTTCCCTCTTCTGTGCAATTTAATATACTGCCATCATACAATAACAAAAAGGATTCTGGGTATTCTACTTGTAGAGACAACTGGTGAGATGAGAAATTAGAAGTTTAAGAACTCCTCATATATCCTGTGTATCTCCACTTGCAAGCTGCATTTCTGGAGACAAACCAATGATAACTCTAGTTCATCAAGTTAGGCTATCTGCAAGGTAAAAATTTAAAGCCACGTAGTCAATTTTGTTTTGATTTTACTCCGTTCTTATACCACTGGTCCCTCACACTAAAGAATGACACTTAAAATGTGAATCTGCATCAAGCTCAAACCCAAGACAAATAAATACTTTTAAGAACTGTAATTACTAGAACTATAAAATTGGTCAAGTGTGGACTGAAGCTCCTTCAGTTTGGAGATATGACCATGTTTTTCATTAAAAATATTAATACAGATTAATACAGAGAATTGTTGGTTTAATAAATCCCCCAGAAATCCCACACATTGCTAGACAGTAACAATATTCATGTATCAGATTGAGTTTTAGATCTCAGTCCGAGATCTCTTCATAGCAAAGCATCCTACAGGTACTTTGCCTCCGAAGAGATTACTGTAATCAGGCCAGAAGAATTTTTGTTTAGATTAAGCATAAAATAAAAAAGAAGCAATATTGCAAACCAATTCATTTCTGGTCTGAACCACTATTCTGGACCACTGACCTTCCCTGTGAGTTGGGATGACTAAGAACTTATTAAAAGTTGCTTCCTTGGTTAATTGTCATTCATATCTTTTCTAACTACAACAGTTTGATATACCTTACAAACACTTCAGAGCTCACAGGCTCAGGCAATCTCCTGTTTCTCCTTACTTCAGCACACCAGGCAAATATACACAAAACACATCCCCAGCCCTTCCATGTGCTCGCACAGCCCAAATACACGGAAACTTCTACTTGGGACAGTGTTTGTCAGTAGGAAACGAGAGCCCTCCCCAGGGCTCCTAGCAACACCTCCTGGATCAGTCGTATTACTGCAGCAAATGCATCCTTGCAGCTGCCTGCCATATGGCAGGAAATAGTAAGGAGCAACTCTGACAATTTAGAAAAAAAAGTATTATGTCTCAATTCAAAACAGCCAAGGATAACAAATTCCTATGATGCTCTCTTCTGAGGCATGCAATTTGGAAGGGCAGGTTAATTTTAATGTGCATGAGAAAGCAGGAAGTACCATCACCTTGTACTTTGGCTTTTAGTTTAATTGAATCATTGGTTCATCTGCGTATGAATCGCAACACCCCTCATGGACAGCCACATCCACTTCAATATTCTTATCAGGCCAGCACAGTTCCTCAGGAACTTTGCTGCTTTGCTTTTAAGGCTGGCACAACCATGAGAAAATTCAGACTCTGGGATATGGAACTCTCTTCCCTAATCCACCCCCAGAAACCATTTTTCTCCCTCCAATTGTGCAATCGAAGAAAGAGACGTCTTTCAAGTGGAGTTTGGAAGAACACTGTATTGTCAGTAATAATTTCTTCATTTACAGTATTTTAGTCTTCAAATGTTATCTGTGTGGTTAAAATAATTAATTGAACAGAATTTCATGTAATAAGAATACACATGGCCATAGCACTTCTACCTGTTGATCCTGCATGCAGTCCATAATGAATTGGATCCCTTTGCTCAAGGCAGTAGGATCATAGACCTTATTTGTAAGCAACAGCAGCGATATAAATGAAATGCATTGCTAATTTGTCTTGCTCATCAGCAACACAAAAAAGAGAGCAAAGAGAGACTCTGCATTCTGCTTTAATCCCCATCTGGGGAGAGAAAAGAGGGAAAGCCTCAGAGAAATACCTCAGATCTGCACAAAGCAGCCTTCCTGTTGTGCTCTACATCCCTGACTCTTGACAGAAAGGGAACATTTTGTAAAGATACGTGAAGAGTGAAGGCAAGGGCGCATCTATTCCTTCCACTGACCTCTATGTACCCAAGTCTATTTCCCTCATATGCACGCAGAGAAATAGAATTGAGTTTAGGCTCCAAATTAGGTCTCAAAAGATTAGCTTGTGTGTGAGCACTAAGACACCAGGACAACTATTTTTTCCAGGCTTTCTTGATTTTTGATGTAACTCCTATTAGCAGTAATTGAGAGCACATGCATGCATGCCGACAAGATGCTAAACCACTATGTGGCTAGTTAAGATCTAATCTTGGTGTTGCCTGGTATATAAAATGGTATCATTTTTTCCCAGTAAGACCATAAACAGATTACCAGCCATGGTAATGTATTTACTCTCACATTTTTAATACCTATCTTTATGAAGTTATTCTTGTGTCCACCTCTCCAAGGAGCTTTGCATAAAGGTTTGTGCTGTCTAATTTACAGGCTGTTAGCTGTGAGATAAATCAATCCCTATGGTCATTCCTTGTTCTTGTTTGTAACTGTCTGTAGTCATCACGACAAATCCATACCATTTAGTATCCCCAGGGGGTAACAGCTTCCACTGGGGCTGGATTAAGGTGGGGTGACTTAAACAGTACCTCTGCCACAGGCTCCTGTCACAGCAACAGTAACAAAATCAATTCTCATTTGGTAAAGGAGCCCTCACCAACACCTCCCTGCTCCACTCGGAAAACACATAGTGTTTGGTTTGCTCGCTTTCTCACTAGCATCTCAACTGCAGCACAAGCAGGACAGCAGACAACAACCCTTGTCAGCGTAACAGATACCCAGCATCTGACATTTTACCATAAAAACATATTAATGGTGTAACTTTTTAACAGAGAAGGTAGAAGAGTGTTTACGCTACATCTACAGCAGCCTTTTTGCTGTGCATGGTGACAAGCAGAAAAGGAGCAGAGAGGACAACTGATGACAGTAACTGCTGCTGCCATCTGAGTTTGATTTACCACTCAACACAAAAACTTCAGTCTTGCTTTTCCAGTAGGTACCCCAACATGAATTATGGCAGATAGGACCACACTACATGTCAGCAGAGTAACAGTCATTAGGATCGTATGACTGCACACCGCCTTCATGAAGTGCATCAACTCTGCATACACACAAATAGCTTCTCAAGAAGCTGGAATGTGATTTAAGTAATAGATAACCACAAGTAAAAATCCTATTGTTTCCAAGTTATTCATCCCTGTCATCCTACCAACCTACTTTAAATATTTCATAGAATTATAGAATCATAGAATGATTAGGGTTAGAAGCGACTCCCAGAGGTCATCCAGTCCAACCCCCCTGCAAGAAGCAGGGACACCCCCAACTAGATCAGGTTGCTCAGGGCCTCATCCAACCTGGCCTTGAACGTCTCCAGGGATCCAGGGGCATCCACCACCTCCCTGGGCAACCTGTTCCAGTGCTCCACAACTCTTACAGTAAAGAACTTTTTTCTAATATCCAATCTAAATCTCCCTCCCTCTATTTTAAAACCATTCCCCCTTGTCCTGCCACAACAGGCCCTACTGAACAGTAGTAAACAACTATTTAACACACATATTTTTGTTTTAACCAAATATCAGACATGTCTCTTGCCAGTTCCCAAATCAGAGAGTGCAAGCTATTCAACAAAATCATCTGTAGTAAGCTTCTTGCAAGAAATTGTGTGTTGGACAGGCAATTGGGTGTCTTGTGACTGCAGCTGATTAGTCTTCACCCTACTGTCATCTTACTTTCCTCCTTTCAGTCAACACTTACATTATCTTCTGCCTTAGCCTACAGAACAGCTACAAGACATTTAGCTGTGGTGCTCTTCTCCTTTAGTTTATAGCTACTTTGAACTAACTGGAATTGTCAATGCTGTTGAAGATATCTGCGGCAAGCTGATGCAAAAAAATAATTCATGGCAAGCTCTGCCCATCTTATTTACACTAATGCAATTTCATCTCAACTCACATAGGAATGCATCAGTTTGCAGGTGCAAAATTCATATTTCTTTGCCATAAAAGATATAACATATTGCAAATTTTTGAACTGTAAGTTGCAATTTATTTATTTTTTTGTGTGTGGGTAGAAACCTCATTTAAGTTTCCAGACATAATTTTGGGGGTCTTTTTTCTATCTTATTGCTGTAATTACTTTAGGAGGATGGTGGGTGGAGTGGGTGGGGAAGGGAATGGTCTTGCAGTCTGTTTCCACTAGGAGGTGAACCAGAGCAAATCTAGTATTTCTCTAATACATGGTGTCACTTACAAAGAATACATACAATTCCTGCATTCCTGATCAAGGCTGATTAGGAAAACGGCTCATCACATAACCAGAGCATACCTTTTGTCACTAACCAAAACTCTAACTCCTCTTGCTTCAGGTATGGTTCCAAATACCACCTTTATAGTCATAACAAGGGGTTTCCAACTGGCTACTTGCTTCTTCCCTCAGGCTGCCCATTTGGTTGTGCCGATGCAACAGTCTGCGAGTCCAGACTGTGAACTGGGTAAGAAAACTGACCCCGGTTGAAAAGAACTCCTTTATTTTTAAAATCTACTTACTTTGCTCCCAAGCATAGCTGCATAAATACTGGTGCTGCCACAACCAAATGAATAATATGGTAAGACATACAGCTAGCATCAGCAGCAGGATGATTACTTACTGAAGCAATCATAGCACTAATTCACAGAGCCCTTCACATAGCAGCGACCGGCACATTTGGTAATTGCCAGGTATCTGCTGTCAATTCACAGAATCACAGAATGTCAGGAGTTGGAAGGGACCTCAAAAGTCCAACCCCTCTGCCTGAATAGGATCACCAAGATTAAATCACACAGGAACATGTCCAGATTGGTCTTGAATGTCTCCAGAGAAGGAAACTCCTCTATTTCAAATGTTAGTGCAATGCTACCAGGAGGTGTTTTAGTATATTATTGCCTCTGAAAACTAGCAAAATAGGCAGTGGATACCAGTGAAGCCAAGAATGAAACAAGGCACATGGAGGACAGTATTAAGTAGAGAAGCAGCAAAATCCACAAATAAAAAGCAGAAACTTAAATATAAAGCAGAAGAAATGTGTAGCAGGGAAGGGAGAGGAGAGCAAGGATTAGTGTTCAACTTACAAAACACCAAAAAAATTCCAAACCCAGCTCAAAACAAACAGCCTCTTCAGAAAAGTCAAATTTATTTAAGATTAGCTGTATTCTCCAGCTTGAAAGCTACCAGGCACCCCTCTCTCTAAAATTACTACTGGACAACAAACTACAGAAATTATTTGTTGGGCTAATAAGCAGTAGTAAAATAGACCTCAGGGTCAAAACCAGGGACATTTAAATATGGTCTACTTTGTATTTTCCAAGAAAAGACATGCAGAATGGCCGTATAGAGTTCAACAATAATACAGCAGATAATAATAAGAGCTGATTTAAGAGGAATTAATTCACTAGAATTAAAATGCAAGTATTTACCGTATCTTAATTTAAAAACATGTCAGGTGGCAAAGTCGCTGACTAGTATTAAGAAAATTAGTATTAGCAAGAAAGCAGGAAAACTCTCCTTAAACCCAACACTTACTTAACCAGAATGCGGACAATAACATTATAGATCTGTTCTTCAAATGCCCTCACTTGAACCCTCATTAATGAAGAAGTTCTAACAAGAAAAGGTCTTGTTCATTTTGGAGTGGATAATTGTCACAAAACAGATTCTCTTCAGAAAAGTTCACAGACTGTAGGGGCTTGATGATCAAGTTGAATTTTGGGGTTTTTTTGTGAGTACTGATACAGAAACATCCCAGACATATGCACACAACCCCCTTTTGTTGGGCCTTTTTCAGGTGTTCCGTGACCGTTCACCGATTTAACCAGTGCGCTGACCCTCGCACTTGAAATATCACAAGCGTCACCTAACAGTGCCCTGTGCCAGTCCTGAAGGGCCCATGATTGAATCGGTACAGCTCGAGGTATGGCTGGCAGCCTCTCCCCGGTCAGTACAGCATTATTGATGGCAAACACAATGCAAAGGACATTCACAGGCCCCAGCACAAGAAAGCAGCATTTCCTCTCCAAACAACTGTCAGTTCTGATATCTGGGTTTGGTACATTTTGTGGCCCCTGGGCTCCAGAGCAGTTCCTCACCTCCACCTTGAAGAGCTATGCCATTGCATTTACCTCGTCTGCTCTATGAAGCTATGCAGACTTAGCCATCTTTACACGCACTGTGTTACTGCCAGCTTTGTGTGCTAGCAAATGCCTGCTAAGCCCTTTGCAACTGCAGCATGCAATCTCTTCCCTCCTGAGATTCTGACTCTAAAAGCCGACGCTGGATTTAGTCAGTGTGTGCCTTAAGTCCCCATGTTAAAGCAACTGATACAAGCCACTTGCAGAAGAGGACAATGTTAACTTTCAAAACACACATTTTGACCGGACAGCCAAGACTATACTTGCACACATCTGTGCGTTAACATGCTCTCACAGCCACAGAGATCTTTAGGATTTCAACTAGACGTTCAAAGAAGAGTGAAGGAAAGGAGAGGTTGTAACAGCAGTACAGGCCTTTAGCCAGTGTCCGCAGGCCCTGTCACCTCAAGGCCAGTAGAAGTTCTACTTCATCTTTTCAGACTGCTCGCCAGCAGAGAACTGAGTGTATGTAATGGCAGATAAACAAGAGAGGCATGAGAGAAAAGCAGCTGAGGCTGCTTTGTAGGGCCACTACAAACAATGTTAAGGAATAGTCTCCTGTTTTAATCGCAGCCTGTAAACAATGTTTTCCATGACAAGAAACAGCTGAGTGTTAAACACAATTGTTATCCATCTCTGAGAGCTTCAGGCTAGGAAGTTGGTGGAGTTTCTTGCCTTAGTTTGGTTGGAAGTTTATTGTTGGCATGTGTGTGCATGTTTCTTTTGGGAAAACCCAAACTGCTATATTATGCTGGTGCCAATGATCTTGATCTAATTATTAGGCAGGAAAAAGAAAGGAAAAAGTGAGACGAACATCCTTTTCTGATGAGAAATAGAAACTTCCAGGTATTGGCACAAACTTTATTTAGTTCTATAGACTTAGAAGCCTGGGTTTTAGTGTGTTTCATAAAGATTATTCTCTCAAACACTGATGTAAAACTACCTATGTGATAGCTCCTCTGCACAGTTGCTTCCTTCACATCAACAGAATTTACATTCTAAGGAACATGTCTTCTCATCAGAATCACTATGGCAAAAATAACTACTCAGCAGTTGCTTCGCTATGGTACTTAAATTTTAAATAAAGATAGACCAGAAGGAAAGACAACTGTGTGCTTTCTCAATGTTTCTGGATCTCCTCAAGTGAGCCACTGCCAAGACACTGTGGCCTATGGTAGCCTACAAATAGAACACAAGGATACTCTGTGTGAATTTAACACCAAAACAACGAAAACTTGTTTTTAAAGTAACTTTACCAGATATCACTAATAGAATCAGCCCATCCATACGCTCCTTTGGTGCAAGAAAGTTTCTGTTTCTTGCAAGGCATTAGAAGTTTATATCACAATTTCTGTCTTAGAACTGCCAGTGCTGATACTTTCTAGATTCTAAATCACTGCAAAACACCTTTCTGCGTGGTCAAAAAGAAAAATAAGCACTGTGTACAAAATTAGCTTCAGCCCAAAGGAGAACCAAACACAGGACTAATTGTTCAGGCTTTGCTGCACACCTAACCTGTTTGGACAAACAAACAATGGCAACTGTCAGCTACCATCGATCATTTACCTTATGTTTAGAGTGAATCTTACATCATTGTCTCTTTGAAAAGAGAGAGAAAATGGAGATAGATACTGAACTGTCAAACTCAGAAAGCTTTATAATTGAGGGTCTTTTATGAAAACTTTTGGACTTGAGTCAACCAGAAGCTCTTCAATATACCGAGCCTTTAAACTTCATGACGACTCACTAACGAGCACATACCTGTAGAAACCCCACGCAAGACAAACGCAAAGCTTCCTTACTAAGTAGAAACAAGACCTATGCCTAATCAGAGCAAAAGCCAATTTTCTTATAGCATAGAAGAAATAAATGCCTAAGAAAATGAGTTCCAGCAAGTACAATCAGATTCGAGGTAACATAACCTGCACTCAGCACTGAAGTGTCCAGCACTGAAAGATTTGTTTTAGGGAGAAACAAGGAAAAACCACACAGATTGACTAAGTTTTCCTTTTAAAAGTTTAAGGCTTTTTTAAGCTTGTGGAAAATCTTGGAGGAATTTACTTACAATTGTATCTCTGTGATAATAACTAACTCAATGTAGACTTTAGAATGCACAAAGTAAATACTTCTGAATTTGAATATGATCTAAAAATATTCACCACTTCTATTTACAATCCCTCTGAAGTTCTTAGGAAAACTCTCCATATAAGCGTTCTATCTTTTGTAGAAAGGAATGTCTAGCCATCTGAATTTGTGCTGTATATTAGAACTCTGGTTTAATTCTCAGACTGTTATAGAAATCTCTGACAAAGAAGAAAACAAAGGTTAAGCAGTTTGCTGTCCCTACAGATGGCCAATTCAAATGCTCAAACACCCACACAGGAAAAATATAGCTGCAGCCTCCCTAGAATACTGATATCTTGAAGAGAAGTCAGCATTGTCTGGTGTTCTCCATTGCACAGTACCATGAGAAGACTGACGTACCCAGCAGACTTTTCCTAAGGCTTAATAGGACAACATAACAGGACCAAGTGGAATTTAAAATCCAGCCTGGTTTCACAGCAATGAGAAAATCTGATTTCCTATTCCACTAATACATTTTTCCCCGCTTTTTTCTTCATCAACCATTAGGACAAAACCACTACATTTTAAAGGTTTCATGAAAACAACAGAAAATAGCAAAAAGCTTCATCGGCATGTGGAGCATGGGAGACTGGTGCTCTAGCCACCATGTTCCTATGGAGGCTGAGGGAAGAAGCAGGAGAGAAAGATCTTGTTTTGATCTCCATTAACTGAATCTGAGCAATCTCCTTCAAGTCAGCATGTGTCAATGTATTTATGTTTTTAATTGATCTGCTTCTCCCCATTAGCAAAACATTCAATTTATGAAAATTCAACAATAACTCTTCCTAAACTTTTTTAGTGTTTATCAGAAAGCTAACAAGCCTTGTGTTTTATTGGTGTACCCTCAGTGAATTTTGACTCAATACATTCACTCAATTTTACAATAAATCCTTATGTTTTAAGCATGTGTTTTTCACTAGCATTGAAAACACTCAATATTACAAAAACACCTGCATTTCCAAGATTTGCATGCTATTGTAACAGGGAACTAGATTTCATCCACCAATGAGGTCATCTGGATGGCAAAGAATGAATCTGTCTTTAAACCCATTTCTTAAAATGACTGACAGAATCCAGCATTTTTTATGACTTGACTAAATCCATCTACTTTGATTAAAATATTGTTCAGCAATTATTCTATGTTCCAGTGCCCTAAAAGAACTCTCCACACAATTGTTACAGAAGCGAAAGGCGAGGTGTAGGAACAGATAGATGGAATTTATTTGGCATGCTGCAGTTTACAAGCATCAGCCAAAATGAATGTGTGTAAAGGGATTAATATTTCCTGATGTTTGTACAACATCAAAGGACTGCCAAATACCTATCTTTGTTATTGACATACACTGTCAATGTACAGAATCACTTGAACACAGATTTAACTTCAGTTAACGGTATTTGCATAATTACACTTGATTACTTGACAATTTTAAATATCAAATACCAGAAAATTACAAAAACACTGCAATCCTATTTGCCAGATGAGAAGCCAGGGTGTTTAAGGGTAAAGCTTGAAAAAACACACAAGACCTCCTCTGCAAGACACTGGAAGTCTGCGACAGGGTTAGTAATCACCCAGCAATCCCAAACTCTCTCTGAACAGCAAAGACCTCACTGAACTGGCTGTAAAAGGAAATTTTAAATTATTTTGATCGGTGGCTACAGTTTTGCCTATAAAGTGGCTAAGACACCCTTAAATGACCATCACCTCTGCACATTTTTGTTGCAGAAGTCCACTACCCCTATAGTATTCCCCATGTTCCAAGCTGGAAGTGGTTTCGATGCTCTGTAACAGCCTATTCTTGTCAGCACTCCTTTGGAGATATCAGCTAATTCATCTAGTATGTCACTTAGCTAGTACAAGCTGATTAGATTGTAAAAAACAAAATCTCCTAATTTCATATTCTAACAGTATCACTGTACAGACCATAAAAAACTACTCATGAGCATACAGCACCTTCATCACTCAAGCAAATGAACTTTTAACATTTAAAACCTTCAACATTTCAAAGTAATTTCCCCTACGATCCACACTTACAACACTGACTGTGACTTCTGAAGAAATGCAATACTATATTGGGCTTTGTTTTTTCCCCCTCCCCTTCCTCTCCCCAACCAAGAGTGAGCACTAAAAAGCAGGCTTTGTAGGTTTGCCACCCTCTTAATTTTAAAGGTTTTTCGCTAATGGAAATGCATTCTCCCTGAAGACTCCATTTCCAAGCCCTTATCACCTGTAATAGAATAGGACTAGTGGAACAGTTGAATAATATATTATGCATGCATTCACTTATGCTAAGTATCCACCTGGATACTTAAAAAGAAGCAGGTTTTCCTAAGAAACACTGGTAGTAGAAACATTTGTGTTTAAAGAGCAATGCTATTATTCTGTCCTGTATTGCTTTGTAACCCATGAACCGAATCTATTTCAGGATTCGATGAAAATGCACAATTAGTCCCTTGACAGAACCACTAGAAATTCAGGTGGCTCCAGTTCAGAGACACACTATGCTCTCACAATGTTTTCCTTGTGTTCTTATAAATCTGAAAAGTCAAGAGGTCCTTCTTCCCAAAACTCCTTCGAAAGCACTGTTATCTTTGGATAACAGTGGATAGGCACCCTGATCCCAGATGTTCACACCTTTGATAGGGTTCGTCCTGCAAAGCTTTTATTTCATCTCCACTTGGTATGCTGACTGGATCCCAATTCATGCTCAATTTATTGAACACTTGTATTTGTTTGATTATCAATGGAAAGATTTGGGAGTTAAACTGCCTCATGTGTCATTGGCCTTTGAGAATGTCACACTTGTGTATGTGTCAGTGGATTAACCAACTACCTGCCTGCCAAGAGCCCCTCTGCTACAGTGCCATGCTCCTTTCCTTGCTCCTTGTCTCTGGGTTTTGGAGCATTCTGTTGACTCCACTCTGCCAATGGAAGCAACATTCATCTGCCCCAGAAACAGGTCACAGACCTCAGCACAAAAAAAAACCCAAACCAACCAAACAACAACAACAACAAAAATACCCACACAAAAAACAACCAACAGAAAACAAACCAAAACAGAGGCAATTAAGTCACCTGAACAGGAACTCTTGATATCAGACAACACTGTAACACTTCAAACCCAGAATACTTCAGCTTCCAGCTGGAATATGTTTTTAAATTTCTCTTTTAGTACTCAATTCTTCAATGACAACAAAAACAGAAACACCACGGAAAACAGTCAATGTTTCAATGAAACACTTATTTCAAATGAAACTCCACATCTTTAATACACAGCTCCAACTGAAAAATTTCAACTGATTCTTCAGCACTGCTAACTTTTGGGATGAAGCTGAGCCAACCTAACAACTTGCCATCAACTAAACATTTACTTGGGGGACATTTACTCCCCTCCTTTCCCTTGCCTTCCCAGGGTTTTATACTCAACTAACTGCTAACATGGAAGAAAAGTAATCCTGCATAGAAAAAGTGAAACTGATTCTTATTAAACTGCAGATAATTTTGTTTACTGTATTTATGTGCTGTTATCTTAAAATATAGTCAGGGAGTAATATCTAATATGTGTATTTCCCACCCTTCCATTGGTTGTTTGATCTCAATGTTATTGAGGCAACTACTATCACTTTGGTTTCTTCCCAGCACTAAACTGCACTGTTCATCTGAATTTGTCTGTATTTAAACAGCCACCACCACCATCTCCTACAGCTTAAAAAAGCTGAAGAACAGCTGAAGCACAAAAGTCATCTAGAGCTGTTTATTTTATATAGCCTAAAACATGTTCTTATCTAAGTTACGTATTTCTTGAGTCTAGAAGTTTGCTTAAGTCTTGAAATTAGGGAGTGCTCCTACATATGCCTCCCCATGGGAGGGGGGGGAGGGCGGGGGCTGGGGACATGCAAGGGAATAGATGATTAGCTTTGGAAATAAAGTTTTGTACTCACAGAGAAACCCAAACCAAATCATACTAGTAGCCCTTCCACATTTGTGTGTAGAATTCTGAAGGCTCGAAATACATAACCTGTGACATCAAGAACACGTGCCCTGGGTACAGATACAAGTTATACTTAAAACTGCAAATGTGCAGATGGAAAAGAAATAACTATCAGAGGCAGAATTTGTTGTGAGATATCTACAGAGAGAACTTGAAATCCTCCAAGCACTCTTACCTATGACAAAAATTAGCAGCTTCTCAGAGTAAGAAAACTTACAAATAATTTCTTACAAGTCAAATGTAAATGTTATGACAGCTAAGTTATATTAGGGTTTTAATCCTTGTGACTACAGATCACAGTACTAGAGTCAGAACATGATTCTTGAATTCCCTGGACTATCTATTCCATTTTTTATTTCCTATTCTTTTTTTTTTTGTTCTAAGCTCTAAATCCATCAAAAACCTCCAGATTAGTCAGGCAGGTAACACAGAAATTACTAGAAATGAGAGGCCATCCAGAATCTGCTACTTGGCATTCATAAAGTGCATCACTGCCATTACAGTCAGCTCAGTTTTCCCTTTGCAACAATGGAAGCCTTGGAGATTCCCCTGGAAAAGGCTAGGACACACTGTCTACCAGAATTCCAAGAATAAAAAGGCCAAATTCAGAACCTATGTGCTATTTGCTGGCTACCTAGGATATAAAAGCTAGGACATAGAGTCAGAGTCTTTTCTTCTGGATAGGGTAAGATTAGCTGGGCAGAGACAAGAAAAAAAAAAGAGTAAGGCAGCAACCTTGTTGCAAGTGCTGGCAGTAAGAAAGCACCTTTCTTCCCTTTCTTCTCCTCAGTTCTCAGACCCTGTCTGCAAGCCCGAGATGCTACAGGGTTAAGAAACTGTGAGGGCTGGCAGAAGGAACTGAGCAACACTCAGAAGCTAGGATGGAGAGCACCCTCTATGCCTGGTAATACTAGAAATAGCCTAGTTTAAAATGTTTAAATGCAGGCTGTCTTCTCTCCCATTTGCCCTCCCAGTAAGATTTTCTCCCATAAAGAAAGATACATCCAAATTATTATTTTTAAGCATTTAGATAACCTTACCTACTTCCTGTTTTAGTTGTTTCTTTCAACATGAGTTGCAAGAGAATCTTTAGAAAGTTGGGATTGGAAAAGATCCTAAACACAGACAAAGAAAAGAACACTTGGAGCCAACAATACCTACACAGAAAGAGCAAATGGGCTAATCGATCTTCAACTCTTCCATGCTGCAAAGGAATATACATGATATTCTGCAGAATCCTGGAATTTCATTAGTGCAAGAACAGCCTCTACAACCAAGCTGTAGAAGTTCAGCAGAGATGAGTTCTCTTTAGCAGCAACTCACAATAGCAGTCTCTAAAGTAGGAAGTGGCACTCAGGACCCAAATGCTGAAGAGCATTGCTTGTTTTTCTAATTTTTTCTTGTTTGCAAATATTAGTCTTGGGTAGTTTTTAAGTATGTTTTGAAATGGATGTTGATATCTACCATAAAGTAGTGTCTCCTGTACAGAAAAGTTAATTTTTTATTAACTTTAGCTAAACAGTACAAATAAGAAGCATATAATCCTCAAACAGTTCTGAGAGGGCTCCTTGGGCTGCCTTAGATCTCTCCAAATTTATTAGATACGCAGAAGAAAAACAGAACATACCTTACATGACACTGTCTGTTACACAGCCATCCTCAGGTCAATTTCTGCAATTCAATAGTAGCATTAGCAGAAGGAGCACTTGAGTACAAACCACCCGGAAAGGCTTCTACTCTAAAGCACCACCCGTTGAAGAAATCTGTACACAGAAATCTGCATCCATTCCTGTAACACTACACACACGAAAGAAATAACATGCAGGATATTTTTTCAATACTTCTAGAACTCCAGGTTTGGATCTACAGTTTGTAAAGCTTCTGACAGCCTCTGATTTATAGCTCTATGTTCTGCATTGACCTTATCAACTAGATGATTTTAACAGCACAGTGTCCAGGCAGGAGAAGGGTGGGCATGAAAGCTGTAAGACAACAGCAGTAAAAGAGAAAGATTCCTTCCCCCACCTTGTGGGTAGCTACTGCAACAACAGTCTACATTAGCACTACATCGTTTGTAACCTAGGCACATACATATTCATTTATCTGATTTTTCACAACGGGTCAAATTTTTGAAATTCTGGCAATTAACTCACAGTTGATTTAAGTTATATGCTCTGCTTTATTTTTTTAAATTCCACAAAATATTAGAGAATATCTACTCTTTTGATGCTTATCAGCATGAGTAATCAATTCCACTAGGTTGGCACACTCTGTTAAAGTGTGAAGAATGCCTTAAACGCAAAGAAAAAAAAAACCAAACACACCAACAACCAGCATTAACTGGGGGTTAAATTTAGAAGAAAAGTTTCTCCAGGACTGTCCCTGTAACAAGCCCACAGAAACGATTCTAATTTAAAATCAAGTGTGCAATTCCTCCCCAATAATTTTGTCAGAGTGTGGTTATACTAAACTTTGGTTTTCTCTTGTTATTTGATTATATACCTTTCAAGACAGCATGAGGTCTAAAGCCAGGTTGCTCATGTATAATTTACTGACATCAAGATACTTTCTGTGCTGCTTTTACTGGTAATTAGCCTGCAACAATCCTATGAGATCAGGTGCAGAAGTCTATCTGGACTTAGAGCATCTTAGCCCAATGTCATTGCTTTTTAAATTTCTTTCCAGCAGGGAAACAGAAAACACAGACAGAGGCAAAGGCAACAATAAACACAAGAGGAAGCTTTAAAAGCAAATACAGTCCTCATACATCACTGAATTCAAGGGGAGATTCATGGCCATATTTACCAGAGCAGAGACTAGGACCTGCACAGCTCAGTGATTTACCTGTAAAGCTTTGATTATGTACGAGAAGAATTTATGACATACTTGATGGGGAAATATCTCAAACCCCTAGAAGTACCCTACACTATATAGCATGTAAGCAACTTTCCTATTTTTTAAGCTTCTGTTTTGGACAAGCATTTTTCAGAATTACATAACCTTCCCCACACTTACCTTTGATAAGCTGCACAGTCTAGAAACAATGTGGGCATGCACACAAGATGAGCACCGGAATCTGAGTCTTGTCGTATTACCAATAACAAGGATTTTCAGTGTTCCATCTCCTGACTCCAGAGAGTGTCTGGGAATGGTTCTCTGCCTCCCTGACTGAAAACTAAACAAACAATTCTTTTCCTTGTTAAAATTCAACAGTTACTATTTTCCAGTAGCACAGTTTGCCTTTATATCTAGATGAGGCATTTTTCTAGTTACTGATGTAGAAGTTATTTGTAACAAGATTTCAATATATCAAACTAGATTTTTGCCATTTTTTTAACCTCTGACAAGTTAGCCATTTCACAGATTTATCACCATCCCTACTTCCCTTCCCTCCCAACCTAATCTACCAACACTACAGGGTTTCTCCCACCTCCCTCACGCCCAGCTCCTATGCAATCCAAAGACTACATCATGATTGACAACAAACAATCTCACTCTAAAATAAGTATCAAATAATATTAAATAATTCTGAAGTAGCTTACTTGATGACCTGTAGGAGAGGTGAGGATACAGTGAACTGACTCGAGTTTTAAATTCACACATTCATTTTGATAGGTCATCTCTTTCCTTTTTATAGGTATTTCTCCATTCATACTTAAGCTTTTCTCTCTCAGACAAGGCAGGTGACTAGTTTGAGCTACCATCTCAGTTCCTGACAAACATCTTCAGAACTCTAAAACATGAGCAAATTGCAGCACAGACATAGCAAATGTTAAAGTCTGGAGATCTATGTATTTGCATAATTGTTACTTAGTGATCCTGCAAATGAGACCCATAATCCAAGGATGGGAGTGGCATTAGGATCATTAGAAAACTGAACAACATTTACATACTTGGAACAGATTTTATCGTATGCCTTACAATTTTTCTCCCTCCTCCAACCTGCCCTCCATGCTCTGTGTGGCATTGTATCTTTAACTGGTAACTGCCCTCTCTCTCAACAACATACCTCTGTCCAGGAAACTTTAGAAGAAAGACTAAAGATTTGATTTTTTCCAATGGAACCTGAGGTTGTATAGGTTGATTCTCAAATCCCTCTAGTTTTTCCTCATATTAAGATCTCTCTTGAAGGAGACAGTACATTGGCATCTATCTCAAATTAAGTCGTCACACTCAGGTTTTGAATCAATGTGACTTCCTAAGCTGTAGAAAGAATTTTTTTTATCATACAGATGCTATCTAGTTTCAGTTTCCCTAGTCAGTTTTCACTATTAAAATTAAATGTTTTTTACTTTATTTTTAAATACTCCGAGTGATCCAAGTTTTCAATATCAATATCAATATCAATATCAATATCAATATCAATATCAATATATATATATATAAAAATAAAACCTTGACATCAACCATAGACTAAGATTAGGATATAGCTACTGTAATCACTATGTTACTCTACTACAAAACCCCACATATTTACTGTCAGCAATTAAATAAAAATACTAGTACCTCGATTGTTAAGCCAAATTAACTTTTCCCCTCCTTCAACTTCCCAAATAATCCCCTTCAAAACTGTTGCATATATTACTATCAAAGCACTTCCTATTCAGTCACTATAATAAGGAAAATGTCTTCCAGACTGCAAGTGCTTAAAAAAAAAATGGTCAAACATGATGGTGAAAGCTGTAAAGCTGTTTTGATGGGTATAGCTTAACTCTGGAAACACAGAACCTCTCATCTTTGAGGGGTATTCTTTCTTTTTTGCAGGAGAGGTGGGTATTTCAGATTTCTTATTGCAATAAAATCACAGAACAGCTGGGTCTCTAAGATATCTCTCAAGATTGCACAGTTCAATCACAGTCAGGAGCCTGTCCTGGACTATGTCAACTCAGGCTCTTAACACCTACAAGGAGGGAGATTCCACAAACTTCAACATTTTAAAGAGTGTTTGGGCTGTGGTGATATTTGCCTCTTTTTAAAGTTCACTGAAGTAGTTTTAAGTTGTTGGCTTACTGTAATTCCGAGAGAATGACGGGTAGTAGAACACATAATGAATATAGGATCCTTTTAAAGAGGTCTGAATATAATCCGGTAAACGTTCAAACTCAAAGAGATCCTAAAAACCCCTCTGAACAATTAAGAGCAAAATGGACCAAGCTCACGTAATAAATGAGTGCAGATGTGATTGCATTTTCAAAATGCAGCACCTCAGCATGTCAAAAGAAAAAACTCCCTAAAAAAGCTCACAGTTAAGTGGAACTGACACCACCCTGCACTACATATGCTCCTTATCTATTCCAAAAGTTATCATGTTTCAGGGTTGGTTTTTTTAGGATTAGATTCTAAAATCCTAAGAAAAGGCAGAGTAAAATGTTTTTACATGAAACAGTTTATTATCATTTTCTGCAACTGTCCTTTTAAAATGGTTACTAGGTTTAGACAGATTCCCATTGAGAAAGGACACACTGTCCTCTGTCTAGGAAGCAATTGTGCATGCTGGGAGACTGGGGGCATGACAGAAAGGACTGCAAAAGTTTCAGAAATGATGTTACAGCTCAAGATAGAGACTGCTAAAATAGCTGCTAGGACTACACACACATCCAGGCCTTGTAAAAGAAAAAGCAAAAAGTGCTTCTGAAAACCTAGAGAAACCTATCACAAGCCAGAAAGCAACAGAGTAACTGTAGTGAAGCAAAGATCCCCACCCATTCTAAATATTTGGAGTTCTAATTTACAAGCTAGATTCTACATCTTGTATTCAGTAAAATATTTCACTTTTAGGACAGCAAAAACTTGGGTGCTCATTCCAAGGAAAGGTCTAAGAAGATCACAATAGATCTCCTCCTTTTCCCTTAACTACCTCAACCAGCAAACTTCAAGAAGAAGCACCATCTTAAGGGAATGGGCAGAAATGGGAAGAGGAAAAGTTGCCAAAACCAGAGAGCAAAGCTTAGGGAACAGCCAACCTGCAGCTGGAAAGAATCACAGAACATTAAGAGTTGGAAGGAGCCTTGAAAGATCATCTAGTCCAACCTCCCTGCTATGCAACAATATAAAAGACTGGATAAAAATCATAAGAAAAAGACCCAGGAACTGCTTGTAATTGGATTGTAAAACCTGAGAAAAGCACAAGGCAAGCACTGGAAACACAGTGGGGTCCTGAACAGCTATCTTCATTTAAGCAAGAAATGAAACTCCTTAGCAAATGATCTCTCACGTCTTCTCTTGAGTGCCTGATGCGAGTGGTAAAGAAGGGCATCCATTACTTACAATCACAGAATGGTGGTGGATGCTTGAGGTCTCCTCTAACCCAAACCAGTCCAGGATTCTAGCACTTTACAAATGAAGCGGGAAAATAAAAGACGTTGCATTTATAATTCAAGTCTAAAAATTTACAAATAAGAAAGGGCAGAACTGAAGTGAGCAGAAGACTGTAGTCAGGAATGTGTCCTCAGAACTGTTTCGAGCTCCAATTCTTCACCTCAGAAAAGGCACATGGCACCACCTAAATCTGCACTGAGAGTAGACTAACGTGAAATCTATTTCCAACCATGAATTAAGAGGCAGTACACATACAGCTACCCCTCATCTACCAGACACCAAGCTGAGCAAACCTGAGCTGTAGAAAGCTCTTCTGCAGAATGCTAGTACTGAAATTTTTTCCATGTAGTGCTGGTGACATATGGCAAACCAACAGCATACAACATAATTCAGAAGCAACCACACTTAAAATCATAGCACAAGTAACTGCATATAAAAATTTATTCTTTTTTCTTTTTAAACATGGGCTTGAAATACATTCAACCTTGACAGCTAACGTAGTTAATGCTTGAGCAGAGCTTTCCAGAAAACAGATGATATCACAGAATTAAAGGCAGTACCACATTTCTTCCATCATAGCAAAGCAGATTAATACCCAGGAGCATACAACAGCCATAAAATCATGTCTGCAGATGTTCTCAAAGTTGTGTGTTTGGCAACTTTCAAATATCTTAAACTTTCTAATTTTGGTGAGATTATAGGTACAGGTTAAGGGTACATTTACAGAATCCACCAACCCTTAAGTATAAAGGTAGTTTAAAAATCCAGACCTAGATCTCACAATTGCACCACTTATTGAATATCCATTTTAATTCACTGAGTTCATATCTATATCTATTGACTAGCAGAAGATTAAATAAAAAAACAGGAATAATTCTTTCCAGGTGAAGTTGGAAAGAGCAAATTTTCACAAGTATTTGCAAGGACACTTCATATATTACTTGAGAGCCAAAGACTGACAGCAAGAGCTCTTAATTTAGTAATTCCTGAACTAAAATCTGTATGTTCATATAGTCTGGGACCCAGATAAGTACTGATGTATGTGCCTAGAATTAAGAATGGAACTTGTCTGAATGAAGTTTGTGGGATTACTCATACCATTAAGAACTAGATATATACTCTAAATGTGCTAAATATCTTTCTAATTGGAATGCTATCAATATTCACAGAGACAAATTGCAACAAAAATATTATATCAGAGGTGACTTCCAGCTTCATGAGATAGCACTCTTCCAGTGGAGCAACTATATACTGAAATATGGAGAGGTAATTACTATGATTTAAGGTTTTGACATCACTACAGCAATACAACCAAAACCACATGACAGGTGATTATTTTCCACTTTTAAAGTGCAGATTTTCATTTACAGTGTAGAATACAACATTCCAAAGAAAGCACTTCTAGATAACAGCCCATTTCTTTCATACATATTCATGTGTGTTTTATAATAAAGAAAAACATCACTTTAGAATCAGGAATAGTTTCTTAAAATAAAGTGCTTATGGCCATTAAATTTCAAGGAAGACATCAGATTTTATCTTTACTTTCAGCACAATGTTTCCATGTTGCTTCTAATCAGTTTTAGGGATAAAATTGCATACCAAATGTCCAACTTGACAAATCCTGTCATTATCAAGATAGCATCTGTGGTTTCTTCAACTGCAGTGATGCTTGCTTCACCAACTTTTGTTGTTTTCTTGTCACCTGGGCTTCCTGAATGGCACAAATAATCCTCTGTAAAGCAACATAGTTAAAAATAAATAAATTAAAGCATGCAATCTGCCACTTTCTTCTGCAAGATGCTACTGAAAACTGAACAAACATTAAAAACTTCATATGCTCTGGCTAGTTTATGAGCCTAAAGTTAGACATATAGCTTCTGATTCACAGCCATAATATTCTATCCAGAAAAAGATCTAACAGTGATCTTGCAAAACCATTCCAAATATTTCAAGTAGCAACATCAATGATGTTATTCACACTTTACTACATAAACCTTCCTTTGGCAGTACCCCAATACAGTTGATCTAATTTTAAACAGACAAGCAAATGACATTTCCAATACTACATGCTCTGGAGGATTTCAAATCTAGGCCCTTTAAAGACAGCACTAAAATCCTCTCTAGTCAGCCTATACATCTGGGAACAAGAGCCTGTACAATTAACACCCATACACTGTAAAACAACAGTTAGCATTTAAATAGCTAAATAATATTCACATTCCTCCTGTCTTTGCTGATCAAGTACTGCAACATATTGGACCCTTCAATCAGCATATGTGAACTCTCGATATACTCTGTTCCTGTTGCTATTGCATTGTTTTTAGCAAAAGTTTAAGCGCCATAAGAGTAAGATCTTTTGAGGAAAGCTTAATACCAGATCAAATGAAGCATCTTTTTCTCATCCAAAATGGATAGAAAAGTGTTGAGAGCTTATAATTACTAGACTCTGTCTGAGGTGAAGAGCCTCAGAAGAAGACTACATTCAGGCCAAACGAGCAAGAGGCTTGCATCATCATTACCCAGAAATAGAAGAGAATCGTCCATAATAATGAAGATATAAAGTGAGAGCAGGCACTTTTGAAAATATTTACAATGGAAAGCACACTCAAAATGGATAGTAAATTGAAATCCACAAAAGGATAAATTTGAAGAGATCCCATCATTAATTCCATAATTAGAAAGAACTTAATTGAACAAAGCAGTGCAACTAAACCAGACATACTTAATTCCTGAATCCAAACAATTGAATATGTTAAAAATAAAAGCAACAAAACCCCACACTTCAACTGTCTAACATTAAACACGCTGTACATTATGCATAAAATGTGTAGACATAATATCATGTAGTGTCACATCTCTCGTCTCAGAAAATTAATGTCAATGTGATACATGTTAATGCCTAGGGGGAAAAAACAAAGGACAACATACTGAGGTAGCTGGGTTGGTCCTTCTGATTTTACCCAAGTAATTCTAGCATTTAGTGAAAGCTCAAGTGTTTTAAATGCCTGCAAGGGCTTTTTTTATTTCTTGTTTCAATAAAGTAATACACATTTATATATAATGAGTATTGAAAAAAATCAAGATGGATAAATAATATGCATCTTTAAGTATTTCACACACTTCTGACTGTGGCTGGAGCAAGATTCAGAGGAATAAACAAACCTAAATCCCGTGTTTGTCTTTCGGGGAGATAGAAAGAACAAAGCAGTTAGGGATAACCGTATCAAATTGGTGTCATTTTACAAGTGGGATCTATGCAGAGAAGGGAGAGGCAGAGAGTAATACTAAAACTCAAGAAACAGAAATCCACAAAAAGCAGATGGGTATTTGTTGCAGTTCAGAACAGAAAACACTTATTTTCTGTGCATGCATACCAGCATGAACCCTAGTAAAAGGAGCATGCAGTCAGGCAACAACATAAAGAAGCAGAATTAAACACAGTTGTATCCTTCTACTCTGGCCTGTGTGTTTCATACACTGTTACAGCTTTGACTTTGACACTTAAGACAGAGAGAAACTGAAAGGGTTTGGAGAACACGCCTTGAGAAAAAACAAACCTTTTCTTTAGACAAGAGACTACAAAAAAATAATAATGGCGCTTCCAATAGATTAAAAAGTACCTCAAAAAAGATATTTTTTTCCCTCTTACTCTTAGCCAATCTTTTAGAAGATTGGATCAAATTTAATAGAAGCAATTTGGCCCCTAATCTGATTCTAGCTGCTGACTTGCCATTTACTGGAGCTATCATCTCAAGTGTGCTACCAAGATGCTGTGGATGTAATTGGTTTCACTTTTGGTATCGGTGAGAAGACCTCTCTCCTCATCTGATACAAAACTACAGCAAGACACATGGTTTCCTAGTAATGCTTTATATTGTGAAGTACCCTGGAACTTATACAAAATTGTTAGTTCAGCTTATGTGATTTAGCTATGAGACCCAACCATGCACAGAACAAAAGTTCCCAAAATAAACCAGCCTCTCCACATTAATATGAACAAACCTTTAGAGACAGATGGTAGAAAACCAGGTGTGGGAAGAATGGGATGGGGGAGGAATCTAAGCACACGAGGTACACTTATTGGGTAGTCCACTGATCATGTAATAACCAAGTGGCAGCAGAATTCAGAAGCTCTGTTGTATCCTAGGGACTATAATGAATTTAACCTAGCAATATAGGTATTTTGGATTATTTTCCTTGAATGAGTTTTAACATACAAAACATACAACTATACAACTTCAACCATAAATTATTGATGCATGTGCTCTTTTGAACTTTTCAGACTCTCCTGTCTCATTGTTTTCCTGGTTTAAATAATTTCTCAATATGAAAGTATGGTAAACTGTCCTTGGGCACAGCAGCCTACTCTATAAGAGGTCACTGAACGTTAACATCTTTTTTACAGGCTAAGTTTCAAAAACTGCTTCACAATATTATAAGAAAAGAAGATGAAAGGAAAGAAAAAGAATACAAGAAAATACCCTTGCTGTAGTTTCATCCGGAAGCTGAACTGTCTTGACACATTCGTGACCTGTACTGTCTTTCCTTTGGAACATCCTTTGATCCTGTTGCAAAGGGGAACAGAAATGTACTTCAGGTGACTCACAAAACAAGAATACAGAATCTAACACGTAACTGGCCTGAGTGTCAACTTCAGATTGAATTTCAGATTGAATGTGGCCTATGTCCAACCCAATTCAGCTTTGCAAGAAATCTTCAGTAAATCCTGTCTTATAGTCCGTAGTTAGAACCACAACCAAGTTAAGAACATGTTAGGACCCCTAGTGTGAAAAAAAAAAAAGAGTTTACTTGCTTTTCTTACCCAAACAGATATTTTTAAAATATTTGCTTCACAGGATGGACAGCGTGTAAAATTTTCAAATAAGTAGTCCCACTCTGTTGTTAAATGGCCCAAGATCTCCACTTCCTTTACATATATCACTCTCCTGTTCAGAAGGAAAAAAAGTTAGTTTCTCCTTTGGACATAACTCTGCCAGAAAAAAAAAATCCAACAAAATGAAGGCATTTATTTGGAGATAGTAGTTTTCTTGATTTTTTTTTCCAAATTTTTAATCTACATAGAAAATGCTGCCGAAAGCGTGTATGCAGAGAATAGTGATCACTTTAGTCAGACAGATGTCTAACCCCAAGTGGAAACCAACACAAGCCCTTAGAAGTCCCTTAAAACTTCATACCTATTGGTAACAAGAATGTTTGCTCTTCTACCTCTTGGAAGTGCACAGTGGTACCGATAGCTCTCGTTTTCCAGCTTTCTGATGTGCAATTTCTGGAACAGAAATAGAAAATAAATTTGAGGCTGTGAAAAGAAAACTCAAAGTTGTGTTTTTCAATTCGGAAGGGTTTTTTTGAAGTTGCCTCATTGAACTGGTTTTTGAAGGACTGCCTCTCTCAGAGTTCTCACTCCTGAAGCTGAGTCACTGAAATGTCTGACCTGTTCCACTCAAAAGGTGGAACACTGACACTGCAGTATCAGACTGTTTCTGTGCTAATCATTGCTCAGCAACGTTCCTTCTGTTATGCCCCATGCTGCAGACTTGAATCATGAATGAAAACCATGCACAGTGCCTTTAAAGGCAGCAGCACATGACCCAGAACCTCAGAAATTAGCTATCACATTAGAAATACTCAGTGCAGGTACAGGTCAGACTTCTAAAGTGTAGAACAGACATGCCTCTTCAACACCTGAAATAAAAAGGTTTGTGAAAGAGGAGATCAAATTACTCATCACATTTCTGTTAGACAATTACAATTTAAATGACAAAACTATGAATATAGAGATTTTTTAAAAAGTTTTTAAATAGTCTGAAAATGCTGCCTGGGTTAGTGGTTTGGGGTTTTCTCAGTTCTTCATTGTTTTATTACATATTTTTCAGATTTTCTATTATTCACATGCATTACAACTGAAGCACAACATTTTCTAGAGAGTATCACCAGGTTCACAGTATTCCATCAACTCCAAAGAGCAGCATTAAAGACAGTCTCACAGCCTCAACTTGTTTCTCAAGTTGTTTCTGACAAGTTGTTGAGAACAAATTAAGGAGGGAGGATGAATGATTCTGTATGGTTTAAGTTATTCCTTGTAAAGGTGTATTTTCTTCTGTATTTCCATAGTTGTATCAATAAAACTGGCGAGATGACAATAGAAGCTAAACTTGACTCCACATTTACCTATTTAACTATGCGGACTAAGAACTCTACATAGTTTAAGTAACCAAAAATGGAAAGCTCTTTTGTTAACTCAGCTTACCTCCAATATCAATTAGGAGAGTCTTCAGCTTTTATTTATATTTACTTTTTATTTTTATATATTTAAAAGTTCCACAAACATCTTAAAGCATTATCATACATTGCAACTGACACCAAAAATCCTTGAAGCTCAAAAAGTGGATCAATATTCAAGAGTTTAAATCAACAGCATAGCGTTTTCCTAGGTTTGCTCCCTAGTGATGTGACATTATGAGAAAAGTTTTAATTCAGCATTTTTCAGCACCAAAAATAATATATGGTTCACGTCCTCTATAAAAATTTTCACTTTCTGACCATTTCCAAAATTTCTGAAACTGTGAAACATGCATGAAAGGAAGAAAAGTGCCAGAAAGCTTGCTAATCTCAAAGACTCTTCCAAACATCAGAAGAGAGATGGCAGCATAGGACTATTATCAAAATATGAACTCACATTTTATACCTGAATCACAGCTATTTTAAAATAAGTAAAAAATAAAGAAATGCAAAACCCAGTAACATTTATGAATGCAATTCAAAGGTTGAAACTCATATTCTGAACGACTCTGCAGGCTACGCAGAAATTATACATGCCACATTTAAAACAGATTTATTCATAAACACGTTCCTCTATTTCAACTCAAAGCTTGGAGAGTGAGAAGGTTTCTCGTAACTTCAGAAACAATCCCGGTAGTATTTTAGGATTTCTACATGCAGTATGATGCTAACACAAGAGCTCCCACTATGCTCTGTGCCCAAGAGATGCAATATTTCTCAGAGCTGTTCGCAATACACCCGATAGACGGTAGACGCCAGCACAGTGGTGGCAGCATTACGTATACTGGGGTTGCACTTGATGCAAATTACTCTGTGAACAGCACACTTTTAAAATGCAGGCAACTTTGTCAACAGCTTTTATGTTTCTGAGAATACTAGAGCACTTCAAAGAACTTCAACTCATTCTTATTTTACATGGAAATGAAAGAACCAGTGCAGATTTACACAGCAGAACAGTGACCAGAAATAGAATCTGCAGTTGCTTGAAGCCTGGCATAGTATTCTCTGTCTCACCACCATGTCTCAATTATTCATGAAGTGTTTTGCATTCTTTATAAAGCTCCATGCTTTAGCTGGGAAATGAAACAAAGTAACAGCCTTTGACACTGAATAATGGATGAGCTGCATCATGTCAAACGTTAAGTGCTGGGGTTAGAAGACCATCTCCTCACCAGAGCAGGCAGCAATACCTGCATAGGAAAAGACTAACAGAGCCAACGGCATTCATTGACAGTTATAGCGAATCTCACCAACTATAAACACTCATGCAAAGGCTGAAACTCATGAGAACTTATTCCTTGGAAAATAATTCTCCTAGAGTTGCCCTGTTTGCTCTATGAATTCTCCGGCTATACATACAGTGTATATAATGCATTCATGTCCAGCCAAACTCATTCTGCACTACTAAACCTCACTCTATGAGCTAGAGACATCACTTGCAAGTCATCAAATCTGATTCCCAGGTTTTGAATTGACTGAGCAGATCCCTATATGGCCCAAACAGATTAGACCCAGCACTTCTGGGAAAATGCTCTGCACAAACGAGTTCACACAAGCGAACTGATCTGCTCTGTCTGGCTGCTGACCTTGTTCTGCACAAAAAAAAAAAAAAAGACTTTGGTGTGGAAAAAAGCACTTTGTCTTTACACTACATGTATGTTTCTCCTATGTAGAGCTCCAATGTTCACCAATTTCTGTATTGCACATACAGGTGAGTATTTAAAGGAAACATTTTTTTTTTTGCCCCATCACTGGAGAGTACTGAGACATGAAATTCCTTAAGGTAACCTTACAATCAGCCTTGTCAGCCTATATTCATTTTAAAATTAGTTCAAATAGATAAGAGGTTGGGGATTCTGGTTAAACTAAAAGTTAATGTTGGATCAAAAAATAAACAGCAGTAATACCCAAGTTATTTGTGATTAAATTTGTAAATGTATACAAAACTGACTTGTATTCCTTGTTAAATATCCTGTAAATATAGCTTACCATTTACAATGGAAAACAAGATCTTCCCACCGTTAACCTCTACCACAATAATCAAAACTAGTTAGTTAAAAAACAAATCAGAGCCCCCAAAAAGAACCAAAAAAACCTGTACTCAACTAACTGCATTCTGACTGTATTTAGTGAATTATAGAGGATTCAATCATGGTTAATCTGCAGTTCCTATCAACATTTAAACCACAAGTGCTCAATGTGCAGAAATTGCTCAATATCCAGCTTTGTGTTAATTGTGTTGCACCTTTTTCTTTCTCATAAAAAATATACTGCAAAAAAGAACATGAAATGCAGAAATCTGGTTTGCTTAGTATATTACAAATGACTTAACTTCACATAATTAGTAAAATAAAAAAACTCTATTTCTTTTAAACTATTTTAAATTACATAAGGTGACTATTGACCACCTACTTATAAAACTACAGTAGCAGCAGAGATGTCTGCTCCACATTTTGTTCATGTATGACAGGCATCTTGCTCTGAGAGCAGCTTGTAAAGCTCAGCTTCTTGATTTATGAAATGTGTTGGAAATGAGATTCCTGACATCACTTAATTTAGAAACTTTTTTTATTATTTGTATATATATGCAAATTTCAACAGCTGAAAGTTTACATATATGTATGTTGAATAGCAAAGCCTCTAAAGTTTCTGTGAATGAAACCAGAGTCAACAGAGCTGGCTCTATTCTTTAATTGATATAATGTCATAAAGAAATAGCAGTAGAAGTAACTTGAAAGGACAGAATTTCAGCAGATGTATAAATGACAGGCTATGGCCCATTACAGAAACCAGAAATGCAACTTTTCTTAGCATTTATATGGAATCAGTATTTCTATGTCGTAAAACTGTAAGCATTTTCACAGAAAAGTATTCCATTCAATATCACTATTTTAAAGTTTGTACAAGTATCAAAATGTTGCTTTCTCCCTTCATCCACTGCTTCAGCTCTAAGAAAACACTAGTAATTAATCAATTCAGCATCTACCCTGCCATGATTTTTTTTTTCATAGTGCCTTCTAAATTTGTCATTCATAAGGAGCTAAACATCCTTAGAAATCAAATATACAGGGAAAAAAACCTCCCTGTCTCTCTTATCTTAGTCACCCATCTAACTTTACTGAAGATGGTTCTTCAAGTATGTTTGGCTCTTTTAGCCTGGATAACATGAAGTATTGTTTTATTCAACTGCTACACAGAAAAATATATGAATGAAAGGGAGAGGACACAGTAAAGCAATTGCACCCTTGATCTAACTACTTAAGGCAGATAAAAGACCATGACAAAAATAGAGAAGAAATATGGAAAATGTTTACTCCGTTATTCCAATTCTTGCTGCGTAGGCCAGGAGAAAGAGAGAAAGAAGAGAAACATTAGAAATAGAACAGGAAATAAAGATTAAAAGAACACCTAGAAGGAAACAGCAATCTAGTTTTTATCTTAAAATGTTCATGTAGACAGTTATTTCACTCTAACTTAATAGCAACAAAATAAGCATTTTAAACTAACTTTTAAGAACATGAAGGCCAAAATGCTAATTAACTGGATCCCAATTACCTAGGACTTGAAAAAAACAGTTATTCATTCTCCATGTTAGCCATACCCAGATATAGATGCAGGCTAAAAGTCTACAAGATGCCTGTACCTATAATACACTGCCATAAAGAACAATATAAGGAGATGCCAAGAGATGGCATTTGGATATTTCATGCAGTGTTTTCAACTGCTGATTACACGTACACACAAAAAGGAATTTCAGTAGTTGTTTATGTCAAGCAATTCAAGCTCTGTGCAGCTTATTTAAGAAGTTGGTTATTTTGCAAACCAGCCTCAGCTTTGTTATTAACCAAAACATTAGAACTGAGTATCAAAATGTTTTTCTCATTTCCACGTATTTAAATCTTAATCCTACTACTTCCTTTGCAAAACACAAGATGAGCAATTTCAGAATATAGCATGCAGGGCACCATTTAACAGTTGCACTGCAGTCTGCCTGCTCCATTCAACTTAGCACAGGCAGTGGGTGTTCTCTGCTCTACAAGCTTACTTCTGAAGTAGGCTGGGGCAAATTACTACTACAGATAACTGCCACAGATCCCTGGCAAGATTTTTGTAATGTAGTCTTTTATGGAATGTTGTAAGTTAGAAAATTTTAACTGTACTTGCAATGTAATTCATACCTCAAACAAATCATAACCTTCAGCTTCCACTCTGTCATATGGTCGGATGATGCCATCTTCACGGATGAAACGCGGAGGACGGAGATTAGATACTTCTTCAGTGGATTCTGCCACTCTGCCATAGAAAGTAGAACAGTGCATTGGTAAGATTACTACAGCTCTGAGTTTCACCAACAAATCTTTAAGAAGTCACCATTTCACCTGACACACATCCCACTTACACTTCCTGGGCACCCCACAAATATAAACAGAAAAGACACACTGCTCATTACTAGTAAAAAATCCAAAAATAACATCGGCCAATGAGGCAGCTCCAGAACAACTTGGACTTTACTCCTAACCATGCATAATTTACAAAGGGATCTCTTGTTTAACAGCACACTTCCCAAAGTTCCCCTTAAAACACAAGTAGCCCCTGAAGTGCACTTCTAACTATATTTCAAACTGGAAAATTTTTTTCCAAAAATGTCAGTGGTCTATTTACAGGTTTAAATTACACTTAGATATTTGTATTTAGCAGTGCATAAACTTACCTCAAAATAAAATTTACATGTAATCCTTTCATACTTTCTGATCAGGGGAGGGAGTGTAAGAAAAAAATGGACTAGTTATCTACCTGAAATACAACACTGAAGGATATAGTCTTAAGTAGCAGTTTCCAGAAATCATCAGAAAAGACATTCATTACAGGCTACCATCTGTCTCTCAACCCCACTTATCCTACTGCATATTGTATTTAACATGAATAATTATCTGTCACTACTGGACCACTTTAACACCTGGTATCCAACCCGATGTACAGAGAGTACTTTGAGACTTCCTCTTGGCATTTTACCTTTGAATTCCCTGGAAAGTACTGCTTGCCATGTCCACAATGCCACCTGTTGGGCGAGCAACCACTCCTACAAGCCCCTTTCCAATTCCTTTAAAGAATCCAGCTGCACCTTCTTTTTTAGCCCCTTTACAAGAAAATGAACAGACAAAGAAAGTTTTGGTGACCTACTGGTAGACATTAACCACAGAGGTAAACCATTACTGCTTCAGGCTGTAGTAGACTGTTTTGTATTGGAAAGAGCACACAGCAATTGATTAGATACAATCCATTACATAAAGGGTCCTCTGAAAAGCCACACACTGCTTGCTTATTAACTATTTCTATCTTGAAATATCATGTTTCTGGTCTTATGTAACTATGAAAGATCCAAGACAGTATTTAGAAAGCCTCTGTGTTCATCTCCCAATGAGAGAAAGACCACACCTCAAACTGTAAAGCAAATAGCCTATAAAATACAACAAACTAACAATTCCCAACATTTAAATGACATTGAAAGGACCTTAAATATGAAGCATTTAATCTTTTTTTAGATGATTTTTTTCATCATCTAGCATACTGACAAAGGGACAGCCTTCACCAGAAAAAAAGGCATTAAAGCAAAATTTGTTTATTAAGATTTCTCCAACCTTTGAAGTTCCTAAAAAATTTGAATTGGTGTTAGGGTTTGGGTTTTTTTTGGTATCTTAATTCTGATTTTAAACAATAAATTGAGTTCTATAGCTGGCCTAACAAAATACATCGAAGACAACTGCTCCTTAACTCACTGGAAGACTAAAAAGTTCATAAGCCAGCAACAGGTCTAAATTTGAGTAAACCATCATATAAGGTCACATCTGATTTAGGTAAAAAGTCTTGTTACACCTAAGCATCACCACACTTTATTTCTAAAAATTACAAAGTACAGAGCAAAATATTAGGAAACCATTTAAGCAGTGCAGTCTTAGTGCTTACCTTCTACAGGTTTAGTGATTATGCCTGTCACACCTCCAACAACACCCTAAAATGAAGAAGATTAATTTAAGTTTAATGATATTACAGCAGAATAATTAAATCTCACTGAGGTGAGTTCCAGATTTTCAGGAAACAGTATGGAAAACAATTTCATGGTGTTTATTACATATGATTACCTAGAAATAAATAGTTTTTATTTTGAGTGGACAGTATTAGAGGACTTAACTTGCATTCAGGTAATTCAGAAGTTTTTTACACGATGTTTGTCTCATTTTAATTAGAAATAGATGTAGGCTTCTCAGCAGCCAGAAGAGGATCCTGATTTTAAGTTATTAAAAAAAAACAAACCAAGTAGGGATCGCGCAGCTTGAATTTCAGAAAAATCCCTTCAACCCAACATAGATACTTACCCTTATACAAAGTCCACCTGCTTCACATGCCCACTCTTTTAAGAAAACCTGGCAACTTTTATAAGACCTTAGCAACAAAAGCTATTTCAACTATGCAATACATGCCCAGAGCTCCTAATTCACAGGCAACTGACTTTTCAAGACCGTTTTGGCTGACAGGTAAAATAAGGGCACAGTTACATTAACTGGGTAACACATTTGTTTAACTCAAAAAACTAGCTCTTTATATATAAACTACAAGAGAAACAGGTGTTACTTCCTACACTTCTTTCTGAGACCTTACCTTCAATTCCTCAACTTGACCAAAAAAACACAACCTCACACATTAAAGCTGGTACATTATACTGACACTCCTATACTTCAACTGCTTGTTGTCTCTTCTGTTTATCAGTCACTTGACTGAAGGCGACATTATCAAACTTGGAATTTTTAAGCATGGATTAATAGTTGGCCCATTACACCCTCAACTTTGAATTCATACCCGTAACAAGCCTTTTCCTCCTTTAGCCAGGCTGTCACCGAAGTCTTTTGGCTGCCGACCCATTTCTTCTCTCCGTTTCTGCTGAAACTCTTTATCCATAGTAATAGCAGCCAAGCCTTTTCCAACAGAACCAGTGATCCTAGACACCACCCCTGCTGCACCACCTTATGGAACAGGACAGAAATCAAAAGTTACTATCTTTCAAAATTTAATAGCAGACAATACACAAGCAGACACAAGTTTGTAGCAATTTCCCTTCATCTTCAATTCAGATAGTAGAAATTTACAGACCATGGCTGTCACATGTTGTCCATGAGAAGAGTCCAGAACCTGGCCAGAAATCCATGAACACCACAGAAGGCAGCTCTTAAATCACTTAAGTACATATTGCATACCATATTGAATGGGATCATGTTTTCTCAAATTATTCTAACAGCTAAATAAAAGTAAATAGCTAAATAACAGTAGCTGATGCTAAGATCACTTCATGGGCTTTTCCAAACATCTTAAGACCATTAGATTTATTTTCCTCAATCCCACACGATGTTACAAATGCAGTTATAAATGCAACGTTTCTCAGTTGGTTTGTTCAGTCTACAAAACAGATATTTACTCAGTCTCAAGTAAGTTAGGTATGAACAATCTGTGTCATGAATGCTGGCAATAGTATCCAATAAACTTAAGACACTAGTCAAAAAATTACCATGCAGTTATTTTTAAACTGTAAATTTCCCTTCAAAATAAGAATAAAAAGTAAATCTAAATGCAATCCATGAGCTAACCTAATTTATCAATCAGTAACAATATGATACATACCCACTGTGTGTCCAAGAAGACTCTTAACACCAATTACCAAGCCTTCAGCAAATTCTTCAGGTCCCTGAACAGCACCCTAAAATAATGAAACTTAATATGAATAGCAGAAAACAATAAATGTATATGTCTGTTTCAAGGAAAATGAATGATTCCTTTACACTGATGATAGTAAGTAATTACTGCTTGCTTAACTGTTCATGGTACAAAATAATTGTGACAATACTGTGGTCCTATTAATATATTTGATCAGCATATTAATCCTATGCAGTTGGAGAATCAGGAAGTCGTACCTGGAATGGCTCATAGAAGAAAGCTTCAACTCCCTCAGACAAGCCTCTGATTAAGCCAAATGGATTTCCAAGAACATCTAACCCAAGTACAAGAACATACATCTGTTTCAGGAACTAAATAACAAAGGGGGAGACAAGCAAAACAAGAGCAACATTACTAGCTGTTGTTATACATAGCTCCACATTAGAACCCAAGGCCAGTCAATTTTTTGATTCATTACTTAAGCATCGCAGCACTTTAAGTAGTATGAAGAAAGGCTTAAGCAAAAGATGCAGAGTATGTATGGATAACTAAAACTGTGATGAAGAAAAAAATAAGTAGAACTAACAGAAGCTATCATTTAAATTTCTTAAACAGAATTTCTGGACAGATTAGAATTTATGTTTTTTGTTATGTGCCACCAACTTCCTATGTCAATAACAAAAAGTAAAAAATTAGTAGCTTTTAGAGGTATTCACCTTTCCTTTCCCATTTTTTGCATACTCCAAGATCCTCCAAAGTTTACACAAAGGCTTGACTAAAACTTACCTGTTCACTATAATGTCTAACAACTCTCTTCATCAGTTGGTCTCTCTTGTAGAACTGATACTTAATTTCAAAGAAAGCAAGTCTGAAAGAAAAGTAGCCACGTTACAAACACTCATTCTTCTAATTAGTTCTCTTTTTCTCCTTCAGATAATCCTGAAGCCTTATTCTCTTTAAAAAAAGAGCCCAAACCCTAGCTTCCTACCGTTTCTCCCTTTCCCCAAAGGGAGAACATTTATACTAGTCAAAGTTAACCCTGGAACCAATTATTAATAGTATCCTTATTAAATATATTTTAATTAAGAAACAATAATTAAATAAAAATTCACTATTAGCTTACTTGAAGATGAGATCATCCACGTCTGTTAGAGTAGCTCCTATACTTTTCAACAGCAAATTTAGAGAATGAATGGCTATCATTTCTTCCCCACCAGAAGCCAGAGACAGACTCAAATGCAACTGTCAAGAAAGAATTCATTGTGCATTTCTTTGATACCTTCAGGCCAGCATTTTATCTACTTTTCTCATTCTTATGCTCATTGACTCCATAATTAGCAATGGTTAAGTGTCTGTTTGTAGTCATGAGCAACTAAAAGTTTTCCAACTTTTAGTGTTAAGTTATACAAAACATTAAACAATATTAGGAAGACAGCATCAAGACGTCGACTTGATTCTTGGTTCATCTGAAGATGTATTCACTGTAAGGAATTTAGAGACCATAAATACCAAGTGTTTTATTAACCACAAAAAACTCTACTACATACCTTAATTGGAGAAATATGGAAATGCTCAAAGAAGCTTAGCATTGACAGGTCTGTTAAGGAAGACTCCATTAGCTCAGTGTTAAGGGCATCTACATCTTGTTGAATTAATTTAGACTGGTTTGGTTAAAAAAAATACAAAAAGACAAAATAGAACAGATGTTCCATGTCATTAAGATATAAATCAGCATTATTATATATAATTAATACTACTCCACATAAACATATGCAAAAATAAATATACATATAAATAAACAGTAAAAGTAATAATCACAACCACACGTAATAAAACCGTTCATTAAATAGCCAACACCTTAAAACTGGAAATAGACTAATTACTCTTCTATGCTAGACTGTAACTGTATGAATACTTTTCTTCACATCAGAATTAAAAAAAAAATAAAATTAAAACCACACAGCAAACAAAACCCACACAGAAATAATTAAAAAACCTTGCAACAAATAAAATGACATGACCAGCCCACAACAATTTCTGTGTGACTTTTCCAATTAATGCTATATCACTTGATATTCCCTCAACTTCCGCAGTCACTTAAGGTATCACTTCTAAATTCATCTAGAATTATTATTAAATTAACTTACTGAGATTCTTTGCATTTTTGTATTTCCTAAAACTAGACCCAAACGTGAGCTATGTAAGTCAATTCAGAGGCATACAAATGTGTTCCTTTCATTCTCTAAAGACAAAAGACTCTAGACTAGTAGACCCACTCTATAAACCCTAACCTTATAGCATCTATCATTCTTAACACACTTTGGAGCAACATTTGAAAAAAATGTGTCATCCATTAATGAAATATTCAAAGGGCAGAAAAGTTATATATACCCAAGTATCCGTTACTTAAATTTGTCAATTTTTAATGCTCACAGTCAATGTTTAGCAGAATCCCCAATGCTTTCCTGGAAATTATCTTACCAAGTCCCTTCATTTCATTCTGAAATATTCACAAAACCACAACACTGTTACTATAACGGCTGTTCTGTCAAAAATCAGTTTCATATGTTACCCGTTGTCTTTCAGCTTCTGGGTCTGTAGATGGAGTGAGAAGTTCACTGAGTGCTCCTAAAAATCCTTGATCAATTTTCAGTGCCATTTCCTGGATAAGAACCATGAAGTATCTAAAATGGGAAAGGAAAACAGGATATATTTGGACAAGTTCAACAGAAATATTACATACTTATGCTACGTAACTGATATTTTTCAATTTAATGTTGCATGTTAAGACTTAAAATACACAACAACAATTGTGTATTTGTAGTCAGCAGGGTTTACCAGCCACACAAAGCTATACACTCCTTGAACTGTAGATTATTAGTATCTTAACACTTTCAAAATTTACCTAAAAATACTAACCATCACCAAAAATTTGGCATGTTCATACATTATAACTTTATGTGCTCCATTGATATCATTCCCTAAACAGCTAATTTCTTAATCTTATTCAACTACCTCTCTCCAAGTCATAGTACTAAGTATTTTCTTACAGTACACCATCCTCAAATATTATTTCCACACTGGTTGGGTAGAAATACATAAGAAGTCATCAATATAACATTCATATCTCACTTCTCATAGAAAAACTCAAGAGAGACATAACAACTAAACAACACGCATTTCACAACAGAACTCACAGTACTGGGCTTACATTAGAGACTGTATGTGCTACGTGCTGCCAGAGCACCCACTAAACACAGCACTGTGGAGCAAAAAGGCAAACGTGTGGCTGATGTAGTAGTACATGAGGGAAGCAATTCTGATCACTAAATAACCTGCATAACAGTCCCTCCATGTGGTCAGTCCTTACTTTCTGAAAGAAAGTTTCTTTTATAATGCTGGTTTTTCATTGGAGACATTAAACTCACTCTGAATTCATGAGTTGGTTGAATAGAAAAGTGGGAAATTTTAAAACAAGGTCCAGTTCTAAAATGCATTACTTCATCATTGTATTACAAGACACGGTTGAACTCACTTGAACTGCAGTACTTTGCTGTATTCGTTAAATCTAGTGATGACGCTGATGTCAATAAAAGGTTTTGGTTCTAAATAGAAAAAAAATATGCATATATATATATATAAAAAAAAACCACAATAAATTGACAAGATATTTCTTTCAGTGCTGACTAAATCTGATGTTGCTAAAGGCTTTCCCTTACCTGAATCCAAAGCAATTGACTTGGGAGGGAGTACAGGGTGAAATACAACAGGAAACATTGATCCTGGTAATTGATTATCAACCTGAAAAGTAATTGCGCAGTTACAGGAATATTCAAATAACATAATAGTCAAAGACCATTTCCATTTTAGTAAGGTTGAGAAATTGTTTATAGAGTGTGTTCAAGAATATCATTCTTATATTGGGGAAGGAAACAAGAGGAAGAAACTTTCTCTGATAACCAAATTGGTAACTTTCCAAGAGATTACAAAAGGTCAGATGGCTGGAACTGTTGCACGAGGGATGTTTACACAGGTTCACACCCACATAGATTCATTAGATTCATTTAGAGAGCCTGCTGCTGATGCCATACACTGGCTGCAAAAGCGATAACTACCTTCAGGCAAAAATGAAAACAAAAGGCAAAAGACAGAAGGGAAGAGAGCTCTTCCCTACCATTTGGTCAGAAAAAGCAACAGGGTCCTCAGTTGTTGAGGTTTTTGTTTTGAAATACAAAACCACCTCTCTTTAGAAATAAACTTGCCTTTGTAGCACCCTGCTTTGCATTAACCCACAGTTTTATGGGATTTTTCCCATACTACTTGCCAAATCCTGGTATGGCTGTTCTGCATCAATGGAAACACCAGATATATAACATTTAGAGATACTTCTCCATAGAAATGAATAAAAGCCTTAAAATATACATTTATTTTATAGATCACGATGAAAGACAGTACCTGCAGCCAATACAATTGAGCCCGCAGGCTTCTTTGGTGAGGTGACTGTTTGAATTCAACCTGAATTCCTGACAGGAAGTTGCGTCGGATGCTGCATTTGACTGGGAGACGCATTTCCATTGGCACCTTACTAAAATTCACCTGAAAATATAAGAAAGCAGAGCTAATACAAGCTTTAATTAGAGACATAATGAAATGTGTTTCCAGGAAACAGACTAGCAAATAAAACCTGCATGAAGTCACATGAACTGCAGCTTACAACAAGTAAGCCAAAAATCAAGATTTCTACAAAGAATTTAAGTTAATGAGAATTCAGCTTCATAACTAACATGCAGATACCAAGCAATCTTTTCTACACAAAACCGAAAGTCTTCAAAATTTTTATTTGATAACACAAGTCCAGAAAATACCTTAATACTACCTCAGTATTATTTAAATAAAAAAAATATTCTATGGTATCAAGCACAACACAATTTCCATAAAGCTTGCTTTTTGTTTGCTCTTGAACAAAGCATCTCTCCTTAGCCAAACAGAAATCTGTGTTAACTGTTGCACATGTTCTACAACCATTTAAACACTGAAACTTCAAAACACACCTCAGTATTGTTGTCGAGTTTATGCCAACCTGGAGCTTGGAAAGCACTCTTACAAAGATACTTCTGATAGGCTTGTTCCAACAGATTTATTTGCTTTTGATTAAAGGGTTTCCATTTTTGCCTTGGTTTCATTTCCCAAACAACACCAGAACTGCAAGACAAATAACAAGTTAACCATTTAAAAGTACCTAAACCTTTCTTATGTATACAAACCACATAAAAAAGATACTGTCCTAATTTTTTCATGCTCAGAAAACCCTACTGTTTATTTTTTTAATAGAAGCTATGAATGTAGTTAAATCCTGTCTATTCAAATTACACAAAAATAATGGCAGAACTTAATTTTACTTTAACAGGCTTCATTTGAAAGAGATCCCCTTCAACACAACTGTATTGTTAAATTATAATATACCATCAGCTTTTTATTATTCCAAGGAATATTTAGGCTACCATCTGCTGTACCTTGTGATTCCTATATAAGAGATTTCTTTTTTATTTTCATTGTTAACAAGAGAAAGTCCAAGACTGTGGATTGACAAGTTTATTTCTTGATCAGGCTGCTCCAGCTCCTCTGCTTGTCGTGCCTTAGAAACTAATGCAACATCATCTGTGAAAAGTAGCACTCGCTGGCGTCCATCCAGGAAAGACACCCAGTGTATTTGAGTATTTGCATTGTAAGGAAATTGGCCACATTCATCCTGTATTCGATTAAAAAAAAAATAATAATTATTTAAGCACTTTACAGGAGTAAATCCATGGTGTTACCGTATGTTTATAAGCAAGCTGACCATCAAGCTTGCCAGCACACATGCAACCCAGAACTCAAGAATTCTTGTTGGTTCAGTTGACTGCATCATACGTGTTTAGTGTCATCTTGTATCCCAACACCTAAAATAAGTTGGGGCTTGGGTTTGGGTTTGTTTTTTTTTTCTTCCCCTTTTGAAAAGTAGGCATTCCAGCAATATTTGTGGATCAAAACAGTATTGGAAATCTTTAAGATTTCTGCTCTTCAAATGCAGACATGCCTTATTTATTAATTTGCAGAGCAAAACTGAGATAGTTAAGGGCTTCTTCTCAAAGCCATAGTCATGAATGTAACCATAATTAGGTATTAATGGAATCTGTTTAAAAAAAAAAACAGATGTAAAAATTTGACCCCAGAAACTATTTATACAGTACAGCACACTGTAATCAGTTAACTGTCAGTTCAGAGGTTAGAAGCTAAATCCATTTCCAGTATAACTGAAACACAAACTTGCTGTCGTGTCCCAACTTTTCACTACTAATACTTTCAGTTCTCTTAATTCTGTGGCTAATCAATAGAAAAGCCAAGCCATTTCCAGAGTTTAGTAAAAGAAGCAAGAGGGCTGGTATTTAGGAACATACACACAGAACTTCATTTAGCTTACATTCTACTTAAGTGAGAAAAATCTTCTTCCATCAATGAATTCTTTAACAAAATACTGGCTTGGTCTTACCCTGATATACCTCTGCTTCTAGTTCATTTCCCTCTCCCTCACTCATTTCCATCTTAATTACTGTTGTTTTGCCCCTACTTCACACATTTTGTTCATTTAATGCTGCATGAGTTACAAACACCAAAATAGCTCATAGAATCTCAGAGCTCTCCTATTTGCCATAGGAATCGAGAGTCACAACAGTCAGGGGGGTTTCTTCATTTTTAGCAATATACATAAGCTGAATGCAGCACTACTAGAATAAAATGAGTGAATTATTTATCCTCTGTACTATTTAGATATGTCCACAGCTCATCCACTTCATCCTTCTTTCACATCCCAGAAAATCACGGAGAAAGCACAGGTTGGAGTTTATATCCAATCCACCAGTTACTTTCATCGTCTAAGATGTTGCTACTTGACAGTAAGCTCAAAAGACCTTATAGCACAAGACAGATGTAAAGTTACAGAAGATCTCTGCCAGATAATTTCAATCCTGTTACAGAGTCTTAGGCTGGTTCACCACTGAATTCTCCCCTTCTGAAATTTACCTTAAGTAGATCATGTTCACCAAAACTTTGGGCGTATCCCCAAGTCAATTTTCTTGTTTTAGTTGGATCTGTCCATGCAAACAGGCAGACTTCCTTTGGTTTCAACTCCATTTCCTCTTTTAATCCACTGCAGGTTAAAAGGAAAGTAGTAAAGTGACAGCACTCACTGGTTTGTTCATTGTTTGTTCGTTTTTTGGTTTTTTATTTTAATTTGTCAAAGTACCATAATGGTAAAAGAAAACTACTTTTTTCCACAAAGGATAATCCCTGGATGAACAACCAATGGTGAATTGCTTCTTTCACATACCTCTGTTTATATCTGAGAGAGTCCCATGAAGTATGGTTTACAATAAGAGCAGGAGCTGCTCCCTCATGATAATCTGAGAAGCTTATGAGTGTAGAATGCTCAGACACATTCACATCTACAAGCAAGCCCCCATTCTGCAAAGAAAGTTAACAGGAAGTTCAATATTTGTTCTAGGCACAAATTCAAGTTAGAACGACTAAATTGTTATTTTTATGTCAGTCTTTCAGTAGCTTTGTCCAACTGGAAAAAAGGAAGTGTACTTTACATTATCTAGTAACAGTAAGCTCAAACACGCTGGTCACTGGCTTAAGAGAAACATCAGTACCATCCACAAAGTATTAGTCCATTTGACTTAATTGTAAAGCTATATTCCATTTATAACATTTTTAGTAACTACTTTATTTGGCTAAGTTCTGTAAAAAGTATAAGTAAGCATTCCTTCCACTTTGTTTTACAACAAAGTGGAAGGAATGCAGGTTTAATTACAACTTTGTTTTACAACTTTGTTGTAATTAAACCTGCAGTTTCACACATAATCCTTAAAAGTCTGAAAGGCTACTCTAAACATAGTGCAGTTCTTAAAGTTATGAAAAATACAGTAACAGCGTATTAAACTTATCATTTAGAAGAAAAGTTCAGTTCAATAAACCCCTATGGTGTCCCTATTAAATCTTTCTTCTGATGGTTCTCAAGCTCCTTTTTCAAAGGTATTTCTGACATATATCCTGCATAATTTTTCTCATTTGCTTACAAAGAGAGCTATGTCATGCTTTCCCTTAGTAGTACCTCATTACAAAAGAGACCAGAAAGGATTCTACTGCAAAGCTGAGCCATCTACTATCTTACAACAGTGAAGAAAGAAACCCACTATTCTAATAAAGTGCACTACCAGAGCACCATAATAATAATAATAATAATACCACCTTGTTCCAAAAACATTTTTTCCACTTGGTTCAGCCAACCTGGAGAGTTAGATTACCCTCAAAGGTACTTGCATTGTATGGTTAGCATCACCTCCAAAGACTTGTCTGAACATGCTACTTTTATATACACATTCTCTAATTCTAAGCTAGGGTGACTTCTTAAATAATTAAACGTCTACTAGTTGAATCATAAACCATTTTAGGCATGAACTGTGTCTCTCTAACATATAGCAGTTCACCAAGAAAACAAGAGATGCATCCTATTTTAGCATAGCTATTTAAACAAACAGAAGGCACCCAGGAAATATCCTTTGCAAAACAACAGGTGATAGAGATGCAGTGTACCATTTTTAGATGAATAGCAATTTTGCCCATCTGGTTCTCATAAGCTTGTCAAAACTAAAGCAACTTGACCACTTCACACATCTAAAAAAACACCATAAATAACACTGGAAACTTGGTTCACAACCTTTCTTATGCAAGAGAACCAAAGTGCAGTGCAGCAACAACCTAAGGCATGAGGTATCAATCTTGACAATCTTAGGGAGCCAAGCTTTACTAAGTTCAATACCACATGGTATTGAACCTGGAGTATTAATAACAGACAACACAGAGTCAGTCTTACCAATTCTTCCAGCCTCAGCAGAGTACCATTGTCCTGGGTTTTGAAAAGGAATGGCCTGGATGAGTTTTCATAGCCAACCACTCTTACGCACAGTTCCCCAGATGAGTTTTCAGGCCAAAACGGAAGACACTAAAACCAAGAAACATGCATGACTAGCATTTCATCTATGTTCAATATAGAAAGACAGCAGTAAAGCAAACAGTCCTTTGTGGCTAAAACTATTAGAAAAAAACTTAGTTCTTACTCCAGCACCTACTGACAAATATCTTATCTATTGTTTAGCTGTATCCTATATAAAGGACTTAATTTACCAACACGTGCAACTTGTGCTGTTCAGGTTGCCTCAAGTATCCACCTCATGCCAACAGTGACAGCACTTTCGTAAGAGAACTGTTTTTTCCTAAAGTGACAGGTGGAGACCAGTTGCTTGTCTATAATAGCATCTAAAGGAAAAGCACTAAAACTTTACCTCTGAACTTGAGATATAATTCCATTTAGTAGTTGGAAATGAGCCGTTGGGACCAATCTCTCCAACTTCTAGTTCCAGAGAAGATTTGTTTGCTATTGTGTAGAATGGAGTGAAGGTAACTATCCTGGTGAGGTTAAAACTGCTCATTTTGATGCTGACTCCAACCTGTTGAATAAGGATAATTGGAGTAAACAGTCAAGAACAAGCCTAAGAAAAGTCAGGATGGAAAAAAAAGGCAACATTACTGTAATTAATAGTAGCCAGAGCAAAATGTTCCTGTTCTGAACACCTGTACTAAAAGAACCAAACAGCATGCAGTGAAGTCAGCAAGCTATACAGCACAACTAACGCTGGTAAAAACACAGTTTTAGCTGTAGCAGTTTGTAGCTGTAGCACAGGAAAAATCCAGCAGGAATCTTTCTACAGTTATCACCACAACCTAAAATGATGCATCATCACAGAGGAGTTGAAAAGAATAAGGAAACACAACTCCCTACATATCTGCATATTACTGTAAAGAGTTTTCTTGATTCTACTTAGGTTGGGGAAAGGCAGGTCTCAGACAAGGCTGTTCAGTGAAGATTTAAAGGTCTGCACACGATTACAAAGTTTGAATGTGAACTCTTATCTCCACTATTAGAAAACAAAAGTGAACACTCAAACAGGCTATCACTACACATTTAATATAGAAACCATGTTGACTGATTACACCAAAACATCTGTTGGTGAAACTACTTGTTGCCAGGTGCAGACCTGAACAGCTATAAAAATTACTATCCTAGATACTAAATATTTACATGATTTAAAAGACATTTAAGTGTTGAAGCAAAGGAGAAAAATAAGCCAAACGAAAAGAACCCCAAAAGAACTCCAAAAAACACCGAAGCCTGTCTTACCAGGTAGTCCATGTTATTAGCTGAACACTTGACACATCCATAGCTTCCTACAGTATCAAGGGAAAAGCTACTGGACCAAGTGCTAGTTGAAATACACAACTGGATCTACACACAAAAAAACCAACATTGAGAGTAATTCAGTAATTTCATTTCCATTTCATAGTTTGTGCATTATGGAGTATTATTATACCACATGTAGCACCATACAGATGACAGCTAAATGATTTTAGAAACTTCTATAAGGTAAAATGAACTTAACCAAGTAGTATCACTAGTTGTATTCTGATTCCTTCGTCTGTGCCTGAGTTCTGGGAAAGATGTTCCAGTAAGAATCTAACAGAACAGGAGTCCTTGTTGACTTTTATGGTCATGACAGCACACACAGATGGGAAAAAAAGTTACAGTTTTGTGGTGCTTCGTAAGCACGAAGCAGGGGAAGGAAATAATCAAAAGAACACCTTGTCAAGACTACTTCTTCAACCATTTTTTCAAGTATCGTTGAGTGAAAAAAAATGTACTTAAAAGGAAAGAACCACTTCAGAAAAAACCCTCTACTTCATTTGATGGTGCAAGTATCACAAAATTAAAAGAACTTCTTAAAATATGAAATAATATTTGCATTGCTATTTTAAATGTCGAGGTACAACACTGCTTGCTCTTTTTTTCAGTGGATTCAGAGGAGCCTTTCTTTTAACTATAAAAGGGAGCCCACACTTGCAATTTACACATTTACATTAAATTCATTTTTCCAAGGAAACAGTTTTCTGGTAGGACACCCATTGAGTTTTCAGGACCTTGACACCATCTGCCAGCTATTGGCCAGGATGAAAGCTAGCCAATGGGATGCAAGGCAAGCTTTGGGAAAAGTTGCAACAGATTTTTTGTCTACCTGTATTCCCTTTTGCTTAGTCCAAAAACTGTAAGTAACAAAAAGAAAGCAGCAGCCAAATAAAAGACTATGGATTTAAATGCTACCAAAATATTCCTTAGACCGAACGTGTGTGTATGTCTGCGTGTTTCCTTGTCAGAGCAGAATTTTTAAACACCACAACCTCTAAAACAAGCATACCTTATTTTTACTAAAAATATTTTTCTTTTTAAAGGAGAACAAAACAGTATCTCTATAGTCTGCTGGATGCTTCACATGAGTGTCTTCAGCTCGATACTGGAGAACACGGGAAGTCTTGTTGATTATCCAGTAAGGACTGAACACAGACAAGATCATACGGCTCCCAGCTCTCCTAGTATGTATGTAAACATCCACTGTCATCACTGTCGCAGAATGCGACGTGAAACAGACCGAAAAAAATTCAGGCATCCCATCACAAATTTTAAGATGCCCATTCCAGTCTTTGCCTTGATATTTTATCAGAACAAGCTCCATTATTTCTCCATTGATTCTTGAATGGAAGACATCTGCAGCACTCCCTTCTGTCAATTCCCGGGCTTCTGCTGTTCCCTGTAGCAAAAATTACAAAGGGTCATTAAGTTTTTAATACACAAAATTTAGGTATTCAAAACCCAGCCTTTTATTCTTCTACTGCAGGACACGTTTCAGATATCTCAGTGCCATGTGTCCCCAACACCAATCCCTTTTCATTTGAGCCCTTTCCTATGCATAACTTGAGATTAATTGCAGGTTTCTTTCAGGACAGTAAAGACTGTTTCAGTCTGGATTTCAGGAAAGCCAACTACTTCCAATGTATCTCATGCTTCTGTTCCCTCCTTCTCTCCTGAATGGTCTCCAACAGGTTTTGGCAATGAGTTCTTAATCATGTACTTACAATATTAAGTGCAACATTGAATTAGACTGTGGTGCAGATGTGTAGTCAGGACTTGTCACAGTAAAGAACACACAAGGCAGAAAACCGGCAGCTGTGCCATATTTTTGGTAGCACAGCTTTCCTCTGGCACTAGCATTCTACAACAGCAAATTTCCTAATTTTTACTGAGAAAAAAATATAGTTGGCTGAATTGAACAGTGGTCAGGCCATTCAAGGGACACATGTAAGCACATATCCATCTACTGGTACACTGAACTCAAAAATAGATTCAAATTACCAGTTTCTAGCTACTTAGAACACTTAACCTAGGCAACAGCACTCTGTTCAACGTTCTGTGACTCTGACTACTGAAGTATGGGGAAGTTAAGGGAAGCTGGAAATAGTGCCATGAGGATGTTGGACAGAACTGAAAGGAAGATCTAAATGACTGCCACAGCCAGTTAATGTTAGTAGGACAAAACAGAACTAACAAGGATGATACATTATAAACCCTCACACTGTTAATAAATCACTCTGCTTTCATGCAGAAATACGAAATACTAAAAATATTGAAAGAGGGAAAAAAAAATCTGTGCAGCATCCCACAAGACAATCTCCCAATTTATGCAAGGGAGACCTCACAATAGCCCTCAGCAAAGATTAGTGTGAGACTGGAGATGAAATGTGCTTTGAACTGGAGAGGAGCTCCAGAAGTTTCAGATGCTTCTTATCATGCATCTTCCCTTTGAAACTAAAGATATCTAACAAAATAAACAGGATCTCTTAAGACTGTAAAGGAGAAAGGCCAGTTCAGTACAGGATTAATACTTAAGGAGCAAGGCAAACTGTCCAGACACAACCAGCTTAAAAAAAAAAAAAATACATAGTCTTAAAAATTCCCCCGAATCTGTCCAGCAGCTTACTCATTCATTTACCATAGAGAATAGAAAAGCCAACATTCAGTATATACTATTCTGTATTAACCTCGAATTCTAAGGAAATACAGTGTTACTTAAAATCAAGTAAAGCATTTAGAAATAAAACTACAAACAGAACCGTAAAATAACTTGATGTACCTCAAGTAAATATCTCAGGGAGTATGGTAAAAGATTCCTCACAGTCAGTGTAGGGTAAAAGTGGATAATATAAGCAGGATCCCACTCCTCTCCAGAGGTGGAAATAAAATTTAGTTCATCAGGTACAGCTGTTGAGCTGATTACTAGAGGCAAGAAATTTGTCTCGATGGCTGGACACTGTAACAAGCACTTCACTTCATTGCTCCTATGTAGCTCTTCTCTCCAAGCAATATAAGTTGTGGACTCTTTAAACTGACCCTCTAACATTCCTGTTGGTCGAACATACAGATGACACCTATGGGAAGACACAGGTAATGGCACATGATAGCTCTGCATTGACTGCCCATGTCCTCCCTTCAGAATATTTTTTGCTAATGTTCTGAAGGGCGGTTCCAATGCACTATCGGATGCAGCATTTTTTATTTTTAGCTCAGGAGTTTCAAGCACATTCTTTCCGCTTCCACCCTCATGCTGTATTTGTGCATCAGTCTCACCAAGGTCAGCACTACAGAATAGGAAAAGCATACCTGTATGAATGTAAAGGAACGTGAAATTCCTCTTCTGGTTTGGATACTCCAATTGGCTCCAGTGACTTGGAGTCTCTAGCCAGTTTATAGATTACAAACGGGATTGAGAAATGGTTCTTTATCTAGGATAAAGAAATGTATTTCAATGTACATGTAATTTCATTACATTTCTATGGTACAAATTTCTAAAGGAAAAAGTATGAACAGCACAACAAAGAAAAATAACATTAGCAGATTTGAAGTCCTTTGGAAAACAGACTTCCACACACCTTAGGAAGAGATGCACTTGTGAAGAACAATATACAAACATAGGAGGAAACTACACTACTCAAGTTCCATGAATGGATGTTTAAAATGACAAGTCACATCAGAAGTATATTCCAAGTTCAACATTGAGGACATTAGAAAGCCAGAAGGTAAACACAAAGTTTGTCATTTATCAGGAAGACACACAGATATAGAATACAGATAACAATTCTTTTAAGAGTAGAATACATAATAATTTGCCTTTAAGTATTTTTTTTAAGTATGATCTCATCCAAAAAAAATGCATTAAGGAAGAAAAGCAAAGTCACTCAAAGAGAACTGCTTTCAGGCTTTTGGTTTGTTCAGCTGGATTTTTTTTTTTTTTATTTAATTGGGAGATCGGACAGTGATAACTTTATTTCCTTCCGTAGCATCGATCTGCACAATGATTGCGTCTGAGCGATCAGCAACAAGGTTTTCTATGTTGTACAGTCGTCGACATGGTTTGGCCACAGGAACATTTACCATTTCTTTATATCCTTGAAGTTCTAGTCCATAAAAATATAAAGAAGTCTTAATTAGGGAAAACAACCCACACTGCCATTTTCTCTTTGCACAATAATTTACCTTATCTAAATTCAGTAACAGCCAGGATCAAATCACTCTAGCAAAAGCAACCTGAAATGGTTTTTGAGACCACTGAAGGAAAACTTTAAGGTTAAATACTCTAAGAGCATAACTTTAGATCATGACTTATAAACAGTACAATAAATACACCAAACAGTAAACAAAGTTATTTGTTGACCAAGTTCAAGCACAACACAGAATATGAACGTTGTGTCATGGCCAAGTACCTTCCGATGGGATGGAAAGGAAAAAGCCCTGAAGACTGTGTATTATAAGTAATTATACCCTATCCTCTTGGGAGTATTTTCTTGCAAAATGAAAACACAGAAAAATCATAACTGCTCTCAAGTAACTGGGCAAGCACAGAAAGCTGAATGGTAGTGGGGATATGAGAAATGGAAGATCCTGTTAAACAGGAGTTGGAACCCACAGGCCTATATCCCCAGTGACTCCACTACAATGTCTTCCATTTCTTCCAAAGGGGAAATAAAAAACCCTATGTCCCAGAAAACAGGAGCACAGGAGTTTTACATCTTAAGTCCAGTAGCTGGTTTGGGTTTTTTTTTTTTTAATTGCCATCAGTATACAAAAATAGTTTCAACAGTGTACATCACTTGACTTTCAATCACATTGAACTCAACCATGTTGATTCTCACATTTTCCCATTCTCAACAAGTTACAAGACACAGTATTCTCTATCATAATACCTAAATTTAGAGAGAAGACAGAACTTTCTTGTCGGTACAGTGCAGATAACTTTCCTCGTTGGGGTGCTTCAAAAACAGCATATTCCAGCTCCATGTTCTGACCAACTTCTATAACATTCATGTTTTCTTTGTCAGCTGAACCAATTATGCGAAAATTTGAGCTAGGAAGCACTTTGAGAGGAACACCAAGGGCATTTTTCACTATGAAAGGTGCTGTTTCTTTAAAGGAATAGTCAAAAGTAGATGCAGTCGCTTCTGAAAATGCCTGTAATTAACAACATAAGTCACATAAGTAGCCACAATAGCATATATATAAAAAGGCTTTAAAAGACAGCTCCTGAGATCTACTGTTTTAAAGGAAAAACAAAAATGCTGTGCATATGATCTGTATAGTAAAATTTCTGGGAAATAGTGTTTCAGGCAGTCAAGGTTACTTGCAGAAAATTTCATTGTTATTCTATGATTTGCAGCAAATGTTAATACTACAAACATTATTCATGCTCCTTGACAATTTTTTCACAGTTGTTGGATTGTAAGAAAAAAAAATCTAGCACACAGAAGTCCCAAGCACATTCACTATGGACATACTTCATATTCAGCCAGAACTGATGTTTACAAACCTTTGATTACACAGAATCTATGGGAACTCACTGCCAATATAGACTACATTATAAGTGTTCACTTAGACAACTATTGCTCATTTAGAATTAAAAAATAAATAGGCTTGTTCCTTATGTCCTGCATAAGTACATTTTTCTTCTAACACAAACTGCTTATTTCAAAAGCTAGCACCACCTTTTTATTAACCCGAACGGACTAGAGTTGAACTCCTCAACCCTGCTAGATAATATTTGTCAGGGATATAGAACAGTCACTGGCTTGTGACAGTCAGCACATGAAGTTCTTTAATAAACCCAAAACCAACAAAAAAAGGACCCCAGAAAAAAAGCAACTAAACAAAAGACCCACAATAACCAAGCTTCCTAGAGAACTTAATTCAGCACCTTCTGCCTGTTGGGACTACCTTGGCTAAATTACTGAAAACAGCAAGACAACATTTGGATATTGTTATATTCATTGTATCCCTTGAAGAGATGTTAACTGCAGTTTGTGGCTCAGGAAGAACAATGAAATCATCCCCAGGCATCAAACTTCTCTCTTGGACAGGATTGGTCTTCATCTGAAACAAAAATAGATTACTTTACCCTATGTTAAAACATGAAAAAACATGACCTACACTTGCCAATTTCACCAAGCAAAGGAAAACCTACTTGACCTCATAAATCTCACACAACTTAGGCAAACACAAAAATCTTATACTAACATTGAAAGCAAGCAAGTTATTTTCTTTCCTCTCTGTATCTTGTGGTTATATACCCCGTTTTGCTCTTGAACTGGACAATTAACATTGTTCAGAAAAAAAGATATTTGAAGTCTGATTTGGGGTTTTTTTCAAAGGCAAATTGCAATAGCTCCCTCAAAGCAACATATACAAAAGGTCAACATTCTATCACATAAAACTTCTAAAGAAATAGCTGTCTATTCAAACTATTTCACATAGTTCCGAGTATCATTACATACTTCCAGCTTTAAACTCCATTGCTTCTTTCCTCCTTCCACTCGTTCAATAAGTGGCTCCCACACTGCATAGGTTTCATTGTAATAATGAATCTAAAGAAAGAATCAAAAATTAATATTGTAAGGAAGGGACTGGGGTCCCTCCACTACCACTTAGTATGAAAAACAGTAACGAGAAAACAATCAGTTTTCATTTCACGTTTTGGGAGATATAATGGCTTGAAAAATTAATGCAATACAGCAGACATTTCAGTAAGTGACATCCATTTTAAAAACTGACTGCTGGCTTGCTGTTAGAGCAACCAGACAGCCTGGTAACTCTACCTTCTTAACATCTTCATTTAATATAATGCAGTCTCCATCCTCTCCTACACTGTTTAAGAGAATTGCTCTGAAATCAAAATCTTAAACACCAGAAGAACTTCACTGTGCTGTGAAACAACAATTAGTCTGAGCAAACATCAGTCTGAATCTGGTCCCCTGGAAGAATTCATCTAGCTCAGAGCCCACACCGAGTTTTTACTTCCATTCAGCCCCTGCAATTCCGAGTAGAGGATGTGGACCACAGCACAGGATGCTCCCTTTCAACTATCTTCCTCATCCCTCCTCCTTTCTGGAACCACAGTTCCTTCTCCCAGTTGTATATGTTTAGACACGCATATTCCATACTCCGCTACAATGGAGTATTTCATCTAGCAGTGAAAGAAGGCTACTTGTATACTCAGTACAGAATGGAGCACAAGGCACATTTGATCAACTGGCAAAATATTACTACGGTGAAGTTAACTTATTGCACATCTGGTTGTATGAAACTTCAACATGCTGTCTCCACAAGAGCCTTACGCCACCTCAGAGTTTACTACACCTCAGGGAAATGACTTGTAATAACAGCTTGAGAAACAAATATGGTGTGATTCTAATGTGAGATGCAGAGAAAATTTTGAGGAAAGAATGTAGCTTCTAACTTACCAATAAACACAATACATTTGTTCCACATTAGCAACAGCCATTAAAGTCTACTATTGATTTCAAAGTTTATGTAAAAAACACATAATGCTTAGTCACACTGGCCTAACTACTAAAGAACTCTTGAAAGCATTACAGTCTAAACCTATTAATTACTTGGCACATAGTGTACTAAAAAGTTACTCAAACATTATGAAACATGCAGAAGAGATTCAAACTGTTTCTACATACCTCCAGAGACATATCAGCAGTGACCTCCATCAGCGAGGACCAGTTTTTAAGGACACCTGAAAACACAGACTCTACAAGCAACAAAGGGACAGTACGATGTCCCAGACCACATTCCAAGGTTATCTGAAGCGACTTCACCACAATGTCGAATTTTTCTTGTTTCAGAATATGTTCATTGTCCTTAAAAGTCTCTGTTGCTTCTGTGGCTACATCAACACCAAGAAACCAAGCATTGCACTCATCTATAGGCTTAACTTGCCATAAATTATCAGAAACTTCAGTTGGTCCTCTGAAATCCTCCTCTTTTGCTTTGGGTTTTATGGCAGCCATAATGGTCATCACAGTATTCAGAATTATTGGGGAGATCTTGAACAAAGAAAAAAAAAAACTTAATAGCTCAAAAGTTTTTAAACCTGATTAACATTAAAAGAGAAATAGAAATAGTGAATACAAAAAAAAAGCTCAAAAAAGCATGCTTGTAGAGCTATGCACACCACTTCAACTAGCAGTAGGGTACATCTGTCAGGAGCTTTATTCTTTAGGAACAATGTATTATTGCTCACTTCAGACCTTTACTATAGGAACAATTCTTAATTTACCTATAAGAATAAAGTATTTCATATGATATATCATTCTGAAAATCTTTAAAAGCCTTAAGTTTACACACACTTGTGTGCTGATAATTATCTCTGAAGAGGAAAAGTAGTGGTGGTGGCAGCAGGTGGAATGTGTGTTTCATAAATCTGGAGGAAATAACTGGTAATTCTAGTATCCAAAGTATTGAAATTAGTCCTTTTTTGCCAAGATACTACTAAAACAAGGAACTTGCAATGATTTCTCCTAAAAAGGATAAATGCCTATTTTCTGGAATTCAACTAATGGGTGAAGTTCCATAGCGATACATAAGTTGAAAAAAAAAGAAAAGCTACATCTTGAGAAACAAAGACAGTTTTGATAATCTTACCTTTATAGTAAGTTCTTCTATTGTTACTGCCACAGTTTGTAACCCTGAGACATGAATCATGTTTTCCATGACCAAAGAACACGGCCGTAACACCTGAGTGAAAAATAGGATTTGATTAAGGTAACTCCCTTCAATCCAAACTTTTCAAATAGTCTTGTACTTTTTAATCCCATAGTCCAAAGGGATGCTGATCCCCTGAAATAACAACATGTTTTAGAGGAACAGCATTCTTTCCTTAGCGTTACTGTGCTTCGTTCCAGCCTCCAAATTTGCACAGGAGCCATTTGGTAGTGAAAGATTAAAAGTTAGTGAAATAAAAGCTTTTGATTTAAGGCTTAAAAAACTGACAAAACAAAAACCGAACACACAGATAGACTTAATGGTTTAGCCAAAACCTCCTGAATCCTTAAGAAAACTAAATGCATAGTTAAAGATACCAGGTGTGAGATGAACCACACAGGTCACCCTTGTGGCTCCATGCTCCGTTCCAGGAATGAGTAGATGAAGTTGCAGACAACACGCTGATCATCATACTCTGCTACAACAAGTAAACTGACAGCCAGTAAACAAAGTGGCAGGGAGATATTCTTAGTCCTCAAAGCCCCTTAGACAGTTTCTTCACTAAGAAACTGTTAGTAACTCACAAATGCACTATGTGGGTTTTAGAGAGCTCTGTGCAATGAAGTCTTGCACCTCCTGATAAAAGATTGACCTTTAAAAATCCTACAACAGATGCTGTCCCAATCTTCATAGTAATGAAATGAAAACTGAGTTTGCCGAGTGCTATCGATATGCCAACTACAGAACACACCTGCCAGCAGTTCTCATTACTTATTTAATTAGGAAAACCAAGTTTTCTTACCGTAGTAACACTCTTGTCTTGTTTTTCTTTGAGAAAGGCGCAGGCCAACACTTTAAAGCCCTTCACTTGAGCGGTCATCCTTTGGGCAGGCTTTCCAGATGTCAGAGTAAAGTCGCATTGGAAGGAAACTTTTAAGGCAGGGGCATCAGCACTGGTCAAATTCGCAACAAATACAATTTCTGGATCCATGATCACAGCTTTTACTGTCATATTTGGCCGTACAGATACTTCTGTGACAATAAATTTAAAAATATATATATATCCTTGAATACAAAAGGTTTGACAGAAATATTATGTACATAATAATTAAAACTAAAACCTGGTGATGGACCAAGTCACTTTGGTTCTCAATGAAAGGCAGTATAACAGTGTATGAGCCTCCTGCACTTCAGGACTCATTATGTGGGTTAGTTGTGCATAGCACTTGCTGGAAACATTGGGAATATCATTACCTATGCAGAGGAACAGGTGCTATGTTGAGGCTCAGTACACTACAGGAAAAGCAAAGAAAGCTACAAATCATGTCTTGCAACCAAAAACTTTGAGGGAGTGCTGAGCAGGCCCTCCAAGTGCCATTTTTCTGGAGTGTGTACCATTTCTCCCTCATCACAGGACATGTGTGTATCTCCAAGACAGGAAGATAAGATGAAGTAAACTGCTGACATCACTGGGACAGTTCATAAAACAAAGCTCACTCCTAGCACTCTGTCAAGTTCCCAAAAGGAAAGAGAGGGCTGTGGAGAACCAGCTAGATAACATGACCTACAGACAGGTCTGACCACAACTCAGGCAAGCCTAGCAATCACTTAAATAAAAATAAAATAAAAATAATAATTTTTAAAAAGCAACTCAGAAGTGGTCTTTCTTGCCATTGTTTCATCATGCTTTACCTTCAGTCTTCAACCAGAAACAAAGCTATTCATCTAAAAGTTTTCCATAACTAAACTGAAATTACCTACAGTTTCAAAATGTACAGATCACAAAAAGGTAAGACTTCCTTCGCTACTCACCTTTAAAATTAAGCTGTTCTCCTTACTTGTTAACTTCTACCTACAAGGCACTTTTACTCTCAGGATGCTTCCTTTGCAATATGGAATGGGTAAAAATCCTGTTTAGCATGAGTAGTTTTGAATATTTAGCTCTGCTGGAGAGCAGAACTCCACTACTTAATGCAGCAGTTTAAGAACTACTACAGCTTACTGCAATCCATGGTATCAGTGGCAAATTTATATATTGCAAAGACTAAACTTATTTCTTAAGTCTGATAGCAAAATACAATCTTGACAATATTTGGATCATTTATTTTTGGTATGAAGTCTGTAAAGAGGGGGTAGGGTGTGGAAATCAGTTTTACAGACCTGTTTCTGGCTTGGATTTCCCAGAAGCCACATGCTTTAATTGGATCTGCGCAGATCTTTCAGTAGAGGATGCCGGCATTGAGTCAATGAAAAAGTCTGCTACTGCCAACAGAAACTCCATACTGGCACATATGTATAGCTTGTCAAGGACAGCAACTACTTCAGTTCCATTTTCATCCTGCTTGTAGTTTACATCTATCATAGAACTGTCATTTGTGTCCTCTTTCTTGTCTATCATTCTGGAACACACATTTAATAAGAAATATTTTATAACACAATCTTCCTTGGTTTTCTAGGTATAAGTAGCACAAATGTTGCTTCCCAGTGCCATTTATAATAAGAATTACGACAGCAGCAATCAGTGTTTCCTCCAGAAATAAGAGGGTACAGACTTTTCTAACAGAAGAGCAATTTCAATTTAAAATTTACATGCTACAATTTTGAAACTAATCTGATTATTGCATGCTGCATATGTAAAGTTTCAGCATGCAGAACACTCTAGCTTGCTCTGTACTCAGCTGCTCTACAGTTTACTGTAATACCAAGCCTCCTAGGTGGTTTTTTGTTTTGGATACCTGAACACAAAAGAAAGCACTTGCTTAACGCTGTTAACCTTACATCATTCATTGCTTTAGTATGACAGGCAACAACTGACAGCCCTACTAAGTTTTATCAATCTCAGATGAAGCAAAGTATAGAACAATGAAAGAGTCTTCCTCACAAGTTGCATGGAATTTTTTCATGTACTCAAACCTACCTTGCAGTCACATTCTGAATTCCTTCTCTGAGATCATCCAGGGTACATGCCTTGAGTTTAACATTAATATCCATGGAGCCATCTGAAAACATCTTCCCCGATGATGCCATGAGATGCAGTCGGAGTTCACCAAGACGTAATTTGTCACTATGCAGCGAAAGCAGAGACTTCTACAAAATGAGAAACAGTAGAACTAGTTCACACAGAACAACTTGGCACGTTTCCCTTACTGCTAGCCATATGTATTTTGATCCATGAACTTAAGGATCTGATTAGCCTGATTGCTGTCATCCTCCAAACACACAAATTAGACCAAGAAACATACTGACAACACAGAAACAAATTGGGTTGTAGTGAAGTAGGTTCTTCATTACTATTTCTAGCAGTTGTACAGAATGCATGACTGAAGGATAAACCATCTGAACTCCAATTTAATTATGAAAGAATCTCTCGACTCCCATCCACACTAACTCATTTACAGCCAAGACTTCAGCAATAAGCAGAAAAGACATGAAGAAATTAAAGTAAAACCCCATTATGTGGAGTTTATTCTTGTGACGCTCCTTTCTTAATGACTTTTTTAAACTATACACCTCTCATGCAAAAAGCACCACAAATTCATGCACTATGGTTATTCTAAACGCACAGCTACTACAAGTTTACTATTAAATGTGACTTATAAAGTAACTTATGCGACTTAAATGTTTACCTTCACATCTGGACAAAGTATATTAAGTCATTAGGAACAAAGCAACACTGCACATCTTCCTCTTCTGTTTTCAGCACAGGAAGGATTTTTGTGTTGCTTACACTTAGGAATATCTAAGAAGCCTATACAGACCTTGGATCTGCTTACTAACTGTATAGGCACCGTGCATACAACTACCATTTTCTAGGCTAGCAATTCCTGCTTTTCAAATTTGGATTGTTACTTTGAGTAACTGCAATCAAGCCTTGAATGATCAAATCAAATGGTGGGTGGTTCTGTTTGGTTTTGGCTTTTTTAATGTGATTTTTAGAACTGTACTTATGTGCTTCAAATTGAGGACATGCTCAGCACATACAACCTCAAAGTTCCAGGATAAATTGTGTGAGCTCCACAAAGCAAACATTACAAAGCCAACACAACCAATGAACCTTTTATTTTACTATGCTCAGTTTTGTCCATTTGGAAGCCTAAGTTCCCCACCCCTTTTGTATGTGAAAAGCTTTATCACAAACCTGATTCACATCCCTATGGTAGAGCGTTACTGCAAGTGACTCAAAATTAAAGTCAAATTTCAGCGTTGCATAACATTCCACGGAAGGCTGAACTGCAGAAACGGTTTTTTGTCCAAAAGCAAGAAGTGGACCTGTCAGTGAAAACAAAGTATTTTTACATTTCTTTAGAACACTGGGCTTGGGGGTGGCTTATCTAGGTTTGCGTTTGGATTTGTATCAGGTTTTTTGTTTGTTTTGGTTTAGAATTCAGATCAGAAAGTCACAAGAAAAGAGTAAAAACTCTACATCCAGAAGACTACTCAGAATAGTTTGTCATTAGTTTACTCAATATTTATTCAATACAAGCTAAAGTCACTTAGCATAGTCTTTTAAGAACCTTAAAAAACAGCTGTTACAAATTTACAGCAGTTCTTCATTTGTTTTAATGAAGAGCTACAGAAAGTACTGACACTTCTCGGGGATTCAGTGCTTTTCTTTCCTCTTTCTTCTCATACAGCACTAATTCAACTAGTGGTTGAACAGAATTTTTTTGGAATTGAGCATGTTAAGTTTTGGGGCAAAAAATATTTTGGCAAAGTGTTAAAAGTATTTCATCTGGAGACAAACACTGTTTACATTCACACACTATCTGAAAACTATTAATATCCTCAGTCTCTGTAATTGTGCATTAACATTCTGGGGTAGTTGGTTTGGCTTTTTTCATTTTAAACCACCTTCAACTTAGAAAAGTCATTGCTATAGACTGAAGAATACTATCCTGTAAAAGAAGAATTGCAGAAAAACTACAAAAACTTTTGACCATCAACAGCTCATACTCCATGTATGTGCATATATACCTTGGCATGTACAACAGCAATACATATGTAACAATTAGAATTTATTTAAGAATTTATTTACACACATTAAAGTGCTTCAGGTAAGTATTATGTTTGAACTGGCCCTCTGCCTAAACATTCAGCTTCTGATTTTAACATACCCTCACAGATCTCAGATTCAGTTGGAACTTTGTCTTTTTTAATTATCTGCATCTCTTCAATGTTCTCTTGCACAGTATTTGGCTGGGAAGAAGCTCCTCCAAGGTTTTCAAGTAAGATTTTCATTACAACAGTTAGATCTTCTTCACTGAGTGCAATCTGTAAGTAATAAACCCAAAACTTCCTTTTTTTTTGTGACAGTATTTCTTTCCAACACAGAACCCTATCTTTATCAATAGTGTGCAAACTATTGAGACAAAACAACATGCTGCTTCCACCAAGCTGTCTAATCAAAATGATCCTGGCCAAGAGAACCCAATTCACGCATTTTTTCCTAAAATATCCTTGGTTACTTGTTACAAATAGGAGTTACAACCAGAACTAACACTCTGTGTGATAAATACTTTCTAGTCTTGTTAAGACTTTCCATTTGCCTGCTAAAAATATGAGGAAGCTCTGATATTACCTGCATTGGTTTTAGGTCTCCTTTGATACCAATTGCTGGGGTTTTATGATACCAAGTTGCTGCTAAATTTCTCTGGACCAGTAAAGTCAAACTCACAGGATGCAGAATTTCAGAATCTGGTTGAGAATCTGCAGATATAATGCACCTACAATGACAGTGGAAGCAGTAGGAAAAATAATTAGTAGTTGCAGAATCCCAAATGCTATCATACTAGTCTAGTATAACAATGGCTATACTTATTTTTAAATTAATAATAATGTGTGCTCACAGGGACTTATGCTCAGGTATGCACTAAAGATTAAAATTTCCTGGAAAGAAAGGAATGAGAGGATGGTAACCAAGCTAGAGATTGTAGACATGAGTGTCTATTAGCACTACTAAACTTAGGGTGGGGTATTTAGTTTTTGTATTCTTTCATCACCTATCTTATTTAAATAATGGAACAATACTGCACACAGAACAGGGACCTGTTCTCTTTGCAAACACTTCCTAGGTCATAGGAGAACTCCATGTATACCTTGATAACTTCAAATCAGTTAGCTGCACATCCATGTTGTCAATGACCGGAGGAAGAGAAGATTCATCTGAAGACACAAGCCTGAACACATTCTGAACTCTGATTAAGCCAAGATCAGCTACCAAAGCATTACATGAAGATGAAGATTCAGGAACAACTATAACTGGAGCTTTCAGATTGACATCCATTAAGAGGCGGAAACTCTTTTTAGCAAAGTCTTTCATGCTGGAAGCAGCCATTTCTGCTGCCTGGACAGTGACTGCAGTCAGGGCTTCTTGGGCCGTTTGCAAGTTGTTTAGGAAGTGCTATTGATAGGTAGTGAAAAAGATAAGAGTTCGATGACAGCAAATAAGCCTTGACACAAAAGGTAAGCAAAATATAAATTTAAGAAATGTAGTATAGCTGTGGTAAAAATACAAGTTGTAAAAGAGCAAACAAGTTAAAATCACGCACAAGCTAAGACACTGCTTGCCCATTTAAATTTTTATGGTATTATTAAAGCTATCAAATTTGTTATCTGTGTAGTCATCTTTAACCATATTCGTCATTCTTCTATTAAGCAGTGCAACTTAAAAAACACTTCAGCAACATACTTCCATATTCTTGTACATCAGCTCACAGAAAACCACAGACTACTCTGGGTTGGAAGAGACCTCAAGGATCACCAAGTTCCAACCCCCCCTGCCACAGGCCCACCAATCTCCAAGGCCTAGATCTAGACAAGGTTGCTCAGGGCCCCATCCAACCTGGCCTTGAACACCTCCAGGATTGGGGCATCCAATACCACACCACAAGGTACAAGTCACAAGGAGCTGCTTATAACTTTTTTCTTTCTTTTTAAACACTTTTAATATCAAGAGAAGAACTGAAACTAATGCCTTACCAAGAGAGACATAAAGAACTTATGTAGGTAAATTATTTGGATGCAGCCCACTTTCAGAGACATTTTACCATCCACTCTTGACATATCGGCATAGGCTTCTCCTGCAGTAGCATCTGGATAAAGCGAAATGTGGAATCTAAACACTTCATCTCCCATTATGGAGACAGCCTAGAAAATTTAGTCCATATAGTTAAAACCTCACAGCAATAGTAATTGTTATAATTGCTACTTACCAAATAAGAAATATTTCCACAAAAAGATCAACAGCAATTTAATGGCAACACTTGGATACATATATGCTAGGCACAAAAGGAAACTGAATCAGAGATTTTTCTGCTATGCCTCTTCTTACTTGGTTATCTATAGTCCACTTCAAATTTAACCCGTGCTACTCATAATTTAACTCATCAATGCAAATATGATTAAAAAATTAAATATTGAACGGCAGCATGTTTTGCTTCCCTGAGATAAAGGAAATTAAGAAATTAAATTTTGTTTCAATTCAGTGCATTGTATAATACTAAGCACAAGGTAAACACAGCAAATAAACTAGTGTTGTCATCAAATAAACAGACAAAAGACCTATTTTTAATAAGTTACAATCTGCAGAACACATCACCTTTTTATGGATTGTATGTGGATCAACATTTGTAATTACGATGTCCTCAAGTCTGGAGAACACTTTAATCTTTTTAGTTTTCATAATTACAGATGCATCCATTCCTAATTTGAGACAAATGACAGAAGACATCAATTTGTTGAAGAGCATTTATTAAGTAAGCATTTTAAAAAGCAGTATTATTTATTACTAAACATAAATAAAAATAGCTTGAAATCCAGCATTCTACTACACAATAACCAGTACTAAGCCCAAGACAGAAATTCTTACCTTACCATACATAACAAATTTGCCAACATAAATTTATTGTGAGACTAGAGTGAAAACTCCAAATAGCACTATTAGGATCTAGCTATTAAAAAATGGAAACTTGTGTTAGTTATAATGTAGTGTCTTCATTGTTCCTTCTTTACAAATCTTACTCCACGTGGAGATTAACTGTCTTCTTTTTCAGAGTCAAACATTCTCTCCTCTTGACTGAAGATGCCAAAATAGGTGTTTTTGCCATTAAAATACTTAACCACAATCATGTCATATAATCACAACATATTCAAAACACATGCAGTGCACACACGAGCCTTTCAGAAGGTAATGAATGGAGAACAACAAACTCCTTGCTAGCACCAATCTAATATTTAAACCAATTGCCCTTACCTTGTATTTTAATGTCTGCAATGCTACGAGTCTGATCACACACTGTAATACCGAATGCGTTTAGTTTTGCAGTGAGTTTTAATTCACAGGTATCACTGGGGTCCACATTGCCAGACACTGGACGGGAAACACACGAGACATACAAGAACATCGTAAGTCACCTTCTAAAAACACGAGATACATTATTTGATTTGTGTATGTAATAACTATTCAAAAAGGAACCTGCGTTTACTCCATGAAAGTTACTGCTAATTGTTAGTAAAGACATAAAATAAGTCTTTCATTAACACAGTTTTCGTGTGCTGCAAGAACAATCACCAACTAACACAAGCAAACTGCAATCAAGAGGACTTCTTTTCTCCTCATTATTATCTAGCTCTCAGACAACAGTATGCTGAATAGAGTGTACACTTCATTATTTGGAACTCTCTCTCATATGAGAAATGTTCCTTTCTGTATGGAGTAGCAAGGCCAATTCAGGCATATTAGGTGAAAGCTTCTGCAGCAGAACTGGAGGTGCCCTCAGAACACAAAATGTAACAACCAGCCTCTGGCAATTCAATTCCAATAGATTTGGGGTTAAAAATTTAATTTCCTAAACAACATAACTCACACAAGAATCAACTGCGCAGGATCTGAAAAAAAAAAAAAAAAAAAAAAACAAACAACCTTTTGAAGGA
>VXBZ01006714.1:2276523-2293400 GCA_013399135.1 Heliornis fulica
TGAAGGATCTTCCATACAGGAAGTTGTACTATTTCAAGGTCACAGACACCAATTACTAAAATATAAACATCCCTCAGTTCAGAACTTCTCCTTGCTTCTCTGTGGCTCAAGGATGTTTCTTTTCAGCAATGTAAGCACTGTTTAGAGCCTTCAGACTAAAAAACAACACAAGTTCTGACACTGACGGTCTGGAAAGAATCATAACACAGTCTGGGTTGGAAGAGACCTTAAAGGTCATCTAGTTCCAAACCATCTGCTGTGGGTAGGGACACCTTCCATGTGGCCAGGTTGCTGAAAGGCTTTCATACTGTTCACTATAACATCTTTTTTCAACGTTCATTATGAAAACTCACGACCACTAGCTAGGAAAGTTATATTGAGCAATGGGAATTTGTAAAATTAAGCAACTGCAAAATATCTAGTTTTAAAAAATAATAAAAATATATTTTAATTAAAAAAAATAAAAAATATCTCTCCACGTATGGTTGCTCATGCCTTGATTTTCCAGCAGATAGACAGCAATGCTGTCATTGAAAACAAGGTCTACATGCTGTCAAGCATCTAAGTACAGCCTTTCTAATACCATGTTACCTGGTCTAAGAGCACTTCCTTTTTCTTGTTCTTTTATTTGAGACTTGTGGTCGGATGCTTTGTCAGTACCGAGAAGACCATCTGATGGAACACTGAAGGTGAGAAAACTCATGATGGAAAGCAAAGCTTCTGTGTGAAGCACTATATCCAAACGTGAAAAGATGACCTAAAATGAGAGCAAGAAAACAAAGTGATATTGTTATTTAGTAGTAATCTATTGCATAACAACTCAGATTTACTGACACAGAATTGAGAAAAAACATGTCTTTCTCAATTTCACAATCACATCATCCTACTCTATCTTTCAACACCACACAAGTTCCAGAACAGATGAAGCAGCTATGGAAGGGAAGCATAAGACAGCGACACAGGAACCTTGCCAGTCTAAACAATGACACTTCAACGTGGTTGCACTTTTTCAGTTAGCTCTCTCAGTTCTGCTGCCTTTCATTGCAGTCTACTGAGCACTTTGGTCAATATGTTCAAACCATGTCTAGAGACATTTTAATAGATATGATACAACAAAGCAAGATTCAAAATTTGCTATCAGAACAGAAAGTATGTAAGCAGCAGTTACTCTAGCCTACCTAGCATGACTAGCTGACTTTTACTAGCCAATAGCAACTCTTGGTAAATGGTGGCTTTACCAATGCATTAAGAGATGTCAGATTTCCTGACTCTCGAGTAATCCAAACACTTCAAATTCCAGATTCCTGTCAAGAAGCAAGCTCTACCCAAGCTACTACTTTAAAGGAAACATTTTTTTAAAACAGTGACCTGCTTGCTTTAGTTGTCACTAAAACCATGGAAAACTACACAAGAAAAGTTGCTTTCTGAAGAAGCAAAAAAAGGACTGATTGAAAACAAGAGCTCTGAGAATGCATGTTTGACATATCACCTCCCATCTCAATTTCACCGCTCCAAAACACAACCCCTTCATTTCACGACCTGCTAAGAGCACTACTCCGGAAATAAAACAAGCCTACAGATCTCATCGATGTCCTTAGAAATGTGTCTTTAGAAATTTTAATTAGCTAAAATTATACAGGTCTAGTTATTTGATACACTAAATACTTCCATAAAATTATTAAAAAAGAAAAAACTCAACCGCAATCTTACTCTTCCTGGATTTCTCTTTAAAATAGTTAAAAATAAAGCAGTAAGCTTCCATGACAGTCAGGGGTTTGGGTTTTGATGGGGTTTTTGCTTTTTTTTCTCTTCTTGTTGAAGAGGAAAAGCAGGCAACTAATGAGTTCACACAACTGTTAATGTTTGAGAAGCTTAAAATAAATTAAACACATCCAGTACTTACATTGATGTTTTGCTTGGTGTTCCTGTAAGTAGTAGCAAAGTCTGGTCCATCAGGATCAGCCTAATGGAAGAAACAAATAGCTTAAGCACAAGGTCAGTTGCTATTGAATTAACTGAATTAACTCAGTTAACCACCCACAAACACAAGGGTTATTCCCACTGCAAAAGAAAACTAAGTCAGTCATGAAGCCTGAAGAACCAAGTTCTCTATACAAAGCACTCAATGAGTGCAACCAGTACCCCAGGATGGGGTACTCACAGCACTGCTCAGTGGTATTGTATAGCACATATTTGGGAAAGTTAGAAAATCGGCTGGTTAGAAAATTTTCTCTTACCTAGGACCTATTTAAACCAGACCAATTAATGCTTAGTATACTGTCAGAGCAAATTAATTTGCTTTTCTCTATAAAAAAGTCATGTCATTATACATATGAGTATGAGCAGCCCACAGGTTCTAAAACCTATCAAATTCCCAAATATTCATGCAGTTTTGAAGGGCACCTCTTTTTTTAAATAAACACTCAAAAACTTTAGCTATCAAGAAATAGCTCCTCAAATGCTGGTTCTACCACCTGTAGAAAGACTATCTCACTTATTAAGTTTCATGGAGTACTGATCGGTATTACTCAGAGAAGAATGCACACATACATGTGGTTTCACCAGTGATTTTAGCAATTGTGTGGATTTAAAAGCAAGCAATATGTGGAAGCAGTAAAGAATGAAATAAAACACTAAGTTGCAAAGTAGGCGTTTGGGAGAAGACCAAGGTAAGTTTTAGATACAAACCCTGCTAGTTTTAAAACAAGGAAAAAAAAAAACCAACCAAAAACCAAACACCTAACAGGCAAATCTTAGTTAAAAAGTATCGAAACCTTAATGTATTCCATTTTCAGAAGATGTTCATCTGTCTCACTTGCAGAATTAATAATGCAAAGAGGATCTCCTTTTGAGTCTGCAAATGAAGAAATAAAAAGCTAAAGCATTTCTAAACTAAAGCTTTGCTCAATCTATGAAGTATACTAATTATTTATTATTCATGCTGAAATAAACTCTAGGCACGGAGAAGCTGCAGAACAAGTGTTACCTTGTGAAATGCTATATCCACTTTTTCATTAAACTAGTCATAATTAACTTAACTTACTCCTGAAAGATGATTCAAAATTGGAAAGTTATTTGCATCCCTGCAATTTATTTTGCATTCCTACTTCTAGGGTCAAGCCCTCGTTTGAATACAAGGTTATTTCAGTTGTTCCTTTAACATCACTTGGAATGGTTACGGGATCAATGAAGGAAGCACTCTGTACTTCCAGTGCTGCCAGAATGGGTCATAACACAAAGGCTCAAGGAACTCATCAAAACACTCAACAGAAAATACTTCTCGGGAACAACCATTCCTACTCAAAGTCGGCCAGTTCAGTAAATTAACTCAAGCTAACTCTTGCAACAGGAATAAAACTTGCTACCAGGTAAAACAGTTTTAATTAAATCTAAGTTAACACAGGACACCATCAAGTGATTTTGGCATGTAACTTACTGCCTTCACTCTCCCTGATTATTATTATTTTTGACCATGCCAGACTTTAGCTATAAAGACTGACTGTACACACTGGGCTGACTGCACACCATTTTTCTAGAACACTTACCATTTATTTCAGTGCATCTCATAATAATTTTTTTCAGATAAGCTGCTGCAGTCAATTCATAGTTTCTAATTTTAGTTTCAATTCCAAGTTGTAGCACAGTTAGAGTGTGTAGTGGATATCTCTCCTTCTGAACCTGCTTCATCAATGTTATCACGACCTTGATTATTGAAAGGGAAATAAAGTCAGTATCTCTGTAAAGCTGTTCAGATATTATGAAATGCAGTTAGCACTGGGCATTATGTCTCCTCAGCTAAGCTCCAAAAGTATCATTAATCTAGACAGTTTACCTTTTTTCACAAAAAGAACCAGCATCTCCAGTTTGCTAAAGCAACCAATCATTTCTTAAATACTGCAACATCAAAATAAAAATCTCAAGTCTAGCCTGTGATGTGCCTCAGTCCTATAATTAAAAAAAAAGGTTCTTCACAGCCAGGACAGAAAATCTGCAAATTATAAGGTGCTACTAGTGATACCTGTTGGATAATTACGAGCTGCTTGTGGCCAGAAAACACCTAAAGAAACAGCTGAAGAGCCTGAGTTTCAAAGGGAGGGTTTTTTTTTTATTTGTTTTATTTTCTTTTTATTAGTACATGCCATCATTTTTAAACAGTTAAAATGGATTTTTAAAACAGAAGGAGCCTGCTACTTCTAAAACAGATTTGAGTACTGGATACAGTAACAATAACTTTTACGGATGGATACATACCTCTTTGATTTCAAAATTCAGTAGCATATTGATTACATCTTCATTTAATGTTCTTTTTACTTTTTCAGACAGCATTCCTTCTGGAACACTCTTATCCTGCATCAAGACAGATTTCTCCATTTCTTTGGTTTTACCTGAAGTATTCAATAAATTGGTTCAATTTTTGAAACTGCAACCATTTATTTCACTCAAGAAATACAGTCATGCATTCACCTAAGATAAGCAATCAATGTTTCCACAAGCAGAGCCTTTTCCTTCAAAATAGGCCAAGAAAACTGAAACATGTTCTGGCAACAAGATTCCTCTGACATCTCAACACCTTGCCAGCTCTCAGACGATTTAGCTAACCAATTACCAAATTTTGTCTGACAATGTTTCCACTTTTTTTAAGTATTAAAGTATGAACAATGTTATTGTAAAAGTAAAAAGAAGATTTTATCACTTAAGCATCATTTTCTCAGATCTAAACTTGCATAATAAATGTTTTTCATTATTCCTGAAAGCTAACACAATATTCATCACTAATTCCACCTCTGACCTTCCTTTTGCAGTATTGATTTGGTTTGAGTTTGTTCGCCTTCTGCTTCACCAAGGTTTTCCATCAACACTTTGAGAAAGACATTCAGATCCTCTTGAGTTAACACAACCTGTAAAGTTAGAGATGACAGCTCTGAAGAAAAACACATTTTCTTTAAACTTGTATTAGCTAACAAAGCAGAAGAACATTTCCTGGCAAGAGGAGTGCTTATTTTGTCAGCAGCGTGAATGAGACAATAACATTTTGTTAACAGCTTATTGTTATAGGCTTAGGAGACTGAAGGAAGTTGTGACTTCTGAACTGTATCAATAAATACATTAAAAGCAATAATAAAGATTGCAATACTTTCCTGTAAATGAAATGCTACTAAGTATTTTAATTCCAGTTTCACTAGAGATGTATCTTGTATTTTCTCTCACTGTATATAAATTGCCACAAAAAACAACTACCTTCAAGTCCTTAAAGGGAGATAGGGAGTTACAAAATATTTTCACAAGAGTCTCACCACTTTCTTTTCACAAGACTTACATTCATTGTATCCAGATACCCTGTGATCTCCAATACTGGCAATTTGTGAAACCAAGCTTCTGACAGATTTCGTTTCACTGACAGGCTTAAATTAATAGGGCGAAGTATCTGAATGTCTGAATGCGACAGACCTGTCTCCACAGTGGTCCTTCAAGCAAAGAGAGGGGACAAAATTCAAACAACAAATCACATGGGGGTGAAGTTAGAATTTAAGTAATTTGTTGCATTTTGAAAATAACATCTTAAAATCTCAAATTTAATATCTCTTTAGACTTAAACACCTTCCTGAGAGAAGAATATTTTATTTTGCTATTAATTTCTTTGTCCTTAGGATAACAGGTTATTACTTCAACACCAAATATGTGAAACTGTCACCAATCACGGATTCTCAAGTAGATTCCTATGCTGCAGTGTATTAATATTACCAATTAGTTAAAGAATTGCTTAATAAAGTGCACTTTACCTAGACAGTTTCAGCTTTGTCAGCTGTACATCCATTTTGTCAATGACTGGAGGGAGCAAACTGCCTTCTGGAGACACCAAGATAAACTGGTTCTGAACCTTAATCAGGCCAAGATCTATAACTATAGCATTGGGGGAAACTGAAGACTGAGGAATGACTATAACTGGTGCTTTTAAGTGAATGTCCATTGCAAGTCGAAAACTCCTCTGAGCCAGGTCTTTTACACTGGTAGCAGCCTTTTCTGCAGCTTGGACTGTAGCAGCACTCAGTGCTTCCTTGGCCATCTGAAAGTTGTTCAAGAAGGCCTACAATAAGCAGTCAAAGAGAAAGAAGAAATGTCTGTAAACAGGCTTGGGGGTTCTTTGAGGTTTTTGTTTGGGTTTTGGGGGTTTGGTGTTGTTGGCTTTGTTTGTTTTCTTTTACACTCTCACTTTGTGTTCATCAACCACAACCAACCATCAATCACGTTACCTACTATGTTTAACTTCCTCTGATGAAAGACTAGTGAGTGCCTTCCATCATGACCTCCAAGGGAGGGACAAAACTATATTATAATCAGTACAATCCACTCATTTTGAACCCATCTCTTTTTTTCTTCTTCCTTCATTAGCTACAAGATTACTTTACTGCATTAGCTTTCAGGGACACATATTTTTAGAGCCTCTCTTTGCCCTTTGGAAGTTTAAAGCAGTTAAAGCTTAAAGTTTTTTTTTAATAGTACACACAATAAATCTTTTCTTTCAGAAACTTAAGTTGCCACTTGTACCAAGGACACAACAAAGAAGACCAATTTGAGAAGACAGCAGAAACATACAAAGGAAAAGAGACTTACCAGAAGAGACATGAGAAATTTGTGAAGGTACACTATTTGAATACAGCCTACTTTCAAAGATACACTACCATCCACTTTTGACATGTCAGTGTAGGCTTCTCCCTCAGTAGCATATGGATCCAGTGTCAGATTGAAACTGAAAACTTCATCTCCTACTATAGACACAGCCTAGAAGGAGAGAAACAGTACCCAATCTCCATCAGTAACTTCCATAAAGGTACTTAAAAGAAAGTATAACTAAACATATCATGAGATCAGATGTCCATGCTAGAGTAATTTATTACCTTTATTTAATCCTTTTGGACATCCATTTTTCCAATACAAAAACTATGCTTTACCATTTATCTTATTTGAAAATAGACATTTATTAAAAATGAAATATCTTTTTTAAATAGTCAAATACGTACTACATTTCACTTGTATACACAAAGAACCAAGAATCAAGTAAAACTTAAAATCCTGTAATTGAGTACTTTTTTATGAAGGGTCCTTGAATCAACATCTGTGACAACTATATCTTTAAGTCGGGCAAAGAATACAGTGTGAGTTGGTTGAAGGAAAAGTGATGAGTCAAGACCTGTAAAGTATAAAGAGAGAAACAGTAGTATTGTGCAACAGAAGTAACTCATTGCTGGGTGGGGATAAACAGCATCAGTAGTGGAGGCAAGAAAACATACTGAAATTATGCACAGCAACAAACAATGATTTTGTTAACAATTTGCTATATTCTATGAAGATTTTTCAAAAACCCACACCACCAAAAAAACCCCCACACACTTGCTGATCTCCTCTGTTTCCAAATGAAATGTCAGTTAGCATATCCCTTGCTGAAATGACTGTAAATTAAAGAGCTCTAGTCGATCCAAGGCATTACAGTCTCTCTGTATCTAAATCAGAATAATTAGAAGTAATACCACAACTACCATAATTTCTGCATAAGAAAAAAAAAGTATTTTAAGTTCCAGAAACGGAGGGTTTTATTTGCATTTCCTTTTTTCATTTTTGCATTTCATAAGACACAGAAGAATCTTGCTTGGAATTCAAACCCAGCTCCACACACTATGCTGCCTGCTAATAAACCCTGATAATGTGACCATACCACAGCTTTGAATAAAAAAAAATAGAAAAAATTCTAACACAGATACTTACTCAATATCAATCATCTCTGCCAAGAAATCAGTTATTCACAGAAAAATATTCAACTGATACTACAACTTAATAGCCAAGCTACTGAGTAAATTTACTCACATTTTGCATACAAAAATGGGAAATTCTTAACATAGCAAAGATGATATGATACTGTATTTGAATACACTTTTGCATACAAAATATCATGTGAATACATCAAAACATCTAGAGATGGGCATAAGCTACACACTCCTAAATATCTGTGCTAAGATACAAGTCTCTGATACTTGCGTTTGTGCAAGTATTACAGTGGCAGCTGTAAGCAAGCTTGGAAGGGAAATATTCATAGCTTAGTGCAACAGTAAAAGCCACACATGATCAAACTTCAAAACTTCAACCTAATTACCTGAACAGAAATATATCGTGTTTTTCTAGCTGGAGGCCAAAAATATTAAAACAGACTAGAAGACTGTTTTTGAAAACAATACCACAAGCCATGTTTGTATAGAAAACAATTTAAAAAAATATGTTTTTTTTAAATCTGATGCTGAAAATTTAGACCTTAGGTATCTCTTAGCCCAATTATTAGCAGTTGCTTTGAAACTGAACTACTAGATAATTCACTTATAAAAAGAATTTCATACCTTGTATCTTGATCTCTGCTATGTTCTTTTTTTCATCGCGAATATTTAAACAGAAGGCATCCAGCTTGGCGAAAAGCTTGAAGTCAAAGACATCCTTATCCTTGCAAGGTCTAGCCACTAGAAGCAAGAGAAAAAGAGGAAGATTAGAATTCTTAAGGTCCACATGATTCATAGTTTCCCTTGAAGTCCTGCAGCTATTAGAGAGCTGTTTTGGCCTAGGGGGTTCTGTTTGCCATTCAGATGACTCAGGGTTTTTTTCCCTATAGCTTCTTTCATCACCACAATCGTAACTAAGTCCGTAACATCCCATTTCAGAGCAACATGTCTTCCACTGAAGGCACAGAACCCTTTTACCAAAATTCATATCTTTTTGTAAAATGGGAATGAAGTACAAGAATTCAAAGCTTGTCTGAAATCTCCATTTATGATCATAATAATTGTTTTTTTATTTTTTTTTTAATCAGTCCTCTAGCCAAGCAAGCCAGTCACAGGAGTTCTGATCTTCACCCCATACTACAAAGCCAAAGAGGTTTCTCCAATTTGATTGTGTTGCCATCACACAACACATTCAGAACCTCCATTTTGACAAACACAACTGTACCTTTCCTCGATCTAGTGTCATCTTCCTGTTTCTCATCTTTAACTGGTGTGCCTCTACTGGTTTCATTGCCTGATGGACTAATAGCTGTTAGAAAACTCACAGCAGACATAAGGGCCTCCGTATGCAGTAGAAGGTTCAATGATGAGAAAGCTACCTGTTGAAAACATGACACTTTGTATGACAAAACCTTAATTTACAGGTGTAAGATTTGGATTCAAGAGCACCCAGTGGAATACAGCAATTTCTTAAAAACAAAAAGAAAAGCTGTATTTGTTACCAGCATCAGATCATAAAGGAAAAAAGCTTTCTGTAAAGCAGCAAGTGGTAAGCTTAGAAAAAAAGAAAACCTTGGAAGCACCAACTGCTGTAAATGTTATCCTATAACCTCCTCAGTATAAAAGCAGTGATACAAAAATTTAGAACCATTACATAGGTTTAATTAGATGACTAAGAGAGACACACCTACAGTAGTCTAACCTAAAAGAGGATTCAATCTCTAAGAAATATGCTGTCAGAGGCAGACTTGTCCTTGAATGCTCCTGCAATAACAGAAGTATTACTGAAGGGTAAGTGGCAGGTGGCTGCCATGCAAATACTTCCTATCAAGGCATTTCTCAACAATTCCACTAAGGGGGCACAAAAGGTAAGTGCCTGACACGTAATTTCATAAAATGTATCCACTTGATCTGGCTCAAGGTTGGAAAAAGAGCACAAATTCAGCTCTTCCTGATACAGTAATCCCATTGACAAGTTGCAAGGCAACATCCAGTGATGTATAGAAAGTTGAGATCTCTTAACATCACCCCTATCCTGTAGCATGAAACCAGTCAACTCATTACATTTATCCCCCTTAGCAGCACTGAAGTAACAAAACTGTCATCCCCTGCTGCAGCTTAGGAACCTTTAACTGGCAAAAAATTTACAGTATTAACTATGCTTCACTGATGAAATCTAGAGATACTGTAAAATTATTAGGTGATAAGTGAAGTATTACAGTCTTCACGTGACAAATAGTAGGCAAAATAATGCCATGAAGTTATATAGTGGGAGTTCGGCGAGGGGAGGGAGGGGGAAGTACCTATCACAAAAAAAAAAAATGACAGCCGAAAAAATATACCATTTAGTGTAACAGCTAGAACTTCAGACAGCAAATACCTAACTTCTTAAACTATTTCCCTATATTTCAATAATTTTAAACAGATAAAATTGTCAGTGTAGACTATAACAGAAATGAGAGAGACGAAAACGCAGTATCACAAGTCCCCAAGTCATATTTCAGAATGAAGGATTAGAACAGGCTCCCTTATACCCTTCCCCTGGAAAAAAAAAAAAAAAAAAAACACAACTAAATTAAATACTGCTCATAAATGCATTCGGGCTTCTCAGCATATTTAGTCAGAGTGGTGCTCACAATAGAAACAGGCTATCTGACAGGAAAGGAAAAGACTAATAGACCCCCACCCCCTAAATTTTTCCCAACTGAGTATTTGAACCTCATGATTCCATACACACGAGAACATAGATGCACGTGTAGCTGCAAACTTAATCCACATGAGCTTCCCTGGCAGGTTTTTGTTACACAGACTGAACATCTTGTTAAAATGCATTAGGAAGATTTTATACAACTGAATGTGAGAACATTTTATATGTCCCTGCTGCAAGGCCAGAGAAGAAAGCGAAAAGCCAAAACCCCCTTATTGACTCTTCCCTTCCAAGCAAGCAAACCAAAAAAAGTTGAGCAGTAAAACCTGCCAACACTCACTTGAATCATCTGTTCAGTGTTGTCAAAATTTGCTTGAAAGTGTGGGCCATTTCTGTCAGCCTAAAAATAATAATTCACATCGAGGTTAATATTAATTCCAACCAGTCAATGTGCTCTTCAGAATAAACAAAACAATCAACTAGCTCTAAACAGTAGGTTTAAGACTTTGCAACATATATATAAAGTGCTTTGAAAATAATTTTTTAAGATTTATGTATACCTTGATATATTCCACCTTCAGAAGGTCTAAGCCAGGTTTATCTGAGGAACTAATTAGATGAATGGGTGCTTTTTTGCCTGCAACATACCACATGAAAGAGTTAGAGAAGTTCCTGTTGCAAAAAAAATGTGCCTTGAAGGTAAGAATTAGCTTTCAATACTGTTAGTTACAATCACAGAATCACAGAACTGCAGAGGTTGGAAGGGACCTCCAGAGATCATTGAGTTCAAGCCCCCTATCAAAGCAGGTTCCCTAGAGGAGATCACACAGGTCAGCATCCAGATGGGTCTTGAACGTCTCCAGAGAAGGAGACTCCACAATCCCCTGGGCAGCCTGTTCCAGTGCTCTGTCACCCTCACCGTGAAGAAGTTCTCTCACACATTGGTGCAGAAGTTCCTGTGGTCCAATTTGTGGCCACTGCCCCTTGTCCTGTCCCCACAGACCACTGAAAAGAGGTTGGCCATTTCCCTTTGTCTCCCACACTTCAGATATTTATAAACATTGATAAGATCCTTTCTCAGTCTTCTCAAGGCTGAACAGCCCCAGCTCACTCAGCCTTTCCTCACAGGGGAGATGCTCCAGGCCCTTCATCATCTTTGGGGCCTTCACTGGACTCTCTCCAGGAGATCCCTGTCTGTTTTGTCCCGGGGAGCCCAGAACTGGACACAGGACTCCAGGTGAGGCCTGACCAGGGCAGAGTAGAAGGGGCAGATCACCTCCTTTGACCTTCTGGCTACGCTCCTCTTAATGCACTCCAGGATCCCACTGGCCTTCTTGGCCACCAGAGCACATTGCTAGCTCATGGTCAACCTGTCATCCACCAGGAGCCCCACGTCCTTCTCTGCAGAGCTCCTCTCAAGAAAGTCATCCCCAGCCTGTAGCTGTGGTTGTTCCTTTCCAAGTGTAAGACCTTATGCTTGCTGTTATTGAACTTCATCTGGTTCCCCACTGCCCAGCTCTCCAGCTTGTCCAGGTCTCGCTGAATGGCAGTGCAGCATTCCTGCATGTCCCCCACTCCTCCCAGCTTGGAATCATCGGGTGCTTACTGAGGACCGACACTATTCCATCATCAAGGTCATCAATGAAGATTTTAAACAAGACCAGACCCAACACTGACCCCTAGGGAACACCGCTGGTCACAGGTCTCCAGCCAGACTGCTTCAACTGATCACCACCCTCTGGGACCAGCCCATCAGCCAGTTCTGGACCCACCTCACTATCCACACACCTATCCCACACTGCATCACCAAGTATGAATCACTGGTTTCTCTTCATTAAGTCCAAAATGGCAAGTCTGTAATCCTTATCGATCCAAAGGCTAAGCGTTAAGCTCTTTACTCATCCAATATGCATTGTAGGGGGAGTCCAGAGCTTCATCTGTACCAGTGGGACAAGCACTGCCCATGCACAGTTCCATACTAAGTATGTAACCAGGAAACCAGAACACTTGGATGTCATTAAGTACAAGAAGCCAGGAGAGCCACAGTTTCAGACTACCGCTATATATTCACACACACAAACATACTTCTCTTCCATTGCTTATTACCTCCAATTTCATAGTAATCCAAGCTTATTTTCTTTAAATAAGATACAGCTGCTAAATTATAGGTTTTGACAGTGGCTTCTGTCCCAAGATACATGATGTCAAATACAAGTACCGTTTCCTCCATTTTCTTCTCCTGCCTGGTGAGTTCTACTAAAACCTGTATGAACAAGAAATACAGTTATATCATCTTCTCACATGTCACATACTCACCATTCAAACTAACAATGAAAACAAGCACAAAATTAGTGCCTTACCTACTTTACTGGAAGTATTCTTTCTATACAGATTTAAAGATTTAAAATATGATTGACTGATCATAAGACAAATATCATTGAAATATTTTAGGACATGCTCTTTGCAAGTGACCTGCCTGAGTATTTACTTTGTTATTCCGGTGCAAATTTCCCACAATCCACTCAAAAATTAAGACCTGATATTGGTATTAAAGTTAACCAAAAACACTACAGTAAGGGCTTTTTTTTGCCAATTTCCTTAATACATACACAAAGACGAAGTAAGTTTATGTGTGTTATTTATATATACGTCATTTCTTAAAAAAAAATCACTCATATGCACACCACATATATATAACTAATACATAGAAATATGTATGCATACACGTGTATTTTTTGTTTGGTGGCTATATTTTTGCATCCACTAAATCCAGGGAACATTGGTAATAGAATATTGGAATTTTTTTTTTTATTCTTTATGTTTAAGGTAAAAATAGAATTAAAGATATATACCTCTTTAATTTCAAACTTCAGCTGAAGATCCGTCAGTTCCTCTTTAGCAGGCTCCTTAGTTCTTATTTCTTCTCCTTTACTGATTGACCTGTCAGTTGCTTCAGAGCTTTCCTCAATATCAAAATATTCTTCTTCAGAGTCTACAGAAAAGAACAGACTTCCTTGTTAATAAGGTTTTTTCCAGAAGCAAGGATACATATACCAACCCCTCCTTTCCCTTCCCTCTGTATGAGCAGTTTAAAGCTAATCTGACAAAAGTATACTTTTTAGACATTCAAGAATGTATATAAGGCAAACCATCACAAAGTAAGCTCCAGGAAACAAGTTCTTCTATAGAACAGCTCACAGATCCACAGATTCCCTTTAATGCAAGTGTATAAATCCTTTACATGTGCTATTCACCTTTTTTACATGCCAACCCCAAAGTATGCAACAGAAGCGGCAGCATCAGACTTTTGCTTTTTTTTAAAAAGAAAAAAGCGCAAATTTATTATTCTAAGGTAACATCAGCATCTAAGTGAATAAAATGGTTTGATTAAAAGTTAGACGTGATCAATTATAGTCATCTCTACTGTCCTTATAATGTCCTTATAAGAAGTTAAAAAATCAAGAGCAGCCTGACAATGGTAGCTCTCTCAGAAGTTATGGTTTTCTACTTTAACAATGGCATATCTGTAGCTTCTTACCTGATGCTATTTCTGCTAACAACTGGGGTGTATCAAGTAACCCTTTACTGACAACAGGAATCGTGGGAATAGCCAGTACCTAGAGGGAGGGGAAAAAAAAGGAAAAGGGAAGGAAATAACACTATTTTAAAGTCTGTGTAACTTACTATGTTCAGTCATCCTTTCAACTCATGGTGCGTATTTCACCTTGCCTTCCCCATATTACTTGGAAAGTTCATTTTTGCCAATACTTCTGTTGAAACCAGTAGAAAAACGACCGAAGAAAAGCTAGCCTTGTCTTAATATGCCCAGTATGTTCTGAGAAGTCACAATGAAGACACTTTTCCTAGCTCAGCTTGGTAATAGATGTCTTATTTCAAGTGAAAGACCACAGATACTTCATGCTTACAAAGTTCACTCCAGATGATATAATTTTTGTAATTGCAGTTTTCTTACAGTCAGCTTACCTTTGTGCTTGGAACTGACACAGATGACTTCTGAGGCCATGGAATGCTATCAATCAGATCAAAAACTGCCTTGATTTTCTGGTCAGAGAGTCTGACATGCACCAAAGGAAGTCCTCCTGACACTTTTAACCTTTTTTTTTTTTAAAAAAAAAAAGTTTGGTTAAACTCCAAGACGAAAACAAGCACACATTTTTTATGTTTAAATCTTACCAACATCAATACTTATACATCAAGATCACACCACAGTAATGCTAAAAAAAAGGTTTCATGAGAAGTAGTAGTAGTCTCCATCTATTTCTTAAATTAATACCTTCGATCTATAAAGTGTAAATGAACCTGTAAGGAAAATACAATTTTCTTTTCTGTAAGTACACAGTAATTAAGAAGTCCTTTCAACATGAATACATTACTTTGCCATCCTGGTATCTCTTTCCACCATTGATTTTGCCAACTGCACATGAATATCCATAGGCTGTAATATGTGCAAAGTTGATGGATGTTGAAAACGAGCCTTCTTCCAGTCTTCACCTGCAAATGTTCAGTAAATTTAGATCTAAGACCATCACTTGCTAATTGTTTTAATTAAGGTATCATTGAAGATATCAACCGGTACGACCACAAAAAGAATAAAGAACCTACTCAGAAACCAGAGACGCCTAGAACAGTTTGGGTTACTGATTCAAAAGCTTCTAAAATACTTTTCTATACTTCTTAGTATTATATTGTCTTAGCAGCAGTATGCCAAATTCTATGCTAAAAGGTACATCTGAACACAGAACCCTAAAAAACTAAAAAGATAATAGATAAACATAAAACAATCACCTTGCATTCTGTTAACCCCACAAACTTGAGTTGAAATGAAGTATTAAAGCAAATTTTAGTTGTGTTTTCCTGCTTATAATGCAATATGTCCTATGCACTTATGTTCCTTACTGGCATCAAAGTAAAGAGGTGATACAGAAGTCCAAATCAAAAGCAAACATCCATTTGAAGAGCAGCTAGTTTCATTTTTTTCCTCCTCACACATTAATACCACATGTGTATTATAATCTATATTTTTGTTAACTAATGATTTTGATTTGCCTTTGTTCTTAAAAAAAATTATTTAAGGTAGGTAGCCTTCATCAATGCTTTGAGTAAACACCAACTATGTTTTTTGTTACCTTTTCTTCCAAAAAGAAGTTGCACTTTTTTTATTTCTACTTCAAACTTGTCATAAGCTTTATCCATAATTTCCTCCAAAGATGAAAAGGTAGATGCTTGACTACTGCCTTGATTTATGCTGTTCAGCTAAAGACATAAAGGAAAGGATCAAGTTAATTCTACAACTTACAAGTTATTAGTGAACATTGAAAATAAAGATGATTGATTAACATTTATGACTGACATATGGACCCTTAAAGAGACAAGATCTTCATTCACCTCACACTTATCAAGGACAGATTATTTTCTTTAATTTATTCTATCAAACCACTTAATTCAAGTTCAGGAAAAGAATTTTTCTTAGTTTACAAGTTTACTGTTGAAGCACAACGAAAGCAAGTAATTAATCAGTCAACTAAATCAAGTTAAGTTATTGCAATGGAATCAACTTGTAAAGTCCAAGAGAAAAAAATCTATTCTCTCTTATTAAAGTAGGGCTATTTTTTTTTCTTAATGAAACAAAGTTTCACATGTTTTGCCAAAGAGACAAAATATGTTAACTTACAATAATTATAAAATGAAAATGTTTGCTGGGGAGATGAACCAGTGCAGGTATGTCAGAGACAACAGCTCTGAACATTCATCAAATTGCTCACCCAAACTTATTCGATAAGAAATACAGGAACTGAAAACACATCCACACAGATTATAGTATTTGCCTTCTGAAAACAAGAAAGTTTAAGATGACTGCTATGTTAAGAGAAAAGAACATTTTCTTCCTCTGAGCTTTTAAGACCTTGTACCTGAAATGTACCAAAGTCCAAAATCAGCAAATCTGATTTTTCATGGTAGAAACCCGTCTGTGGAACCACAAGGTAGGAAGGTTTCAGATTAATCTTCAAGTCAAGGACCTTCCGCATTTCAATAATATGAACCAATCCTTAAATAAAAAGAAAGGGACATTAACATTTAAATGCTATTTAGTGAAACATTTGTGCCAGTCAACATAAAGAGATGTTATCCATCTAAAAGATAATGTAACTTGAGTAAAGACTTACTTCTGTAGCAGTCTAACTCAAACTAAACTCAAAGCTCCTCTCTGTAAAACACCCACTAGTCCTCCAAGACAATAACTCAATGAAAAAACCTATCATACTATTTGGTCAGCAGTCAAAACATAAGCAAAGTGTCCACCACACCAATTGAGAGTTGTTACTATCCTACCTGTAGCAGTTCTCTCCTTGATTTCTTCCAACTTCATTAATGTGGCTGAAGTTAATCTTTCAAGATCCATTCCCTTGCTCGTCTGAAAGAATTCTACCACTGCATTTATTGTTCTCTTT
>VXBZ01006714.1:2293468-2379660 GCA_013399135.1 Heliornis fulica
AAGGAAGGAAGGAGATAAATCACAAACCTGTCCTGAGGGGGGGGGAAATCGCAGAGAAAGGAGAATGAGAAAATCAGAGAAGAGGTAATAGCTTTGGTTACTACTCACTGCATCATATTTTATTTCCACAGGCTGTGATTCAATATAAAGGCTCTGGTCAGCAATACTATCCTCTGGGTTAACATTAAACTCTATCTGAAGTAGGGAAGATTTGCTATCCCCTATGGAAGCCACAAGAGACGGTACAATGTTTTCTTGTCTCAGGCCTGTAACATACCAGTTTTCAAGCTTTGCTTCAACCCTGAAGATGAATAGTTAAATATAGTTAATTAAAATACAGAACACAGTTCCATCTAGGAAAGACAAACAAGGCAAAAAGCTTTTGATACACCTTCACAGGACTAACATGCCACGTTTAAGAAATTTTCATATTAATAAACTGGAGGAGTAAAAAGTAGGCAAGTTGTTCACAACAACACAATGGTAATATTTTCTTATTATCTTCTGTTATCTGCAAGGTGAGCTTCAGCTCATATTTATTATTAGTGCTTATGAGGCCTAAGAAACAGTATTCATCTCTTCATTCCATGTTACATTACTCACTAACCACATGACTAACTTTTAATAGAGTGAAATTGTGTGCAGAATGCCCATAAATTTAAAACTCAATATACAACATAATTCTCTACACAAGAAAGATGGGATAAGAGGTGGGAAGGGAGAAGAGATAATGTTTCTACAAAAATAAAATACCAATCTAATTACTTAATGGCTTGTGCTCCAGGGCGCTGCGATATTCTGGTACTCAGATCAATTATCTGTACTTTAAGAATTTCTGCCACATTCTTATCTTCCTTAATAGTAAGAGAGGTGCTTAACAGCTTCAACGTCACAACATGGGCAACATACTAGTGAAAAGGACAGAAAATTGCAATTAGCCATCTTGATACAGGTAACTTTTCAGATTCTTAATTTCAACTAATCTAATGAAACGTGGTATTTAAAGCTATTCCAGCTAACTAAGGAAAGATACATATCCTTATGTAGTGAGTGAAGTATTTACTTCCTTTCAAACTTTATCAGTCATCTCCTTAACATAAAACAGTCTGTTTCAAGAAATGCAGAGCAGTTACAGTCTGCATCTCTTTCCAGGATTCACTGAAGTGGTTGGTGGTTAGTTTTTTGCAGTTTTTTTGAACATGATAGCAAGTGTAGTTAAACTATAGTTTAACTACAAGTCTCACTTGCTAGAGAGATAGCAAAATCAACAAACAGAATAATCATAACCCAAACAAATAACTCCATTTTAGAAGACATTGCATGTATGTTTGTTGTTCTTGCCACTGTCATCTCTCAAGCTCATCAAGGAGTTCTGTCTTCCTGATGCGTACTATTTTACGGTTGTATCAGTCAGAAACTTAGAAGCAATCAAATAATACACTGAAGAAGGGCTTCAAATTTACATGAGTACTATGAAACATGAAAATACTTACACATCTGTTTTAAGCAAATTAAAACCACAAGATTTTCTACACATAAGCAAGGAAAGCATGAAAGGGGGAAAAAAGCACACCAAGACTGGGCACTGTTTGTGCTGTGTCCCTTCTTTGCTGTTAAGAGACACTTGCTGCTCCTCTGCTCTTTTCAATTTAGCAACTTAAGTTTATACAGTAGCATAGAGGCCGCCACTTTGCTACTCAACTCTGAATTGTGTTGTGTGAGGCACATGCAAGCTTCAATGATCAATTTTCACATACAAAACACAAGATCAGAATAAAGTTGGTGTTGGGCCTGGTGGGAAAAGATAACAGCCTCCTTGAAGGAAACAGTCTTAATGTAAAAAGTGTTTCCATAAGCAATGAGCAACTTAAAGCAGAACCACCATTCAGGTTGATTTAAAAAAGGTGATCACCAAACTAAAACTGAGAGAAACCTTACCACTTCACATTTTCTTAGCTGTCTACTTTGTAGCATTCTTTCTATAAGCCCTCTCAAGAATACTATACCTGTATAGTTTTCCATTTCTACGTTTGCTTAGCAAGCAAAAAAAATGTTACAAAAATGTTGGGGGGGTTATTTATTTATTTTATGCTTTCCTTTGTGTAGTAGAAAAAAAACAACTGACATATCCTAATAGTAATAACTAGGACAAACATTTTAAAAGAAACATAATACAATCCTTCTAACAAAAACACCCCTGAAATTATAAACACTGGGTCAGACAAGAAACAGACACATGCTAATGTCCACCTTTATAGAAACAATAGCTATTAAGGTGTTCTCACTACAACAGCCAGCATTTTTAATTCTCTTCCAAGCTGCAAATGGGTATCTATCATGCAGTTTCTATTACATCTAAATCACTTCAGATTAGGGCTGTGCACAAGGCAGACCACTACCAATAAAACACTATCTAGTCAAGGTTTTTTCCTTAACTGTTTTTAAATAGTACATTCAACATAGATCTCACTTGTACTGACACACGTTTAACTGCTTATCTTAACATTAACATCTATCAGTCCTTGCTTGGGTTTGTTGGGTTTTTTTTTATACCATCCCCATAAGAAGTTGCTTACCTTCTTTGGTAAGGAAAGATGATGGGAGCTCTCACTATATCCAATAGCAGTAAAAAGCTTAGCTTTCTCTTCTGGTGTCATTAATTCATCAATAGCTAAAAGTCAAAAACCCACAAAAGCTTGCACTTCAATCAGTAACAGTAAGCATTTTTCCTCCTATCTTTTTTCTACTGTACTTAAGTACTGCAGACACATATCTTTGATTCTTAACACTGCATTAAGTTCCATATTGTAAAATATATTTTCACAGAGGCAATCCTCATACATGATTACTCAAGTAGCACAGAAATCAATATACAAGACTACCCATATATCCCAATGATTAAAACAGTTTTGAGGAGTACTATTAGAACAAATCTCTGGTTGAGAAAACAAGTCAACAAGTCACAAGAATACAGCATTCCAATCATTACTTATTTCACTGTAAGCTTGACACTCTCTGCCCTACCAAGGTCCCAAAACGCTTATGGCCGTTTCAGAAGTATGCCTTATTTGTCAGCTCAATATCCATTAGCAGTAATACTGTAAAACAGATCAATACTACATTGGTGCCATAGTCTCACCTTATGAACTATAACTTTCTTCTTAATGTATATAAAAACATAGAGCCTCTAGAAAAGTTAGTGCATTACAGTGTACACTTACTTTCAGGAACAAGTGATTCTTCATCTTCCTTTTTCCTAGTTTCTCTTTTACCCCAGAAACCAGAAAACCATCCTCCACTTTTTTTTTCTCCTTCAGCAGTTTTCTTCTTCGGTAGCTTTTGTCCCGATCTTACTGTCTACAAACCAGATATCAAAAACAATAAAACCAAATTATTATATATTTTCTTTTTCCATAAATAATGCATGTGTGTATACCTGCTGAACAGACATTTAAACTGATGGAGAGCGACACCACCCCACAAGGAATTAAGCACTTTGACCCATCAGACAAAAGCAAAATGAGGATCAGGGCTGAGGAGCACGTGTGTGTGCCATGTATGTGGTACTTATATTTTGGATGGCCTTTTTCCTACTCATTCCACTGGAATTTAGACTGTAAAACATAGGAACTTCAAAAAAAGGCAGAATTTAATAGGGCACAAACAGCAATTTATTTAAATCTGATAATAACAAACCTGAAGACCAATCCTGTACCATTACACATACTTAAGACTTTGTATTTGTACTCAAGTTTTCACTCTGCGTCTTAAAAATCAAGGTCTGGTCACAAACACACCAAAAATAAGACAAATCGTTACTATTTTTTCATTTTACACATAATTCAGATGTTGTAGACAAACACTAAGGCTAGATTGGTGTGAACAGGAATTACATGATGCAACAAACTACAGAGATCAATTTTTATGTTAGGTAAATAGCTACGAGTAGCATGATTCTCACAAAACAGTGCCCACAGTGCGCTGGGTGGTTGTGATCTTAACTGCAAATACAACACTTTCCATAATGTTATAACATGCAAGTCCTTGTGGTGTCACAAATGATTTCCAAAATAGAATGGAACTGGAGATTTCATCTGCCTTTAAATAATTCTCTCAGAGTCATCTTCCAAGCAGACTGGCTACCCCCTTAGAAGAGAGTACCTAAAGGCATAGTTAGGATGAGAATGTCTGTACATGTTTAATCTTGAACTGCTGCAGAATGAGTCTTTAGATAACAGAGGTCAAAGGGAGAAAAGAATCTCAACATCCCCTACATTAGACAATTATCTGGATGGTACCAGGTGGGCAGCAGTTAGCACTGTGCACAGACACTGGTAGGTTTTTGGAACTGGTTTCCTGTTTGGAAATCAATTTATTCTTGTCCTAAAAGGATGGGCAGCTCCATATACTATCATGTTCATCAGCACATATGTTTTTCAAGGTAATGACAACACCATCATCTTTGAAGTGTTACTGTATTACTGAACAAAATGTATTTCTTACCTCAACTTGTGCTTGTTGTCTGGCTAAGATTATATTGAAGACATCAAGCTTTCTTTCTAGATCCTGTAAAAATGTACAATGAAATCATTTGCCTCGAACACATTTAGGAGCAGGTCACCACTACCAATTCTCTACAAACTCCTTTGTACTTACAGTCCAGTTTGTTACCAGGCCTGCTATTTCTTTCAATAACCACCGCCAATAAGTTCACAAGATCATGAAACCTGATGTTCAGCAGTCTAATTTATTTTTTTTAGTAGATTAATCTCACACATCATGAAATGCACTCAAGTTCATTAATCCACAATCAAAAAGGGTTTATTTATATGGCACTCAGTATTTTCTTTCCTTCTACAAGAGCTTACACTGAACTTGAGATTAAAATGGTTCTTCCACAGAACTCTTGCGCTCTTGTACAGCCACCACCCTTGATCACCATCTTATGTATTTAAGGAATTATTTTATAAAGGGACCAAAACATAATTTCTGCAAAGAGAAAAAAGCATACCTGAATTTGCCTCTGTGTTTCTTCTGAGAGTTTACTCTGTGTCAGCTTGTTCTTGTACATGTTTTTGTAAGTCTTCAGAAGCTGCCTATGTTGTTTTATGTTACTCCATGACCACATTTGAGTATGTCTTCTGATGTGAACTTCAAGAACACTGTTACCTGCATACTTCCACCTACAATAATTCCACACTCATGACTAATTTGTCATTTCATTTGTGCATTACAACTTCAGAGTCGCAGAGGTAGTTTATTAATATGGAAACACTTTCTTCACCACTTGTCATTTGAAGAGCACTGATGTTGAAACCATTAGCAGTTTTATAAACACTTTTGAACAATGGATTGAGGCCTTAGATTTAACACCTAGAGAAACATAAATCTGCATCCTCTATTGACTTCTGCACGTTTGAAAATTTGGGCTCCAGCAGCACTAAGTGCATTGAAGTGCACTTTTTAAAACTACATTCTAGCCTCTAGAGAGTATACCGCATTTTTTTCAGACATTTTAGGGACTAGGGTTAACTTTGCAAACCAGATTCCCATCACTTTGTTCTTTCATGTGTTCTCTTCTGGAAAACTTTTCTACTTGGCCATGCAAAACTCTGTAGAAGTCATAATGACATGTACGATCTAGTTTTAAAGCTACTTTTAAACACAAAGGAAAATACAGTGATTGGAGAAGACTCTAGCATCTCTCAAAGAATACACAAACATACACAGCTTACCATTTTCTGGCATTTTTATGAAGAGATACATCTGGCCTAAATCTTCTGTAAGGTGCATTGCGAACCATGTAGTCTATGGACTCCAGAAGGTCTATCATGCTGAGATACTGAACACAGAAAACCAAGTTTCTTAGCAGATATTCTGAGTTTGTTGGACACTGTACTTGAAGTACATGTATACTGTGGTCTTCAGTATTCCCTAAACTATACAGAAATTTAATCCCATACATTTTCATTAGAATGTAGAACTGGACCAACTACACCCTTTGTTCTGAAACGACACCACTATATGAACTTCTGGTTTCCTTAACAAACAGCAGCTATTTCTAATTGTGTGGGCCTGCTTAGCACAGTCTCAGATTCTCTCAAACCTCTTCATTTGTCAATACACAGTACTAAGAACCCCAATTTTAGAACTGCCTTTGCATTAGTTCCCCTTATCAGTACTGTTCCTAACTCAGATTAGACTCTGACATCAATAACAGCTAAAAAGCTATCAAGCAATCTAAATGTAAATTACTGAATAGATGAAGCCACTAATGTGATGGGGAGCTATATAAATGAGCTCCTTGATAGTTCAGCCGACTGTTGCCAAAGCCAATATTCCCATTCTAGCTTGTACCTTGGCTTCTCTGCAGTTTATCATGTTAGCTTACAGTTGTAGAAAATAAGACTACTTCTAGGATTAATTCCATTCTCTATGTAAAAGGAATGCTAATGGAAGGCTTGAACACAGATCAGATGGTCACCAGAGCGTCTACAGATAACAAGGCATCAGGATCCAGCAGCACTGGCTACTACACAAAGGTGAAATGGTCCTTCACTTTTCCCACAGTTACTGCTAAACAGATTAGACAGTCTATTTGCATATAAACAGAAAATCCCCAAAGAACACATTCCAACAAACATCCTACAGTTCATCGCAAACTGAAATATTTGGTAACAGACACCAAGCCAACTTACCTGGGGCTTGGTGAATTCTATGACAATTCTCTGTACTTCTACATTACAATCAAGCTTAGGAGTTTTTAGTTCTACTTCTGCATAGGGATTGATATACAGTCTTGCAGAGGCTGATATTGGTCTAAAAACTGAAAGATTAAAACAACTGAGATTAATTTCATGTTTGCAATTAAAGCACAGGAAGTGATCTTAAATGAATTTATTTTCACTGCCTAATACACCAACATTTTGTACTCATAATATGTATGCTCAAGACACACAGAATCAGGATACAATTCCAACCAAGAGTTGGGAGATCCCAGCAGTAGCTGAAAAGCATACAGACTCTCATGCATTTTATTATCTTTAGGCTTTTGTAAAATAAATTTAGTATGGATATGCCTTCACAACCATCAGGTTACGCCGTTGTATACCAACATGGTCAGAACAGCTTCCTAGCTTACTTACTGTACTGGTAATCTTGAGGCTGGTTACCACTACACGGAATTCCTCTTTTCAGCTGATCCTGCAAAAGAACACAAAACTGTCTAGCAATTAATGAAGAACATCCTTTTAACAGTTCTCTAAGCTTTGAGTAGACCAACTTTCCATAAGATTAAGTATAAAACAGTTAATCTCACATCCAGCCATATACTCATGTTATTTAAATAACAAGACTGTGGTATGGAAGTAACAGATTGCTACTGATTATACAGCTCTAACTACAACATAGACCAATTAGTTACTATGATAAATCTGATTTCCTGATAATGCTGCTTAAAATTAGGACCAAAACATCCTGTCTGGATGGAAGATCTAGCTTTCTAGGAAAACAGCTACTCTAAAAATGACATACAGGTCTTTGGGTATTTAACACAGATAATGTTATGAAACAAGGCGTGTTATTTGCTATTCATTCAGTTCCTGTATGGGTTTTCAAATTCTGAAGCAGAAAGGACTCAACAAGCAGGAGAGATTTACACAAGGAATTTTATGGCCATTTTGAATTCCCTTCCTCCCCTGTGCTTCTTCAAATCTTCTCAGATGTGTTCTGAGCTTATTCCCACTCTCTCTCTCTAACCCTTTTAGGCGCAGGGACAACTAATCACAATTGACATTTAAACTAAATGAAGTCATCGAACAGTCAAAAGAAGATAAAAAAATCCAAATAATGGAGATGATACCAATATGCAAAGTGCTGCTGTATACTGGTATACAGTGCCAAAATTGCTCAGGATTTCAAGAACTGGAAAAACTGCAAGGGGTGAGATACTTCATGTTAACAGGTGGTGAGAATACTGAATACTATCTGTTATACTGGAATTCGTCTGCTGCAAGTTGAAGTCTCTTTGAAAAGGACTGTTTTCATAATCCTATCTGAAGTTTACTTTCAGAATCTAAGATAGTTAATAATGTAATACTCAGATGCTCACTAAAACAAGTGTTTCTCATAACCTGAAAAAGAGCTCTTTTAACCATATGAATGATGTGGACATCTGAAACAAACTTCCTAACTCTAACAGTGCTTTTGCAACTCAGAAGGCCTGAGCTGTTGTACAGAAAGAGGATGTGTGTGCCCTCAGTCACAATTTATGACTATATAACTGCCCTATAAATACTGTCAAATTCTGAGTTCCTCTTCCTGGAACATAAGATTTAAGAGGACAACACAGGAATGAAATGAAAACAAAACAAGCACTTCACGCACTTAGAATATCACAAGTTGCAGTATTCCACTATTTGCCTAGATAACAGCAACTCAAACACAAATGAAATATTTTTATTTCTCTATTTGTGTCTAACAATGGATACCTACCTACCCAAGTTTTAGTTTAGTAAAAAGAAAAAAAAAAAAAAAAAGAAAACAACAGCAGCTTTTCGTTTTAGCATCTCTTTCTTCTTTCTGGCTTCATGCAACAGATAAATTTCAGACATGAAGTTTAGGTAATCTGGATAACACATGATGTAAGTTCCTGTTCTGATACAAATCTGATATCCTGAGTTAATTCTATGCTAAATTAATATCTGAACTTTGCCTTTTTCATAACAGCGGCTATGTAATAGCTCACACAAAGCACCAATATTTAGTAAACAGTACCAAGCAAACAGCATATGCCAATAGAACATTATTTTGAAGATGCAGTTTCTGACCATTTCTAAAACCTGTAGGGGTTAACATATGAAATTCAGAAAAAATATTAGCTGTCAATGGTGCAATGAAATAATATATGACCCTGGTATCAGAACACAGTTGACCATAAGCAAGAAAAGCAGGGTGGAAATTAATATGGTGTAGTTTTTTTAAGTTTTAAAAGCTCTAGAGCATAGTAATGTTTAATTCATTGTGTTCTACATTACCAGTATTTGTTCACGGGAGCCACGGTAATATATTTTGCTGTTTATGTTCCAATAAGCACTGAGGCTGTCCAGGCACAAAAGCTGCACAGGAAAGAAAACATTCAACAGATTTCATACTCAAGATTCAACTCACTATATGGACTATATGTTTTCCACTTTGCTTTCCACTGCATAGGCAGAAAATGAAAGCAGTCTAGACAGCAAATCTAGTAACATCAAGATGTACTCAATCTTACATACTGGTTTTGAAGTGAAACATGAATTGCTACAAAGCAAGTCCTTCACACAAGTTTGTGTACATGTATTAAATATAACTCTGAACTGCAGGGCAAGGTTACACAAACCCAGCTTTTAGCCTAATAAAGAAACCAGGACTATTAAACCTTCTTATATTGTGTTCCTACCATTGCTTAGGTCTTTATATACTCCTTTATGCAAGGTGTTGGGAGGCAGGGGGAACAGAGAGACTGCTTAGTTACCAGAATCCCATTTACATTAGGCATATAAACTAGAATAGGAAATGGCAATTTAACAACCTAGTTGATATCACAGTTACCATGCAGATTCGCTGTACAATGCATGTAATGAGGAAATCATTGGTTACATTTAAGGGAAAAGTTTAAACCATGGACTGGAATGTTACGCCTTATTTAAGACAGTTATTTGTGCTCTTATTCTCTTTAAACACACAGCAAAATAAAGTTCATAAAACAAACTACCCAATTTTTGAGAACCCCAGATTATTTCTCGACAGATCAGTTGCTTTCTTCACATGTGTAAGAAAAAAAAAAATCACAAACCAGGCAAACAATAAATTACCTTGTATATTATTTTTGCAGCTTCATTCAGAATAGAAGGTGTCCAGTTCTCATTTGTTGTCTAAAAGTTCAAAGTAAAAAAAGTCATTCTGTGCATCTTGACACATTTGCAGTTTTATCCTATTCTTTCAAGCACAGAATGCATAATTTTGTTGCTACCTGACTACTGAAGCTAGATTCTCTAAACTGCATACACACAAGTCAAAATCCAACATAAAATATGTCAGTTTATTTGGATTTCAACTCCTTCCCCTACCCATAAAATCCTTCCAAATCCATGGAAAACGAAGGTCAGCTGAAATCTTCTCTACCCATTAGTCAAAGGCATAGCAAAATACCTAATTCTTTATCATTATGATGTAATGTTTCCCTGACTTATTTATTAAAGCTGGAAATAACCTGCCTTATGAAAGTAAACACATTTTGTTTTAAAGATCACTTGGAGTGCAAGAACAAATCACTATTATCAGATAGTGTGATATTCCTATGGTCTCCTGAGCTCCATCAGCAGAGGGGTGGCCGGCAGGGACAAGGAGGGGATTGTCCCTCTCTGCCTTCGTGAAGCCCATCTGCAGTGCTGCATCCAGATCCAGGCCCCCCATTCAAGAGAGATGTGGAGCTGTTGGAGAGGGTTCAGAGTAGGCCACAAAGATAATCAGGGCGCTGGAGCACCTCCCCTATGAGGACAGGCTAAGGGAGCTGGGCTTGTTCAGCCTGGAGAAGAGAAAGCTGCAGGGGGGACCTCACTGCAGCTTCCAGTACTTAAAGGGAGCACACAGACAGGAGGGAAATTGGATTGTTACAAAGGACGGTAGTGGTGGGACAGGGGGAATGGATTTAAGCTAGAGGAGGGAAGGTTTAGATTAGGTATCGGGGGAAGTTCCTTATGGAAAGAGTGGTGAGGTGCTGGAACGGGCTTCCCAGAGAGGTGGTGGATGCCCCAACCCTGGAGGTGTTCAAGGCCAGGTTGGATGGGACCCTGGGCAACCTTGTCTAAATGCAGGCCTGAGGTTGATGGCCCTGCTTGTGACAGGGGGGTTGGAACTCGATGATCCTTGGGGTCCCTTCCAACCCAGACCATTCTGTGATTCCTCAAAAGCCTTCCCTTCTGCTTGCACAAACTTCAAGCACTATTTGCATAAATAAGATAGTATGCATACAGTTGGAGGTACAGACAATCATCAAAACATCTTAGGTAATACTTTCCCTTTCTGCTACTCCTAAGACAAGTGAATTAAAAACAGAAAAACATGCATGCATAAACACATTACCAGTAAACTAAGCTCGCCCAATGTCACTCCCAAAGAAATAGGACACTGTGGATCTGTGATCTACAAAAAAGGGAAAAATAACAGCTATTTATTTCTCTTGCTGCAGACAGAGGTGTATCATTTAAAGTTGATGAAAATCCTGAGATGCTTTGAGGATCTTCCTTCGCTTAATTGTTCTAGCTGAAGCATTCTTGGAAGCCCCCTTAAGTTTGGACAAAAGTATTATGACTATAAAGATGTAGGACTTCAAGCTGAAAAATCTCATTCTAGCTTCTAAAATTTTCTCACAGGAAAGAACTAAAAACTAGAGAGAACCACACCTCAGTCAGCTCTATCATTTTATACCTTCCATCCCTCCTACCTCTACAAATTTAGTGTCTCTGAAAATACTCCCCAAAGAGGTATGAGAAATACTCCACATACAATGCTTTTATTTTATATTCCATTATCTCATCACAAACTGCTTTATCATTTTCCTAGATGGAAAATAGCAGCAGGCTGTAATAATATCAGTTTGGTTCATATAACATTCTCATTCAGCAACTAAGTGTTCTCAACTATTTGCCTTCTGATTATCTGTAACCCCACCAGTTCCCACCATTGTGGACTTCACCCAGGACACTGAAAAATTCTGTACATCAACTGCACACTAACATATGAGGAACAGCCACCATCCACATTTAGTGAGCAAGGCATCACTAGACAAGGTGAAAGAGAGAATATTTCACATTTCCAAAATATTTCTGGCTTTCAGTTATAGCTGGGGTACTGTATTGGAAGAAATGCAGAAGAAACCACAGTCACTCTTCCAAGAGTCTCTATGGACTAGGCCACGATGACTGCTCTCGAGTCCCATTTAAAATTAAAATAATACATTCCAGATACTTACATCATCTTCATATTTAATATGAATGCCTGTGATTTTGACTTGCACATTTTTTATAACTTGAGTCGCAAGCTTTTCTAAGAAAGTATCTTTCTTCTCCTCCTTTGGTTTGTCTAAAGCAATTTAAAAAAATAAAAATCAGCATTCAGTGTTGTAATTGCATCTAGAGTTAAACCACACCAACAGCTACACTAATGAAAATTTAATATTTACTCCAACGTTAATATTTAACATTTCAGTTTTAGGTTACAGAGATTACATATTTGCATTTTTTCCTTTTCTGTACATCCATATTCTGAAGATGTCATGTTAACTGTGTGCACACCACAAAACCACAGGAAAATTTCTGTCTAAATTTCAGTCAGAAGGGTTTAGCTTACAGCAGGTTCTTGTTTAATATACTTCTCCCCACTCCTTCCAAGGTAAGAAGTGCTCTCTTAAGTATCCCTTGGCAATTAACTAGGGTTTACAACAAGCAAATAGGTACATGTATAGTTTAGCACAAAATAAGCACTGGAATAACCAGATGAAGGTAATACTCACACAGCAAGTCCATTAGCCTTTCATACAACACTGCCTGAGAAGGTCAAAAAGCTGTCATACCATAACTGAAATGAACTGTTACTCTGAAATACTACATTTCTTCCATGCTGGACTTACACTATGACCATTTAAGCTAGGTTCAGACTTCACTACACCAAGTAGCAATAGCTGACTGTATGCTGAACAAGATAGGGCAGCAGAAGTTGCATACCCACACAACTTCAGCATTCCAGCCAAGACAAATGTATCCTTGCCAAGGTCGGCGGGTCAGTATTTAAAAATCACTTATTATTGAAATGGCATAACTCGAAAATAATTTTCTCAGGCCGAGTATTTCAACGTTATCTAAAACTCAGATAGATGAGATGCTTCTTCTCTAGCTGTCTTTACAGACTAGCTTGTCTTTTTCAGCATTCACCTTACAAAGCAGCCATCTCTGTAGGTACCACTAATCAGCCTACCAAGCTTCTCCATTTTTGCTGGAAATACTACAGATGGCTCAAGTTGAAGAAACAGTCAGATGTATATCTTTGTACATCTTGCTATTAAAATTAGAATATTTTTCTAAGCTCCAACAGAGGTTTGCGAGATTGCTTTAAAAATAAAAAATACTTTGTTATTGAACACGTATTAAGACTATTTTAGTAAAGACAGCATTGGATTTGAAAGAAAAAGAACATTAACGCAGAAGAATTAAAAACATTACACTAATTTTACATGCAACTAATTTCTTCCTACTAATCATGTCTTCACAACTCCCCCTCCCTATTAACAGAATCTATACTATATTGATAAAGGAAAACAAGACAGGGCAGAAGTGCTCACTGGAGCTTCATGACCTCCAAGTGCAAGCAGGCAACCCACTGACATTTTTTGGAGAAGATGCAGCTTCCAGCAAACAAACAAACAAATCTGATATCTTACAAAAGTTATCTAGGGTCCTCACAAAGTTTCTACTCCAATAACAAGTCTATGCTGCATCTTCCTCCAAGGCCAAACACATAACACAACCACGTAGGACACGGCAAGCTGTTCTTAAACACATGCTAATAGGGAAGACCTGCATAGTTAGGTGCTTGCAGGCAATGACTATCACCCTGGGGAAAAATATCAGGTTCACTGCTGTCAAAATATCAGTCATACCACTATGATAGCTAATTAGAACAGAAGTTAAAAGGTACTGAGAAAGACTGCTTACTGTTTTACTTACTTTACCTAGCTTACTGCTAGGTATCATCAGCCTATTATCAGATTTACTTTACTAGAATATTACAGAAATTACAAGAATATCTCTCTTCTGCAAGCAGGTTTTCCCACGGTTACAGTGAAGTGCCACTCATCAGCCTACCAGATGTGTACATTTTTGCTGGAAATGCTACAGATAGCTCTGTCTGTTTCTTCAACTTGAACTATCTAGGTAGAGAGAAACAAGGACTCTCTTCAGTCTTACTGGATCCATAGAATGTGTAAACAGCAAAACATAACTCTCTCCAATCTATGTCCTCTCTTTCAAACAAGGGAGGGGGGGAAGTCAGTGTATGTATACTCAAAACTAAGAAAAGTTAATGCAAAAAGCAAACAAAGAAGAAACAAGTCTTAAGAGTTAAAAGCCATAACTTTTACCCACCTTTTGAGTGATCATGACCTTTAAAGGGTCTCTTAAAATGCTTTTTATATTTTTTACGCTTACGTCCTTTTTCAGTGCAAGCAATTTTTTGGGAGAAGGATAAAATTCAAGTTAGTAAAGCAGAAATGTAAGAAAACATAAGAAAAGATGGAAGAAAGTTTAGCTTGTCATAAAGCAGAATACATGAGTAAGGTCTCATTAGAAGCTTTTGTAAAAATTTCAGATCTGTTAAGGAAGCAGTGAGCTACTTGTCATAGCACAGAGCCTTATTTTTCATAAATACATGAAAAATACATATATGTTACATATATCTAAATTAATTTTTTTCTTTCCTTTTTAAGACACTGAAGTTTAAAGCCCAAGTCAACTACACAGCCAGTAAAAACTTAGTATTTGCTACACAAATTTCTACTGGATTAGTGGTCCTGCCAATTTTAAGGTCAAGGCATTTAATTCAACTTTCATACACTCCCTATATAACACCTCAATAGTTTAATGAATGACAAATAATCACCAGACTTCCCCACAAATGCATACCCAGACTTCTTCATGTGTGCGTTGCATAACGTAATTCCAGATCACCTATGTCCAAAAGAACTAAAAACAGAGCCACGAGTGCTTGTTAGAAACCCTGGTGAATAAGCATTGCTGTAATCCAATTGTTTGGGTTTTATTTAATGACCTCAGGCACAGGCAGAATTCTCGTAACTGAACAGTTAGTAATATACACATGTGGGGGGAAAAAACACCACAGAAGTTTAAATCTGGAAGAGGCCTTCATTATGCAAAGGCATAACTTCCAAGTTAAGATATTTGAGATGTACATGGAAACCCAAAGACTACTTTCCAATGTGATTCTCATGCTCATCAATAGTATGGTATGAAAGCGATCTGAAAGAATGATAAGAATAACTGTGAAAAAGCCATACTAAACAATGACCCTCTAAAAGCTTTATGTGATATTAGATTCCATTATTTGCACACGAATTATGATTCACACAATCAGAACCATCTCAAGAATTAAATTAATGCTCACGTTTTTCCACGTCTAGAGAAAACCAGTTTGGTGACTTGCACCGTTTCCTTCTGTCTCTGGCTGTATCGGGGAAAAGAACTGAGCGATCAGGCTGCCTGTGCTTAAGTTTAAGAGGTTGTAGCACAAGAAGGGTGTAACCCACTAAAGCAAGAAGGAAGCAAGTGCATATAACTCTGGGGAATAACTTTATTTTTATGTAATCTGCATGCCTCTTCAAACAATGGAGGAGAAAGTGCCTGCCAAGATTTCAACCTGTCTTGCAGGTAAGGTGATCACCCTACAAATAACACAAAAAGGGGAAGCTATGCTAGATGCAAGTAATGTTTTCTTTTCAATAGTTCCTTTAACAGTACAAGTAATTCTCTGAAATTCTATTCCCAAACCACAGCTCACATCACTTACTATCAGATTTGTAGTTCTCGAGTCTTTCACACCCATGTATGACAAAACTAAGGCAACATGGTTTTCTCAGTTACCCACATCCATTATTATAGAGAAACTAAATGTATGATTTTAAGTTTATTCTAAACCCACACAAAATTAAAAACCCACCAAGTACTTTTGGCTAAGAATAAAATTCTGAAAATCTCCTTCAAGATAAAAATACAGCAGGTACAACATGGAAACGGTTCCTCTGATTTTCAGTGGAAGCTTCTTCCTTGCCTCACTTGACAGCAATCCAAAGAAACAGAACCAGGGAAAAGCATGCCAAATGCCTTCAAACTGTTATGGATGATTTTGCATGTCCACAGTTTCAAGACAGCATGAACTTCCAGTATCTTAAGCCCAGAAACATTAAGTAAGGATAATTACTACTCTCAAAAAAACACCTGAAGACAGCATTTAAAACTATGCCACAATGTTGTCAGTATTTTATAACATTCTAGAGCTCAACATAGGTGATGGAAATCTGACTGGTCTCTCCGTCTTCTTGAACAGCCCCTTGATTAAGACAAGACTAGCCACTGTATGTTTCCACTTGAATTCACAGTCACTAAAATCTCATTTCTTATTACAATAAGTGGATGTTTACTGTACTAGTATTGTTTTTTCATTTCTCTTTCTCTTTTTCATTTCTACATTTCACTGCATTGGGTGTGGAGACTGTTTAAAAATGAAAGCTGCATACTCATCGTACACATGCAAAACATAACCATGCATACCCACCAGGCTTTGTGTCCTTGTAAATCAGACTCTCCAAACCATACAAGGAATCTCGTGAATGAGTGCCTTGGTCCACATGGCAGCAAATAACCAAACAAATCATTTTGTTTAAAAGAAGGCAATACACTCCTAATTTCATGTTAGCTTTATAAAACTCATGTGACATTAGTATTTCCATTACAGTATCTGACAGCCAGAGGCACTGCACAATATCTAGTTTCAAAGATAAAGGCAGATTATGCGATATTCACTTTACTTATAACCAGCAGAGGACAAGCTTCTGTCTCCATATATGAGTTTTGATACTGACAGATTTTAATAGCTTAGAATACAATGTTTTGTCACGTTGTTGTGTCAGCAGGTGTTTTTATCATGTACCCATCACACTACAATAACCACACAGTGGCATGACCATTTTTGCTCAATATTTGAGTAACAAGTCTAAAGGAAATATTGCCAGGACTCTTTGTGCCAAAAGACTCTTAAATAAATGCAAACAATGAATGAAGATTCTAAATACATTAAGGTGAGTACTAATCAGAAAAGTAAATGAAGCTGAGAATTCCTTGGCCCTCATGTTTCCTGGATTTTCACCAGCTACCGTGTCTTAAAAGCTCGCAGAAAGAGATGAACTTTAAAAGTTTATTGTACAGTAGAGCAACTTGGCCCCGAGACTTGTGTATCTAGTAAAAGCAAGGGATCTAAGTATGGATGAACTACACAAGTCTTCCTGAGTACAATATTCTAGTACAGCACCAGAAATACAAATAGCTACCACTAACATATGATCCTACAATATCTCAAGATGAAAATTACATCATGCTGCAGTATGATGGAGGATAACTACAGTTTAAAATAATTTAATTTGAATGTTCCTTTAATTTTTCCTGCACATGGCTGAAAGTTTAAAACTGCAAAAACTAGACCAAGCTTAATTCTAGTTCTTTTAAATAAGAAGTTGAGCTACTAAGATATTTTTATATAACTTTTTCAAAATTTTTAGAAATGCTGAATGTAATAAGTTTATCTCAAAAACAGTGACAGTCCCAAGTGCACAGACTCACTCTTAATTATATGAAATTCCACAAATGAAATTACTCAAGCAGTGCCCATTAGGTTAAACTATTTTCGTTATATTATTCCTTCATCCTATTGCTACTGATACAAAGAATAAAGGCTGAAACACTGCTTCTTGCCAGTTTCCAACTCCTACACAACCAAGGTTAAATGTCTACAAACATTACTTTGTTCCAGTATTAAGTAATGGCTGTAAAACTAATTCCTGGAAGTTCTCTCAGCTCTCATACAGTTTCTGGCAAATTAAAGACAAGAAATAAAGCAAGGTCTCTTTCACCACTGTAACCAGACTGCCAGATTGCTACCTAAAAGTGCAAATGTACATCTCAAACTAGCAAATTGGGAATATGGCATTAGAGTCCCTGGAATTCCATTATAGTGACTGGAAAATTAAATAAGATATTACAATCAAGCTATCTTTTTCCAAGCTTTCTAATCATCCTTCCATTTTCAGCAACTTTTCCAAGGCTTGCATTTTAAGAACCACTATATTACCAAGCAGGTGGCACTTCAGACAAAACTTCAGTAATAACTTTTTCCTCTACTGTGTGCAGTTATCCATCATTAGTTCTCAGCTTGATTTCTATCCATAGAAGCCTAACTTATACCATAATTTTGTTAAAGGTATTTTTTGCTGTAAAAATACAGCCAATCAAAACCACCAAAGACAATAAATTGGATAACTGGCCTGAAATGGTCAAGTCTTTAAACCTATATTTAAAAGTTTAAAATTTTTTCATAATCTAGATCAGAAGTTTAGGTAAAGCTTCCTGTGCTCATTTTCAACTGTTTTCTTGCATTGTGAATTATTTCCTGCTCATTTCTCAAACTAGTGAGAAAACATAACAGCATAAAAGGAAAGCAGAAACTGAAATAAAAGCATTAGGGTTGAAGTGCAAATTTACAAAATCTTACCATTCTCCTTAAAGTTCTCTTTAAGCAGAGAACAACCTGTCACATGTAGCTTTACAACACATTAAACATCCATTACTGAAGCTCTAAAGCAAGTTAACAGTAGTAGCCTCGTGCACTGCAGTTTCTATCTTTGGGCTGTTACCAGAGAGCTTTAACTAAAACCAGACATACCTGGTTATCAAATTCCTGTTTCCAATGGGAGCTGACTCGATAAGTAAAAGGTAAACAAAACAAGGAACATCTCTTTCAAGCTTTAGAGGAAAAACACTTTTCAAAGCACTATAGGAAAATTACTGAGACACTCAACCCAAATTTATGAAGTCAATCACAAAAGAGTGCATTTCTTTCATAGCACAGTCTAAGTCTTCAAATTCCAGAGGATATTTGTATTAACTCAGTACCTTTTTCCGCTGCTTTCTGCAAGGCTTCCTCAATTCGTGCCAGTTCCTTTTGTTTATTATCCTGCAAGTATTTTTCTTCCTTCTCTGCATCATATTTAATGCCTGCAAACCAAGTTGGGACAGATTTAATCCTAAATTTCAAGTTATATAAATGAATAATCAAGCAGTGCACACTACGTTCAACGTTATTTTGAAAAACACCTTGCTCAAGATAAAAACCATTCTAGGTATAATCGCTGAAAGCTGCATCCAACTTCTAATTTTGTTATTTTTACACAGTAAGGCACAAAAAGATCACATCAATATTTTAGCATTTTTTCATGGGAGAGCCATTCCATTGAAATTCAGACCCTTAGGTGTGACCTGTTCAATACAAGGCAGGTTTTTAAGTTCTACATATATGATGCTCTAGAAACTCACAATTTTTCTTAACATACCAAAGGTTCTGACTACACAGAAAACTAATCAAGTTGTCTGATCCTACTCCCTCTCCCTAAAAACTTTCAATTGTTATTGTCTAGAAGCAAATGAACTTCATATCATGCAACAGCCAAAAGATCTCAAGGATGCCAGGAAAGTGGATTCAGGATAAGCACACAGAAGAAACTTGCTGTCTTGTGTTGAACTTGCAATGAATACAACCACAGATTTCCCTAAAAAGAAACAAGCGCTATTTTTTTCCCCACCCTTCTTCCACTAACTTGCCAGCATTTGTCTAGAAATTTCCCTGAGGGAGCAGAACACAAAAAATGGGAGCTTACATGAACTACTTGCTTTTATATACTCAATTACATGGTACCCTTCAATATTTTTCTCTTCCATTATGTGTAGTATAAGAGTTTACATACTTGCTCCAGGAACTATTAGAAGATACAAGCCTTCTAGAGTTGCAACAACTGCCTCTCCATAGAGATTCTTCCAAGGAATCTTCAAAGTAAGTTTATCTAAACAAAGCAGATAGAGTTACATTAAAAAAAAAAAAAAATCCATGCTGTGCTTAGCCCAAACACCACCTCAGGCACTGAACAGCACTACAGCTGTATCTTGATGTCCTAAGCACCTCAGAAAAGAAGGAGAAATTATATGAGTCTAAACATTTTATAAAGCCCTTGAAGTGATAAAATAAAAGCCACATATTTAAATTAGAATCAGATCAAAAACTGAGAAAATGACTGGGATGAACATGATTTTCCCAGGGAAGTAGAACAAGATATACAACACACATTTATCTCCAACAAATGTTTCATATGAAAAAGCAATGCTCCCTAGAAGAGAAAGGAATTTTTTTAAACATATATCTAAGTTCCAAAACCCTTGGCACATTTTCCAGTTTCAGGAATCTTACTTAAATGCTTCCTATTCCTAACTTGTTCTTTAAAGAGCCACATTCTGCCTATACTAAACCACTCCCTTGGCCACTCACGTATCTGTGTAGAACCTCTGAAGACATGTTTTTCATACTGGCCTGTTAAGTTACACAAACAGGGTTGGCCAGATTACATTTTATGATTTGACCAGGGCAGCCAAGTTCGACTACTTGACTAGTTTCAGCAGCAAGTAAAACTACAGAGATCTCAAAGTTTGATAAAAGAAATTCAGGCCTGTACTAAAACTTTAATTTCAAGACTTATTTCCACTGAAACAAACACTTACCAATCTGACCAACTTTTATTCTAAAAGGTATATCCAGTTCACTCTGTAAAGAAAAGAAAAAAGAAGTATTAACAGATCCATGTATTGTAAAGATAATAATTTTGCTATATAAACCAGCCTACCTTTACTATTTTCCCAGAACAAAAGTTCCAGAACAGAAACAGTTCTCTCTATGCCAGAGATGTAAGTATTTAGCAATCCTCATGTGAACTTAGGAATCCACAATACGACTAGGCTTGTAGAGAGCCTTAAAAGCATTTACACATTTCTGGCAACTCGCTTCATGCCTTGGTCCAAAGGTTACTAAAAAGTTAAATTTTATCTGTATACATGAAACTTGTATTTTTTCTTAATTTGACCTGTAGGTTTTTAACTTTTTATACTAGCACTTACTATTTATAAACATATAAAAATGTAACTAGAAATACTGACAAATTATTTGCAAAATACCTGCCAAACATCAAGATGGCTCATAAAAATTAGGAAAATATGTAAGTGAACAACTATTGCCACCAACTAAAACCTCACGAAGTATCTCTCTCTTTATTTAGCATACAGCAAAATCAGGGATACAACCAGAGGAATATTAAGAATATAAAAAAAGAGAGATGACCTAAAGAGCGTAGGAAAAGTTAAATAAAAAGCAAAGACCGAAAATTAAGTAAAAATTTAATACTCCAGAACTGTCTTGCCCTGGTATTCATTTCAATTCACCACAATTCCAAGACCTGAAGTCTTCATCTCAAAGATTGGTTAAAAAAAAAAAAATTCCAAATGAGACTAATATTAACAACTTCTCTCTAGTGTTATCATTGTTAGCAACTATGCCGATAATACTTCCTTCCTGTCTTCAACTCCCAGATTACAAAGATACTTGTATCAAGAGCTTTGAAGTACAAGAAAATTAAAAGGAATTGATGAAATGGGCAAGTTAAATAAGAAACTTCAGAATAATAAAGGAAAAGCAATGATTAAGTCGTACAGAAATCCAACATGGTTTTGATTCTCAAAACAGAAAAAAAAACCAACCCAGTTCTCTCTAGCGGAGTTTGAAGCACACTGAAGACTGCAATAAGATTCTCTCACTAGTATAGGTATTCATTATCTCAATTAAAGAATGTAAAAATCAGTCAAGTTTGTTGGGTGTCTTTTCAGACAATACAGGTATTTATTTCTTGGTTTTCATTCACTCCACCACTCCTATCTTAAAAATAACGGAATACAGCATTTGAATAGCCATATTTATTTTCAGAAAGTACACATCTTAATTCCTAACAGTTTTAACAAGCATCAATTTACATAGAAAGTCATAAATATAACCTTTAATGTCATCAACTGATGTAGCAGGATAAACTTTTTCTCCCTTGTCCCCACGCCAGCAACTGAGAAACAAACCACTGTCTTTCAGAAAAGAAATTAGATCAAACAATTTACAGGAGCCAGACCTAGAAAGTCCATTTATTTAACCAAAACTGGAAAAAAAATTTGCAAAGGCCTATAAAAACCTATTCAATGTAGTACATCACTGAATGTAGTACAGAAGCATACAAACACCTACTCTGTGAACATCCAAGAGAGGAAAAATAACCCTATGATTTAGGATTAGCATAATCATAGAACAGAATAGTAGGATCACAGAATCATTTTGGTCAGAAAAAAACTTTTAAGATTAACGAGGCCAATCATTGGCCAACCATAGGGAAGTTGTGAAGTTCACCACTAAACTGTGTCATGAAGCACCACATCTACACATCTTTTCAATCCCTCCAGGGATAGTGACTCAACCACTTCCCTGGGCAGCCAGTGCTTCACAAAACTTTCACTGAAGAAAATTTTCCTCACATCCAATCTGAGCCTCCACTGGCACGACTTGAGGCCATTTCCTCTTGTCCTATTGCTTGTTACTTGTGAGAAGATACTAACAACCACATCACTACAACCTCCTTTCACAGTTGTAGACTGCAATGTCTCCCCTCAGCCTTCTCCAGACTAAACAGCTCCAGTTCCCTCAGTCACTTCTCATAAGACTTTGCCCTCCAGACCCTTCACCAGCTTCGTTGCTCTTCCTTGGACATGCTCAAACACTTCAATGTCTGTCTTGGGCCCAAAACCGAACACAGCACTAGAAGTGCTGAGCACAGGGGCACAATCACTGCCTTAGTCCTGTTGACCACACTATTTCTGATACAGGCCAGGATGCTGTTGGCTGCCTTGGCCACTGGGCGTACTGCTGGCTTGTATTCAGCCAGCTGCAGACCAATACCCCCAGGACCTTCTCTGTCAGGCAGTTTTCCAGCCACTCTTTCTCCATCTTGTAGCATTACCTGGGGTTGTTGTGACTCAAGTGCAGGACCTGGCATTAAGTCTTGTTGAACTTCATGCAGTTGGCCTCAGCCCATTGATCCAGCACTATACAGGTACAGTCACAGCAGAAATTCAATCCTTTAAGTTGTACTGGATGACCAAAATGGTAACAGAAATACACCGGTATCTTATTTAATAAAAGTTTTATCATTTCAAGCTCAAGTACTAGGAGAGGTTAGATTTGCATATGTGCATAGGATACTGGGAAACTTACTTCAAAACCCAATAACTCACTCCCAGAAGTTATTTCTCTTTTCTAAAAAAGAATGCTTTTCAACCATAGCTTCTTTCCTTTCTCTTCCAGCAATATGACCAATATTAGAAGCAGTTAACCACGGACTTGCTTCCAACAGCAAGTAAAGAAAGCATACTGTGTCACGTTAGACTATGGTAAGTAGTATTTTACACTGTGATTTAATCTTGAGATGTAGAAAAACAATTTTTAAAATATTAGAGTACTTACTAATGCATTTTCCTTTATCTGTAAATTGTCGAGTGCCACATTACCTATTTAGAAGAAAAAGAGAAGCACAGAACAATGACTTAAACTCTCATGTGTACTTGGGGAGGTTGTAGTTGGGTTTCTTGTGCATGGATAAAATCTGGAAACCTTATTCGAATTACTAAATAGCACCCCAAAAATGTATAATTTCTGTAAGCCACTGAAATTTGATTATTCAGGCAAAATTTCAGGGTGGAAGAAATTGCATAAATATCAGCATCTTAAGACATCTGCATGTTTCTACTCCATTAAATACACCTATAACCATAGGAAATATCTCTTATTATTCACTTTGTTGTGAATGATGTGTTAAAAAGTTCACTACTGTGGCAAGAGCAAAGTTAAGAGGACATGAAAAGACTCATCCCTTGTGTATGGAAGACACATAAAACAGACAGCTTCCTCTAAACAGTACTTCCATTTTTTCATACCATAGGGTAGCAAACTGAAACTGTGCTATAACATCTGTTAAATACACATGATTTACACCAACACATTAGCAGGTAGAAAGGTGCAGCTCCCCAAGCAGCCTGCCCTTCCTCCTGGGGTCACAACACATGAACTACTGCACACTCCCGCACGCCACAAACCCAACAGCACACTTGTACTTCCAGCCAGCATGATGTGGAGGCTTGATCTTAAAGTAACACAAAAAACAACATCAACAAACCCACAAAACAAACAAAAAACGCCAAGCAGCGGCGGGATCCTTGCAGTTTCCCGGCCCAGTGGTCTTGAGGACAGTGACCTGCGCCCACTCCTCGCCTCTCGGAGGAACTGCCACAGCTGGGAGGTTACTGGGGTATGGGCGCCCAGGCCTTCACCTCGTGTGGAGGGAGACCCTAACTTTACTCATCCTCTCCCCACAACCTGCTGCCCGGTACCTCCCTCCCGCACCCTCCACAGCGACCTCGCGGCCGGAGCCCCCGCCCGCCTCGGCGGAGAGCCCGCCACAGGAGGGCGCCGCAGCCGCAGCCCCACAGACCGACCTGACGGGTCGCCCGACTTCCCCAGGAGGGTGAGAGTGAACAACAGGGAGGGGATCCCAGGCCAGGGACACAGAGCTACCGACGGTCCATCACGGGGAACGAGACGGGTTCCGAGGCCACAGACTGACTGACTGCCCCTCACAGCAGGAAAGGAGACTGGGGCAGGTCCGCGGCCACCGACTGGCACACCGTCCCCAACGGAGGGCCGCGGCTTCACAGCTCGCCCGCTCCTCGCAGGGGGCCGCAAACCCCCAGACATACCGCCCCTCAGAGGGAACGGCGGTCCCACAGCCCGCCCACCCCTCACGGGGAATCGTAGCTAACGAGACCCGCTCCCCGCAGCGAGAAAGCGCCCGGCCCCCGGTAACAGCAGCGGCCCCGCATTGCCGCGGAGGCGGAACGGGAGAAGGAAGGGGCTTCCTTACCCCCCCATATGCCCAGCTTGAGCTGAGACTTGTTCAGGTTCTCCACATAGTCGCCCAGGAAGCGGTTCAGAAGATCCGCCACCACCGACTCCAGCACCATGGCGGAGGCCGCCCCCCCGCGAACGCCAAGCGCAGCCCACCGGCAGGGAAGGGGAGGGGGCGAGGCGCGGCGTAGACTAGCGCCGGGCACGTCTCCGGCGGTCAGGTGACGGGGCGGGGCGCGGGCGAGCGCCTGACGGCTGGTGGGGCGGGACCGGGCGCCTCTTCGCGCCGGGCCAGCTGTAGGGTCTGCGCCGTGCTGCGGCGGGAGGGCTTGGACCGGCTGCCCCCCGGGCACGAACCGACTCGCGGTCGCGTTTCCCGAGCCACGGGCCGGGTTAGGGTGGCCCCGTGCTGGGGCGGCTGGCTGTGCCTCAGGGCCGCGGAGGCGAACGGGCGCGTGACGGCGGGAGTTGGCGGTACTGCCGGCGGCGCCCCCGCGCGGCGCGGCCGCAGCCAGCGTTGCCTCGGCTCGTCAGGAGCGAAACGACCGCCCCGGGCTAAGCGCGGCCACGGCTACCTGCCCGTCTATCACCGGCACCCCGATCTCGCCGGCCTCATGAAAGGCAGGCGGGTTTGACCGGGCGCTGGCGGGGCGGGGTGCAGAAGGCCCCCCGTCCCGATGCCCCTCAGACGTTTCCCGCCGAAAGCTGCGTCTGCATCTGAGGTACAGCGTTAATAGCTTGTGTGTGCGACCGCTGGGCTCCGGCGCGATGGTGCCCTTTCCGGTTCGGCTCGCTGCTTAGGATGTATCCGCACGCTGAAGGCCGCCTCCAAGACGAACACCAGCCGGCGCTGCTTCAGCTAAAACCTGAGTTGTGCTACGGTTCATAGAAAAACTCATTTCTTGTAATCCAACCATCCGAGAGACGTGAGAAGTCACAGACGAGGCAACACGAATAAGGACGTCGGTTGTAAAACTCGGATTTTTTAGAATTAATAGCACTGAAGTCTGTAAGAGCAGGCTACGCTGTGGGGTGAGCCTGCAGGTAGTGATGTCAATACTGGAACAGCCTTTTAAAACTATGGGGGACTCATCTCCAACCAGTCATGCAGAGTCGTTCTGACTTCATAGGAGTCCCATTATTTGTGGGAGGACAGCACTTGAAGCTCCAAATGACACGTTCAATCTAAAAATGTGTTCCAGTGACAGGAAGTTATACTAGCAATACCATTCAGCCTCAAAAATATATTAAAATACATCAAGACATGGTCCGACTGTTAACAGGGTGAGAAAAATACTGCTTCCAACAGTATACAAATATATTGTTGGAGCTTTGTGCAAGAAGATGTTGCAAAACCACAAGTAGCTTAAGGAAGGGAATTGTGAAGCCAGGTACCAGCCCACATAACTCTTGTGTGACTGCAGAATTCAGCATACCAAGGAATAAATGCCAGGTTGTTCCTGGGAAGACAGTTGTTGGCTATTGCTAGTTGACCACACTTTTGCCCCAGTTAATGAGAACAATGAAGTAAGAAGAGACCAGATATTACAAGAATTTCTTACAGTTTATAAAGTCAGAGCTGAAAACCAGAAACATCAACCTAAACCTTACTGCCAGAGTCTCTATGTTCCTCACTGTAGCCAGTGCATAGCCTTGCTGGTTTTAGCAGTCATGTGTGTCACAGATAGAAACGTGTATTAGAAAGGTTGTTTCCATGATGATGTTTCACTGACTCCTAGAAAACAGTAACTCTTACTGAAGCATTTTCCGCAATATCTGAATGACATAATACTAATTTTATTGAACAAGCCATATTTCATGCAATTTTTTTCTTCTTTTCCAAAGTCAAATTAATCCCTGACAATTTTTTTTAAACTGAAGTAACATGTTAATACAATTTGTCTTCCATGATGCCTTAAAAGTCCTTTGACAGTTACTGAATTCTGCATATTTTGTTTCAACTAGAGGAGATAGTTGTAGCCAAAAATTACTGTATTCTTATTCTACGGTCTTTTTAGCTACTTACGGGAAGACAAAATGCTAATCAAGTGGACTAAAGAAAGTATAGAAAATGGTAATTTATATTTTATTTGTTTACTTCTTTTTCTGTGGTGTTGGCTGTTCAAAGCCATTCCTATCATAGTGAAGTGGCAACACAAGGAAATCTGACAGGAAATGGTAACTAGAGCTCCTGCTGCCATTCTGATAGGTAACAAGCTTTCATTTGTGATTTTTTTTAATAAATTTTTAAAATACTTTTTCTTGTCATGCTTTTATGTATATGAACCACAACTGCATAACTAAGGTTTGAGTAAACGTACTAGCAAATCAGTGGCAAATCTTAGGGTATGTAAATATAAGAACAACAATACAAGTCACTGTAATTAAATGTTCATTGTAACAATTATACAATATAGTCAGAATATCCATTTTCTACTTAACTTTTCATAAATGTCATAATGATTTCTGCACCGCAAAACAGAAAGAAAAGTTAATCACAACTATAAAGGGTTTTAAAAAATATAAGAAAATTGCTGCTATGTAGGTAAATAATTTCCTAATTGATTAAGGTGTCTACCCAAAGAACCTGAGGAACTCAGGTGAATTTTTAAAATCTACTTGTTGTAGCATATATTTCAGTAAATGAAATTTCTACTGCCTTTTGCAAACTTGGTTACCTAAAAGAAATATATGACATAATGGAGCAAAAGATTACTCCTGAAGCAATGTGATTTCACCTGGAAAAGAATTCCAGCAAGCTGTATCTGTGCCATATATCCTGTTTCAGTAAAACCCACCTAGACTTTAAAAAATAAAAGAAAAATGAAATGAAGAATGGAAAAACTGTGAAGGCAGCAGTGTTAATGGACATTTCATCAAACGTGTGTAGTTAATTAAAGTACTGAGATATTATCTGAAAATAAAGACAGTAGTTTTTGCACATTCGTTACCAAACAATCCTTTGGAGGTCTTCCTGAGCCTCACTTGCAGATAGGATGGTGCTTAAAAATTACATTGACACAGCTCCTCTATCTTGGTTGGTATCATTCCTTGTTTCTCAATGAAGAAGATACGCAGTCCAAAATAGGGCAGGCAGGCGGGAAGGGAACAACTCCCCAAAAAACCTCATGACTGTGAGTTCTGTATCTGAAAGAACAGGCACAGGAAAAATAGGCATTTTGGTATTTGCTTACCATTCACAGAACAGACAGATAAGGTTCGTTCACCTTGGGGAAAAACCTGTGCATTCTATCCATTTTTTCTAAGTATCAACATTGAGTAGAGACGACTGGTTTGATAAATATGAATGGATTCGGTTTCACTCAGTTGAAAGTCAAAAATCCCAACATCTTCTGGGTGATGCACAGAGGCTCCTTGTGTATTAGTGTAGCTCTTCATTAAATAAGAGGATCTGGGCATTCCATCACTTCTTAATAATTTAGGAAAAGAAAGAAAACAATAAATACAACAGCCTAACAGTTAACTTTGTGGTTTTGCTATTTATGTGGCAAGATTTGCTCAAACATCTTAGGTTTCTTTACAAAAAATGACACCTAAAAATCTTAGGAAATCTTCATTGAAAATATCAGTTAAAGGTTCCATTTTATGAATAGAAATACACATTGCAACAACAAATACTTATTTAGTGTTGCCTGTTACACAACCTTGCATGCATATATAAGTAATAGGCAGAGCAATTCTAATGCTAATCTGGGGTGGGTACACAGACTGATAGCTCAATAACCATCTTTCTTCTCTGTGTTAATATTACAAGATATCCAGCTTCTGCCATCTGACTGTTGGCAAGCAAACAGATGGTAAATTTTATCCACTGTACCTTGATAAATAGCGTGTATGCCTGTTAGCATTTGGGAAATCAGCCAGGTAATGTGGCATCAAGTCTCATCACAAAGTCTACAAAGATGAGAGGAATTTGTCATGTGCTAGATGAGGTTGCCAAGAGCCATATTTGGGAAAGTTTTGAAAATATCTGAAACTGTCTATGCTACACCTTCTCTGAGCAACCTGTTCCTTATCTGCTCTGGTTATTGAGCGTGGGGTTTATTCCTTTTAGCTATTGAGAATTTCCCTTGCCACAAGTTTTTATTTTTACAGTCTCAAAACTATATTTAAGGCATATAGTTTAGGACTTAACATCAGTATGGATGATTTTGCCACATTGCCTTCTCTAAAGAAAAGTTCTATATTCTATGGAAATAACAGTATTTGATATTCATTTTAATTTTATTTACTGCCTAATTTAAAATATTTATAACAAATTATTTTTTCACTGCTTTTAAGCTCATTTCCACTTAGTCCACAGGTGACTTCCTTAATGTTGAATACATTTCCAGAAAATAAGGGAAAACAAAAGGTGTCTCAACAATTATGTCAGATATTAAAATAAACACCCAAAGTACAAAAATTAGAATAGCAAAATAGTTAGAATAGATGCTATTACTTAGCTGCTAGAAACTGCTAAGTGGTAAGAACATTCTTAGACATCTTGCAACACTTACATCAGTTATGTTAGCAGTAAGTAAACCCAGCAGATCAGGATATATTAACATGTCTGAAGCACTGAGATTCTAATACACTGAAATTTGTTTTCCCTCTTCTTCTGTGATAGCTGGGTATCCCTGAAGAACTCACATCTGCAAAAGCTATGGTACTATTTCAACATGTCCTCTCTGTCTGTGATGGAACACAGCCTTTTTACAAAGCAACAAAGCTGACCTTTATTCATAAAAACACCCTCAATTATCTGGAGAAACCCCAGGTTTTAGCCAGACATGTTGCCTAAATTCTGACACAATGATTATATTTTTCCCCTACAAAAATGCGACATCTCTTTCTAAATAACTGTGCACACTCTCCCACTATCCTCCAAGACACACTCTACATAACATCATCCTTGCTGGCTAGTGTGAACAAGTTTTCAGAGAAATCAGATAAAAAATGGCATTCCCATTGACTTTTCATTGTTAAAAGCCTAGACCCAGAGCTTTTAATCTCTTTCATGTGATTACAAAAACCATAGTTTAGGTACTACCTGGTAAGCAATAGAAGAATCATTTCCTCTACCAACTCTATCTTATCTGCTTCTATGATATTTATTAATTAGTATCTGCATTTCTGCATTAAATTTCTAGGAGAAGAGGCTTAGTCTAGCTGATCAGTATTGATCACATGCATGTCATACCAACAGAGAATTGAAACATAAATTACACTGCTATCTTTTATCCTGAGCCAGGGCATCTTCAAAAAAAACAGCTAATTTCTATCATAAGAAGAATCTAACTTAATTTTTCATGAGGGCTTTGATGGTATTTCTGAGAATCATAGCTGGTTTTAATTCAGTGATGTGCTGTGAAGATGAAACTAGCTGTCTAAGAAAATTGGTTGAAATAAGAATGCACTTTTTTAATGAATATGTTGCTTTTGAGTGGGGAAGGAAACAATAATAGTCTAGTCTGGACAAAACACATTTGTTTTTATATTTAAGTGTAATTTCATTCACTTAATAAGAACTTGAATTTATTAATGTGAAAGCATATTTACATATCTATTAATCCAAAGGCAAGCCATTTTGCCAGTATTATCAAAGGCAGCACAAGTACACTTGGGAAATACCTAAAGACAACAGTTCAAGGGATCTCAAGTTTTCATAAACTGTATTGCAGTTTGAAATGATCACCTTCTGGGTCTCTTGTCCTTCTACTGAAATACCCACATCCCTCTTCTAACATTTACTTTCTGTGCATATTTCATCATCTGTAACATATGCAAATGTAAAATTTTGGAAATTCTGACTTTTCTGTACTTTATTGCACAGCATCAGTTATATTTATCACACAAAAATTGACGTGCAGTATACAGTTAACAAGAGTAACAAGCATACAGGTTAAAGCACTTGCTATTAACTTTACCTAAAAATGTGTAGTTCCACTACAAGGCTTTTTTTCACTCTGCTGTGACCATTTACATAGATACATCAGTACTGCTTTATAAAGTCCAAAGGGAAAAAAACAAACAAACAAAAAAAAAAACCAAAAAAAAAACAAAAACCCACCACCTTTAATAAAGCCCATGGCAAGTGGCAAACCCTGGCTTAGAACTTCCAGGCATGATAAATTATTGAGAACAAGGTTAGGATGGGACTTGCAGCACATTCCTGTGGCAAGCAATGTGTTCTGTAGAGAAGCAATTGAGATTGTACCCTACCAGGAAAATATATGTTCCTAACTTCTTAGTTTCTGTATGCCTGCAGCACACTTTGAGAGTTATCCACCATCACAACACAAAATAACTCTCACAGTAAGGCTACCTGGATGGTTACCTCCAGTTGGAAAAGCATCACCTTCCAGTTGCAGACTCCAAAAGAAATAGAATTAGGCACTATGTAAAAAAAATTTCACTGGCAACAAAAATAAATCAAATTATTTATGTTTCATTCCATTCTAAAAGGCTTTTAAAAAATCAGCATGGCAATAAACAGAAATTAAATTATTGCTGCAGTTTTTTGATAGTGACAATTAAACTAGTGTTACAAGAAAAGCTTACAGATATTCCTCTACATCCCAAGAGAAACCTCTCAAGTAACCTTCACCATTTCACTTTACCCATTCAAAAGTAAGTTAGAATCACAGAATCATTATAGGTTAGAAAGGCTCTCTGGAAATATTTAGTCTTACTTCCTGCTCACTGTAGTGCTGACAATCCAAATTTGGCAATCCAGATTTCCCAATATTGAGATTAATAATTCACATAAGAGTAAACTTTTGATTAGCATCTTAAATATTCCTCTAATTTCAGATGTCTTTATTTTTTAATTTTTCACAATTCATAGGGTATACTGAGCAGCTCAAGCTTAATTTAAAAGCAAAACTCACCTCAACTTTTGCTCCTGTATTTGGCCTTCTCCTCTTCTCTACAACTTGGTATTCTTTGTCTTCTCCTGACATTCAGATACTTAAAGATATGGAAAAGAATTGAAATTTTTTTCCCCACAAGCAATACAACAGTCCTGCCTTGCCACCACACAAATAGCAGATTCATATATTGATACTGATTTAGTGAAATGTAGGCTTCGTTTCCATTGGAAACTTTAATAGTGATAGTTCATAAAATTGTTGAAGATGTCAAATTTAACATTTGGATATTTCTAAATCCAAAGTTTTTCAATGCTGTAATATAACTATCAGAATATCAGTGCTATATAAATCAGAGAGCGGGACTAGAATGTCATGGTCAGTAAGGTGTCACCACCTTTCATTTCTCCATAGAACATAAGAGCATCATTCAGTGAAAGATCACAGGAGAAAAAAAATGTGTGTGAAATGGTACAACAGTTTTCATTTGTGACCAGGGATATGATAAGTTCTTGTTCTGCCCCTGAACATGTTAATAAAATCCCTCAATTCCGGCATAAAAACTTGTAAAGTGTTGTTGAATGTCAACAATCTTCAAAAAGTCCTGAGGTCAGCTGATGAAACTGTTTCCTCTTTTTGACACCCAAAGACATGCAATTAAACCAAACTGAAGCTAGAATAATTTTTTTTTTCCCCTGACTGCTGAGGCAATGTAATCAGCAAATTTGTAAGGGTAAAGGCAGAACATGAAAATTGTAGTAAAAGATGCCATTCCTCTGTCCTATGTAAGATAGTTCTCCTGGAAAAGTCAGGAATGGTCAAGAAGAAAAAAAAATCCTTCATTTCCAAGTCATGGAGTTGGCATGTGCCACATAAGTCAAACCAGCTTTGTTTTATCTTTTGCTCTCCGAAAGCCTGTGGAGTTTCTCATATTGCTGCACATGTTCACAGCCTCCACCTCCCTTCAGACTGAAGACCTCAACTGCAGTGTGACCAAACCACATGCCAGCACAATGTGACTGAAAGAGGAACACTGTTTCCTTGCCCTGGGGTCAACAAGGGAAACAAATGTTTCACTATACAAGAGCCATCCCACTACATATGCTGAATTAGAGTAGATTGCCCAAAACACTGACAGTATTTAAAATGAGGATATGGACTGGAGAAGTGGGCAACCAATATGGAGGAGACTGTGGACAATGTAAATGTGGGCCAAACTCTAAATGAAAGCTGCACTTCAGTTTTAGTCAAGACAGGGATGTGCAGCAGAACGGCAGTGTACCTAAGGCAGCAAGTACAGAGAAGTAGGAATCAGCTTTTGAGCAGCCCAGATGTGAACCATTCCTGGTGATCTTTATGACAGTGCTGAAAGAGTCAGAACAAAAGAAATGTAAGTCCTGCAGCAATGATTTTTAATTATAATGTCAGTTCAAATATGAATCTCAGAACAAGAATTACAGTACCATAATGCCAGGGTGATATAAATAGATACAGTACCTGTAGAATTGACAACAGCTCTAAAGAATAACACACAGATATGTGAAATTGCAGTCTGTGGTACCCAGATTGCACAGAGGGGGCAAGTTGCAGCAGGAGGAACAGCACTCTGTTGGGCGAGGTGATACCCTGCAACAGATCAGTGCCTGGCTGGCTGAGCACCTCTGCTCTAGTTTAGCTCCAGATTAATCCTCTTATTTAACTCACCTGTTTGGTTTAGTGATAAATAAAATTGAGGAGGCACACACCACACACACACACCCCAAACAGCAGTTAACAGCACTACCTCTCATAAGCCTTCCACATCAAATTAAACTGGAAACTCAGTCCTACTTAAGTGTGTTGTTCATCTCCAGCACTACAAGCCATGCAGACCCTAGGTTAGAACATAGCCCTAGCTGCTGACATAAGTGGATGGGAGGCAGCGAAGAAATTCTAGGCTGAGGATGCAGTGTAGGTTTGCAAAGAAATTTGCAATGCAAATTTATCAAGAGTAGATCATAACATACCCGTTTCTACCTTTCTTTGACTGTATAAGTAGCTCCACAGGCCAGAAGAATTTAGTAGAGCTAATCTAAGTAAATATAAGCAATACATTTGATAGAGTGCCCAGTGGAAAATCACTATTTTAGAACTATTTAAAGTTTGCTTACACTTTCAAAACTTTTCAATTGTTTTAATATCATTGCATTAAAATAGAGAGGACAGGAACACATATGAGTGGATAAAAGGACAATTTTAACAGGTTGTGTTCAAAGAGAAATTGTGAAGATGGAAAAAGAATCCATCATATAAATGGTAGTTTTTCATAACCACGGTGTTCCTCATGGAATGATGCTGATGTTCACTCTAGTTAATATTTAATAACAGGGAGAGCTAAAGTTCCAGAACAACCTAGGTACTTAGGAAATCTGCAGACAAACCATAGCTGGTTAGCATGACCAACATTGATAATGGCTACTTTATCAGTCAGGAAGAATTGGATGACAGCGTAGTCTAGGCAGATTGACGTCCTATCTTTAGAGAATCTAAATATCAAATATATGAGCACTAACCTGGGAGCTCATCACTGATCCCAGTGGGTGTCACGAGAAAGAAAAGTGTGCCAAGTGACAGCATCTCCCAGAGCTCTACCTCAGTGGTCCCAAAAAGACCACACAACAGCCTCTGCTCCCCTCCATTAAATGCTGGAGCCAGTCCCCTTGTGTGGAGCAAAGCCAGCTATAATGTTTCATCTTTATTATGTGCCTTCAGCATCAAACTACATCACCCTGGCCAGAGAAATCTCAGGGAAACCATCTCTACTGCTCTGTTCCTTACCTTTGTCCTTTTCAGCAGAGGGGCTTCTTATTTGTCACAGCTCTCCTACAAATTAGTGTCACTTCCTTTTCCTTGTCCTTCAATACAATAGGAATAAAGAGGTTTCCATATGAAGAGAGAGGGAAAAAAAAAAACACCAAAGAATCGAGTTCTTTCACAGCATTCAATTCAAGTTGATTTTTGGATTGTACTCTTTACTGAGTTTTTCTAGTTGTATTGTAGTCTTCCTGACTTCTTAGGTAAAGAAGGAACTGCCCTCACAGCCTCTCAAAGCTTGCTTAGGAAGCAGTAATGGCAACCTGGCCCAGACGACCTAAATTGTTAACTATTTGTAGAAAATATTAGGAAACACAAATCCTATGTTTTCAGCATATTACACAACCCTAAACACCAGCTTTGAATAATAAAGATATTTATAGATTTAGCCTCACTTCATAAGCTTGCTTTTCTTATGAAATATTAACCCTCTGAACAGTCAGCATACATGGCTTGGAAAGGCTGAAGCTTGTGGATACAAATTGTATTTTAAGTTGTTGTATGTAGTGTAAGCTGTCCCTTATCAGAAGGAAATAAAAGCTATTTAATAATATCTAATAAAAATAATAGCATAGCAACTACCTTTTACGGGTGAATGGTTTTTTTTTTAGGTGAAAGGTTGTTCTTGGCAGATGAGAAAGAACTTAAGAGCCACTGCTTACCGTGCTTCTACATCTTGTATTTTTGACAGCCATGAACCATATTTGTGCCTTTTTCCTGTTGTGACTGTGACAAAGACGCACTCTGTTAAATATTCAACATCTGCATGAATTAAGCACTCACCTGCTGTGCTGAAGGAGTATGTCCAAATCAGACATTCGAACAACAAATGTCTTTGTTTATGCAGTTTAAGAATTCAAAGTAGTCGTCCTGAACTACAGACACATTGAAAGCCCTGTTACCTTACACATTATACCAAGTGCCAGTCACAGAAATGGGTTAACTGCATGGGCACAGGAATCCATCTGAATTCCACTGCTAGATCAAAAACCTCCCATGGTCAAACATTTCTCTATTTTAATTTCAGTTTTAAAATATTTTAAAATAACAAACTATTTTTTTCCCCACCTGAAACCTCTAAATAGCAATCTCCAGCACACCTTGTAGCTTGCCTGTGTCTGCCCTTACTCAACACATTCATCTTTATATAATACCAGATTCTGTTAGATACTTGCTTTGTCCCAACATTAAATATTTCTCCTGCAATTCTGAGAAGCAGTCCTTGTCATTTCAATTTTTTTTCTTTTATATTTCCTGTCCTCAAAAATGCTCTACACTGAGTTTAAATTAGACACCCATTTGTTTCCAAAGTGTATTCCCCATTAAATGGGAAGCATTTAGTAAGAATGGAAGAGCCAGTCTTCACTTTTAAGACCAAGAACTGGCAAAAGTGGAAGGTATCCTTGATCTTCTGAGCTCATAAACAGTGGCTTGTGCTCTCTGCTAGAGAAGCTGGAGTCAGTGTGGAGACACGCAGCCTCCAAGCAAAATGCAACATGTGAGCTGGCAAACTCACTGGAGAAACAGTCCTCTCCAACAAGTACCAAGGCACCCAGGAACACATAAACAGGGTACAATTGACCACATAACACACGTTCTCTGTAGCTTGACTGCTTTCACATTATGAGAAGAGAGATGATCAGAGCACAGCAAATACTTGCTGTTACAACAGCTAGCAGACCAGGTCCCATATTCAGCAGTTTAAGATAATAGCCCAAGAGAAGCAAGCAAACCATGTCTGTGTGCTGAAATTGTCTGACCTGCAATGAGGTTTCTTCCCTGTAGGGGCTGTGCAACCTGTGAAACTGGTATCTGCCATAAGAAAATTCCCAGAGGCAAAACTGTGATCTTGAGATTCTTGTGGACAAAGTACAGAGCCAATGGGTATATGTAGCTCCATCAGCTGAATTTTTCTAGCATCCTTCCTCTGCCACTTGTCACTACCATGAAAGGGAACCCACCTCCAGTCTCTAACAGTGTTTAGAAAGATTCTTCCACTATGGTAAACTTCTATCTGTAAACACTCTGTAAACCTCTGTCACTAAAACAGTCAAATCTGAAGATGATGCTATTTCTCTTAAGAACAAGAAGAATATTTGTAATCAGTGGTCATAACCATTTCCATGACACAACAATTTGGTCCATCACCACATCAATTTATATTTACTTGGAAAAAATACAATTTTGAGAAAAGAAATTTATATTTGAAACCCTCTCCAAGGTAGAGCTTTCTACAAGTAAACAAAAATGTTCCTTGGCACCTAGGTACTTAAGGAAGTAGGTGCTGATGCTTCCTGTCACCCAAATCCTTGAACTCCAGCTGGCATTTGTCAACATAGGTATTGTTTGATAGGACTAACATCACCTGATTTCCGATTTCATTATAACAAGACAGTCTGTAGGAACAGACGTGTTTCTTGCCTAATGTCCCTGGTCAGCTGCTTTTACCACTGAGGTAAAAGTTATGCAGGAAGGAAAACACTGAGCAGATGGGTATATTTACTAGGGAGTTAAGCTGTGTGCAGAAGCATCACTTACAATTTTTCTGAGAATCACTGTAGTCAGGAAAGGATAAAAGCAAATTATAATTAATAATGACGTCAGCTCAATCAGAAATTAGTTTTTCAGGCTGCATTTGAAAAAATATTTTTTCCTATTTTTATCTTTCATAGTTAATGCTTTCAGCTGTATAACACACACTTTTTCACTTACAAAATACTTTCAAAAACAATTCTTACTGAATATTTAAGAAACATTAAGAATATTTAGCCATATAACATTAGACTAGGACCTACAATAAGTCAACCTGCAAACTACAACCCATTTATGTACTGTGAAAACAAAGAGACAGCAACTCAGAAAGATATCCTTCCAATATTTTAGAATTATTCTTTTATAAAAGAAAATGACTGTTCGTATTACCCAGAAATAGGAAAACATTTTCTGAATGCAGAAGAAATATCATGAAAAATATGTTTGGCGCATATGTTTTCAGATGAAATAAAAATTTTGTAAAATCTAGTTGTACGATTCTCAGTTGTTAACAAAAAAAAAAAAAGATGATTCTCTAATAGATTTTCTTCTTTAGCATAGTGATGAAGATCAGCTCTGAGCAGGACTTCAGTTTAAATGTTTCCCACTTGAAGGGGACTGGGTGACACGGTTTGTGTCCAAAGTGCACAGCTGACTTGACTGCCAGCCAGTGCAGAAGATCAGACAGTACTGGTTTGTAGAGAAACTCCATAATTAGCTGAAAAGCAAACCCCAGCTCATAATCCTCCTGTTTAAAATTTAAAAAGAGCTGTCTGAAAGGCGGCCATATTGACCTACTGTTGTTAGTTGGAAGGCTGGACCAGAACTTAACTTTGTTTCAAAACCCCTGGTAAGCTTTGTGCTCACATGGGTAAAGGCAAGGGATAACCAATGAGGGTAAACAGCAGTTCTGCAACTGCAACAAAGTTTTCAGGAGGAAGCACTGAAGCAGAAAACTGCAATAGGGCTGCTTAGATCCCTGTAGTTCCTTTAGACTGGCTAAATAGGCTTTATCATCTCTCCCAGGCAATGTCCTATGTTCAGTAAACCCTGGCGCAGGCAGTCACCAGGTTGCTAAAGACCTCTGTCACAGATAGGCCTTTACCAAAAGGAAACAACTCATCTTTCAAACACCTGATGCAAAATGAACCAGGATCAGTCCTTCCCTTTGTTGGGCACACAGCTTGATTACACACTGTACTAGCTTTATGACTTCATAAACTGGTGAACTAAGCCGATATAATTGGTAGCACATGATCTAATCTCAACTGCCGTTTTGGTTTGATTATAATATTGTTCATTTCAAGTTTACAATAGTTCAGCCTATGTGATGTGTTTCAGTGATGCTAATATTTACCTTTCTAATTTAAAATAATAAGCCAAGAAAAAGCACACAGAACTAAATTATGCCTTCATATTTAAGAGCTCTTTGGGGGTCTTTCATGAAACAGAAGTTAGGACTTTAAAAAATAAAGGCCTTTATTAGAGTGTGTCACCCCTTGTCAAGAAAGATAAATTAGAAAGTATCCACTAGCGTGGTCAGAGGACTGGTGAGCATATCTTGCAGGAGAAGAGTAGAAGAACTTGGCTAGCACACTCAAGTGCAATGGGGACACAGCTATCCTTCAGAGGTATCACAAAGGGTGAAGAGCTAGTGAGGCCAGAGATTGACCCTGAAGATAAGGAGCTTAGTCATCTGCAGAATGAGGCTCTGGACAAACTATATAATAGGACAGGACCTAGAAATCTGCAAAAAATGAGAGTGCTCAACAACCCAGTTACAAATCTTAATATGTCTGGTGAGTCTGAAGAACAGTTTCTCTTTAGCAACATATTTTTTCCTGTATTGATCGTGCCTGTGTTTTGTGCCTGGTAATCAATTGCAATTTTTACAGCCATAAGTGTCCCTGAAATTCCAGATAAATTGCCATGCTTTCTAATTAACTTGAATTAATAAAAAATCTTGCTGTGACAATGAAAAACTAAGAACTGTGTGGTTTGTGTTTGGTTTTGTGTCCAGAAAGCAGATCAAAGACTTCTACAAAAGAAAAGGAATAGTTCATGAATGGTTCAAGTGCATAGCAATGTGATGTAATTCATCCCATAAGTGTAATTTATGGATGTTCCTCTTACCCTGAAGCGTGGCAGGAGCTGTTCTTCACTGGCAATTGGTAAGAAATGTGCAACTGCTATGAATAGAATGAGTTCCTTTAAAAAGGGGTGGTGTTTAGACTAACCAGTGAGTAAGATTTTCAAGTGGCAAAACTAAGCGAAGTAAGATAGTTTTACATTTTTCAAAATAGAAGGATGAGCACAAGTGCCAGATGTATATGTCCAATTGGGTTTGGCCAAGGTGCACAGGCACAGAATAGCCATAAGGTGTGTCAGAAAATGGAACATGGTAATTCCCAGCAATCTTCTGTCCAGTCTACCAGTCATCAGCTGAGCACTGAGCATTGTATGACCCTGACCATTTCACATATCTCAGTTTATAGCACCTTTGAACACTACCATTTGAGGCAGGTCCTCTGACCAAGTCACTGTGAAGAAAGACTCTCATGTAGGACTCTACCTCCTCCTACACTATACAGCATTTGTAGCAGTTTTTGAAATATTTTTCCATGAGTCATCTTGTATATACACCATTTCCTCAAAGAACTCTGCAGAACCTCTAACAGGTTTTTTTTTTACCTTAGATGTATCTGTTTGAGGTTGTTGGGTTGGGGTTTTTTATTAGTTCTTATGGCCTTTTGAGGGGAAGTTAATTCTAAAACTAGAGCTTATTCTTTTCTCTGTTTTTGTGATTTGGATGTGATGATATAGCCTTGACTCCCATCACTTACAACATAACATTTTAATTCATCGGATTTCAGTGCTGACATAGTTAGCATTAAAAAAAAAAACAAAAAAAAAAACCAAACAAAAACCAAACAAAAAACACAAACAAAAAAACCCCACAAAAAACAACACACATATATGCCACAAACAAATAAGCCCCCCAAAACACCACACAACACAAAACAAACCCTAAGCAACCCCACAAGACCTATCAGTTTTTACAACATAAAATTTGAGTTTTAAATACTCAGCACAGACACTTCTTATGTACTCATCAATACCTATGAGGCTTGTCACATCCTCTGTTGCCTTTCCTTCATTGTGAGCTCAGGTTTGTCCCTAAGCTGCAGAGATGAGCCATGAAAACTTTCTATTTTGTGCTGCATCAAGAATGCTGGATGTGCACTTTCCTAGAGCATACTTATAAATAACTCTTTTGCTAATGCAAACAGAAACTGGCCAGTACCAGGGTTTTTTTTAGACTCTGATAAATTGGACTGTCTCACTGACAAACAATTGAGGTAATTTTGGCCATCACTAATGACACTCCAAAATGGGTTTTGTGCAGACATACCTAGTGCAAGCTATGGGCCCTGAGCTCTGTGCTAGCACACCAGTGGATGGGTATTCCAGATTTCCCAGACCAACCTGCTCAGGACACAACCATGGAAATGCAGTCTTCATGGCAGTGCCTCCACTGGTACTCTCCTCCTCTTGGCTCTGCTTGCCATAACCTCAGACTCCTTTTTGCACAGCACAACAACATAATCCTCACTCAGGCTTCTGAAGAAATTGCTAAATTTTGAGAAAGAGCTATGATGCAGCATGTCAGCTATTGCCGGTCAAAATAAGATAGACAAAAGGCATGGGCAGAGCCAACATTGTTGAGGTGTGGAAGGTCACTTCCTGGAAAGGCATAAAGCCCTAATGAAAAACCAGGATCAAAGATAGCAACTCTGAGGGTGAACCTGTCCCAGGGAACAAGGGACACCCACAGTTCCTGCACCCCCTCACTGCCAGGTCTCCTTAGCCTGGGAACTTGCCAGACCCATCTATCAAATACGTGCATAAGGCAACAACTAACTGCTTTGTGCTCTGAAGGTGTGTACATCCTGCTTGCAGCATCTCTCTGTACATGCTCAGAGTTGCCAAAGCCAGAAGACATAGAGAGGGAGTGCACTTCCAGCATTCCAAAAACAATATATATATATATACACACATATATATATATGTATTGGTGCTCTATTACATGCAGACACATTGATGCTAGGTGGAAAAAACAGTATCTGCTCTCTTGTAGCAAATGTTAAGGTGGAAAGGAAAAAAAGCCACAAACAAAATAAATACCTGATAATAAATACCCCATCCTCATATCTGGCAGCATGGGACATGAAAGCACAGACAAGGAATCCCACCAATGCTCAGCAGTCACAAGGTTAGACTGCTAGCTGCTGTTTTAAAGCATAATATAACTTTTTAAAAAGTTCATTTGGTTGCTTTGCCTGTAAGGCTCCGTAACTTACCTGTGTGGCTCTGGAAAGTTTTTTTCATTTATCCACAAGGCAAAAGGAAGTAGAGTTTGATCTTTAATGTCAGAAGCTGAATCACTGCCTAAATCAACATAAGGTAACTTCTCCATAATCTCTCAGTAAATTATTTTTACTTTTTCATGGCATGAGAAAATTCCAATAAGCTTAGAAATAGGAAGTTGAAAATAAAGCATCAGCAAAATGCTATCATTCATTCCACATACTAGAGGGTAAAATTCAAGAAATACTGACAGCCATAATGTAATCATTTTTCCTTCACTTCCTTCCCTAACTTGGATTTGAGATTTCTTAAATGAATGTGTGTGATCTGCAGGCATTCATTGCTAGTAGGCAGTGTTCAGATTATCTCTAAGTGATTTTACCCAGGCTGCCTCCCCAGACTTTGACCAAAAATTTTCTTTTTCCAGCATCATTCAGACAACTTGGGAAACTTCTGCTTCAGGAAAGACCTGGATGCTTTCTGCTACAGTAGGAATCATGCTATGGTTAATATTATTCTTCTGAAACAGCTTAGTTTAGAACTTAACTTTCAGAAAAAAAAAAAACCAAACATTAAAAATAGGTATATCTATTGATGAGGGATATTTAATCCTCAAAACCAGCAAACTGGTTTTGCTGCTTGAGAAACCACTGATACTGTTTGTTTCCTTACCTTGATGGGTGCAGTTATGGTACCTCTGTTGTTTTGCTTCCTATTCTAACTTGACTCTCCTGTTCCTCTTCTCTTGCCTTCTCAAAGTCCCAGTTCTTTGAGCTGCTTTCCTGCTAACTCCTTGGCCAGCTGATTCCAATTCCCCCCAGACACCAGTATCTTACCAGCATTGTTACCAACTCCTGCAAAGCGATGTCCTGCCCTGACACTCTCTGAATCCTCCCACTTAATTCCCTTAACTCCCCCTTCTTCTTACACATCCATTAAGTTCCAGCAGGAGGATCAATGTAAACTTAAAAAAGACAAGGCCAGAGCCACTTTGGTGGGTAAAGCCTGACTACTTGTATTCATGAGCTGAATCAGGCTTAATTACTCAATAGCTCATACACACAAAGTCCCATCAGAAACAAGAAATATAAGTTTCATCAAGAATGCACAAAACAAGACATATGAAGATTTTGCCAACTCAGTTGACAAAAGTCTAAATCTAAAAGTCTAAATTTAAGTCTAAATCCACATGGGGCATGTGCAAATTACAATTCATGAATGCTTTCTAGTTAGCATGGGAACACCAGGAAGTCTATCCCTGCTGCAAGAGCTATGCCAATACTGTCTACAAATCATTTTTCCAAGCTTTTGGGGACATGAATTAAAAACCAAAATCTCATTCCTAAACTGAATATTTAGAGAAGGCTGTGCCTTTTGATCAATGTTTCTCACTACAATGCAGCCTGAGGTGAACATTCAGACTCAGAAACATGATGCCAAGCACTTACAATTTGACAAAGTTACAAATGACTGAAATTCAGCTCTCATGACAGGTAATGTCAAGTAACATGAATAACCAGTGTTACAAGCTACAATTGTAATCAGCTCCCTAATGTTCCTGGTGTCTGTGTGCTGCTACCTGTACTGCTCTGGCTCCATTTTTCAAGTTATAAAAAAAAAAAAAAAAATCTGGTTTTGTAGGTTATTTTTACACAGCTGTTTGGAGTATTATATACTCCCTTAGTGAAAGGACATTAAATCAGCTTCACAAATATTTAATCAAGCTGCAGCATGACTTAAGTTTACTTCTCTCTTTCTGCTGAGAGCTAATAGCCATACCTGGTGGTTGCTGTAGTTACCTCTTACTGGAAAAGCATCCAGGATTCTCCTGTTGGGTCCAAGACTTCCTTCCTGGAGCTTGCTCTGGACTAAACTGCTAGCTATAGCTTTTAGAGAGCAAATCTACTGGGCTGTTTCACTGGCTTTCTGAAAGGGGGGGAAGGGAGATTTGAGGGTCAGATGTTGTGTTTGTGTTGGAGGTGGAGCTGAGGGGGTTTTATTGTTCGGAGGTGGGGGTTGTGTTTGGATTTTGTGTGTGTCTGTGTGTGGTTTTGGGGTTTCGAGAGGGTTTTTTGGTGGGGTTGGGGGAGTGGATCATTATTGGGTTTCTTTTATAGAACACTATGCTAGAGTGCTGGAATGATAACTGAAAATTTATATTTACTATAGTATGTATATTAAAATGAAAGCTCCCAGACTTTATGCAATGGGAGGTATGATTGTCCCTTTTATTCCTGTTGTGCTAATTCTGTTAACACTAGACAAAAATAAATTGTAAGACATTTAAGCACTGCATGTTTTTCCTGAAAGAGTTTTCCTAGGACTTTCCCAGAAATGCTGCAGGCTTTTTTAATTCCAGCAATGACCTCTCAAAGAGGGATGATTAGTTGTTTTTTAGTTTGTAGGTATCAAATGTCTCCTGTTGTTCAGGCTTAATTAGATTGTGGAATATGGCTGGCTGGGTATTTGCATTAGGGTGACTGAAAATGAGCTCTCTACCCAGCTCTGCTCAGACAGTGGTATTTCAACACAGAGACAGTGTTTCACTGCCATGCAGTGCCAGCCCTGTACTGTTTAAAATGTGCCAGACTTGGAAATAAAAGAGACCTTGTAGTGTTTCAACCTCAGCCTTGTCCAGCATCATGCAGTGACACTTGGAGGTATTCCAAGAACTAATCATAGGCCCTGCTAGAGCAGATACCAAAGTAATGTAACTTCTTTGTGCTATAACAAAGCTACTCCCATGCACACATGTTTAGAAAGTTACTGCATTTGAAAACATCTCTATCCAAAGAGGCATGTGAAATGCATGTTGTGGTGGGGCTTGTTTGTTGGTTGTTTTTTGGGGGGTTTTTTGACTGCTAAATGTAAGTAGAGAATAGAAGTAGCAGAAGATGAAATTTGCTTTCGGGGAATACAAAAGGAGGAGGAAAAGCTAAGCAGTATGTAATAGACACGACATGTTTGTTAAGCTGTTATAAACAGCTACTCTCCTTCACTAAGTCTGACCATCCTTGTTTTTTTATGTCACTCCAGAAGCTACAAATGACATCTCCTAAATGGGCCTCAGGGCCTGGAGACTTTACCGAAGTGCAGCCATGAGACTACAGCTTCAGGGCCAACATATTGCCTGCTACAGGAGTTCATCTGGAAATGACTGAGATGGGTAAGAAAAATACTGATAGGTAATAGAGGAAAAAGGGATCAAGGCAAGGTCAGGCTTGATGTGGCTCCAAGCAACCTGGTCTAGTGAAGATGTCCCTGATGACTGCAGGGGGATTGGTCTAGATGACCTTTAAAGGTCCCTTCCCACCTAACACATTCTGTGATTCTGTGAAGACAGGTTCAAAACTCCTTGCACATCAGAAATAGTGTAGAACTCTTCAGGCTGCAAAACAGATCAGATGACAGAATAGACTTACAGGTAACAGAAAGACAATAAATAGACAACAACTATTTACTGTTTCTTTCCATGTAAGACCTGCATACCATCAAAGGAAGCTAGTAGCAAGTTCAAAAGAGGGGGAGATGCTTTTTCACATAATGCACAGCTGAGATACGAGAAATACTTTGCTACAGAAATGAATGTTCGCATCAATTCCAAGAGCTCTGCAATAAATTGATAGAGGAAACACCTGTCAGGTGCTCCTAAATACAGCAAAATGGGCTTCAGATCAGGAAGCTCCAAAGTAGCCTCAGGTCTGTAGTCTGGGCTGCATCACCTGAGCTGCTCACACACTCAAAGGAGCTATAGTGATGTCCTGCATCAAAACAACAGTGCACTGGAGGAGCTTTGGGTTTCAACAAGTATATGGCTATTCCTATTTTCTGGCACAGCTGCCTCACCTGCAGGATCATAACCTGGTAGCAGCATTTCTAGTCCATGCAGCTGCTTCAATAGGCAGTACAGTGAGCAGAGCACAGCACCAATGTGCAGCTGAATTTGATGGATGGTGGAGGTTAATTTGCCTGTGCTTTAATCCCACCATATCTATAGAAAAAGAGAACCAAGTTGCACCCTCCTGCTATGTTTATTTATAGTAATTTGCTCAAACATGGACTTTCACCATTAAAACACAACAGCATGAATATGCAAATAGTAAATCCGAGTCAAAAAAGTAAATTAGCAAGAAGTCAGGTACCTTATCTCTCCTCTTCAATTACATCGTGACTTATCACAGTGACATTTCAGTAAGGCTGTAGTAGCAAATCTGAATTTGAACATTCATAAGGAGCCGATGCAATACACCAGCTTTGATGTCAATAGAATGGCAGTCTCTGTCTGTTTCGTTCAGACTGAACTTGATTGCAGGAACTGCATTAATAGTCAACACAAGCCATCTGTTTAAACATGTGTGTTTTGAAAAGAACTGCCATGTACAATAAACATACTCAACTGTAATGACTCATGTATCTGTTTATGTGAAATGAGGATTCGGCAATTTCCCCCACAAAAACATTACATGGCGGGTTAAAAGCTGTTTTATATCAAGTTCATTTGTTTGTGTGGCAGCTCCAATGGTCCGACAGTTTTGATGCAGTCTGGGAAGTATGTTAACTGCAGAACTGCTGAACCAAACTGTTTTGCCAACCTTCTCCCAAAAACCTGGTCTATAAGTCAAAGCAGCACCAAGAAACACCAGGAGTTCATGGAATTAAGTGGCTGACAGGCACATAGTTACAGTTGCAAAGTGTTCTTCAAAACATTTGGCCAGGGTACACATGAAGGCAGGATACTGCATCCCAGGTATGATGCAATGGTTAATTCCAAAGCAGCCCAGGTAAGCCTGGTGGTGCTGGCTGTCTGGCTACGTGATGGTGTAACCACTGTGAGTTCATGAATGAGAGAGGCACTCACACTGATCCCTGATCTTGCAGGGAAGGGAAGCCCTTACACTCACTTCTGCAGACCAAAGCTGCTATGAGCAGCTGACACCTGAGTGCCACTGTGGGAAGGAGTCAGGCATTGACTCCTTGAGAGTCACCTCCCATTTTATGTCAGACTGACTCAGCAAAACAGGCTTTCGTTCTGTTATTCTTCTTTAAAAGTAACATCTAATACCAACTTAAAAGCGTGAAACATGACATTAGCTATTACTTGTGATGTCATTTCTAAGTAAGCTTTGTTAAATTAACCATGACAATGCACTGGTGCCTGGTCTTACTCAGCAGCAATTATGCATCTGCCTCCATCACTGTGTGGGGATACAGAGCTGGGCTGTGTGCTTCCCACTCGTTTACAGAGTAGAATTGTGTTACCTTTATTAGTCATTAATACACAAAGCATTTATGGGTGTCAAATATAGAGAGGCTCAGAAACTGGAGGAGGCAAGTTGGGGATGAGAAAATGAACATATGGTAAAGGCACATTGTGAATCGGCAACTCCAACACATTTCCTCACCTGGAACATTAGCCTGACTTAAATATGGCCTTACTTTTCTTTCTTTTTATATTTTTTCTCCTTCTCCTTTCTTCCATGTTCTCTGAGGTTTTGTTTCTTTCTTTGCTTTCCCTAGAACCATTTAAATTCATGGAAGGTAAGAGGCTCTTTTTATTTCCTCACACTTTTCTGTTGAACAGACTGCTTGTTTCAATGATGTCCAATGCTTCATAAAATTAGGTCAATAATTGTCTTTTAAAATGTGCTTTAATATTCATGGGTTTCTCATTAAATGTTTTCTGCTTCACATACCTGAGCAAGTCCTACTCAGTCAGTAGATTTAGTTAATTTTATATCTGGGTGGGTTTCAAGAGCACATGGTATAGAAGAAACCTGTAGGACTAAAGCTTTGTGTGATGTACTGGATCTTTTTCTTTCCAGTTACATCTTCTTATCACCCTTTCTTTTGTAGTTTACAGAAAATCTGGTAGCACAGGCCTGTGGTAGTTTAAGCACATTTGTGTGGTTAACAAGTCTCCTAGGACCTACCACTACTAAATGTATGAATGCCACTAACAAGCCAAGCTGCAGTGTGTTACCCACTCTTTCTAAAGCACTTCCAAAGATCAGTCACCAGGGCCATGTGAGGAACTTCTGTGACAGCTCAGTAGCTTTGCAGAGCCCAAAGTGCTCCAGCCATTAAACATGAATTAAACTGGAGTTGATCTCCACCTTTCTTTATGACGTATCCCCTAGGAAAAGATCTTTTTTTTCATTAACTGTTTTATAAAATTGTTCCCAAGAAATTTACTTGGGCATATTTCATGTTTTGGTTCAAGGCCCAAGCCTCCCTTCAGTAGGCCTAGATTTCTGTTGCTGCTGCTATTATACCTACTTCTGAGACCTATGGCACATACCCACTGCTTTTGGTACTCTTATGCCTCACAACCTGTAAAACATGACAGATTAAAAGAGCATCGTTTTCAGGTTACTCAGTCAAATTTATCCACTCAAGTCTACACACACAGATGTCAACATCAGATTACTCTGGTTTTCTGCATACAGCCCACATCTGAAGTTTCCAACCACCACAAACAGTCCTCACAGAATGAAACAGAGATGAAGAGGTGGGGCACACTGAGGCAGATGAGAAGGCTGTGCAGTAAAGAGATAGAGGGACTGATGGAAAGCACAGAGAAGGGGGTAAACTTTCTCTCCTGTCACACGTGGGAATATAGCTCTTACTGCCACTACTATTCAGTTCTGCCTTCTTAGAGAAAAAAAGGAAAGAAAAAAAAAGTTACTTGCTTGGTAGCTATAGCACTAGTATAATTGAGAGCATGGTAAAAAATTTTCTCTTCTGATGTACCCTGGGCAAAAGCTTCTCTTCAGACTTTGCTGTATCACATGTCCAAAATTACTGTGTATGTTTACCTAGTAAGTTGCTTTGCAATGGAGGCTCAGAATTACTCTTTAGAAAAATGTTTAACTGTCTTCACTTTTAAACTGCTGTTACTCTGCATTATGCATTTGGAATTGCCTTGAAGTAAAAAAGAAACTGAAATTAGGGAAGTGCTGAAAAAAATAAATGAAAAAGGAAAAACAAAAAATCAATTTTCTGTTCTTCTATCTGACAGACAAGAACCTAAGTTCAGAAACCTCAAATAAAACACAAAACATACTGACCTATTGAACGGGTCCTGGTATAGAAGATCTCGAAATCTAAAGAAGACTTTTTTCCAAGTTACTGCTCAAGGTCTTGTTGCAAATTAAATTCAATAACCAGGATCATAAGAAAACATACCTGTGATTACAAATAAAACTATTTATTCTCTGCTATAGTGAAATACAGAAAGTAAGAAAGTGAGATTTTTAAAAAAATAGTGTTTATCCCCATCGTCTTTCAAAGCAGAATCAGTTCCAGACACTTTATATTTTGAAAAAATACCATTCTTTATATACTTCAGCAATTTTCTATCCTTCCATGCTTTGAAACTCATATTTTATTTAGATAACAATATTTTCTAAGTGCAGATAAGACATGGGTTAATTTGTTATGTGTCCCACTTTAACTGTTTTTCTCACATACTGCAAACCTTTTCATCCTTTGAGCCCTTGGTTCTGCAGCCTATGCAGTCAAAAAAAATCTTATTCTAAGTATAATAAGCAGAGAAATGGGCCATGGCTGAATTCCATGCTGTGCACCAGAAATTTATCAGAGGCAAGCATTCAGCCTTGCCAAATAATTTTTATCAGTATACTTTAAGCAGGGGAGGTACCAGACTTGGAGATGCTGGGGGTCAAAGGGTCGATCAGGAAAGAGTCCCTTGCTTTTATCTTTACAACTAAAACACAAAGAAAGCTCTAACATCAAAGATGAATGCTCAAGTGCTGGATCTGGAAATATTTAAGAGTCAAAGCTAGCTGAAGGTGTAGGCAAAGTAGACATATGCTTGTGACAGTAGCAGGCTTCCTGCTCTGGCAGCAAGCAGCTCAGGAGGGGAAAAACCCAGCCGTCCCGGGCTGCAGCCTTCCCAGGCAAGGCTGGAGAGCCCAGGGAGGAAGGCTAACATCAGCACCAAAGGCAATCATCTCTTCTACATCAGTAAGCCCTTTTATTTTATTGAGGGTCTGTACCTAATGAAAGCCCAGAGATTTTATGTTTTAAAAAGTAGTTTGAAGCACCCCACATGATGAAGGATTACTTTTTCAGTTTGCATCCACAACAAGTCCAATCATTAGTAAAGGGAATAATGTTTTGACTTTTGAGGCTGTGTCCAGTGTAAAAAGTTTGACATTTCCAGGAAAAGAGCTATAGAGACCAGGCTGTATACCAATATTGCCCTTGTCCCATAGCTTTAGATTTAAACAAAGCAACAATGATCTGCACTAAAGCTCACACTTTCGTTTTTATGCCAGGTGCTCAGGTATTACCAATCCATTCTTTGAACAAAACTGCCTACTGGAAACAGGACATAAGTGATCTTAGTGCTAAGCTGTACCATTTACAAGGCATGACATCAGTTTCATATCACAAATGGAAATGACCCAGTTTTAGCAGTCCAAGTGGAAAAATACATTATCTAGAACATGGCAGTTCTGGAGCAAAGACGACATTGCCAAAAGTAAATAAAGCCCTTGCAAAGGGGCAGAAAACCATAGGAGAGGGCAGGGAGATCGAGAAGTGGAGAACAGTAAAGGAAAACAGGAAATCAGCTCTGTCCTTATCAGAAAAAAAATTTTGATAGAGTGCACACTAGAGAGAAAAGGAGAGTTTACTGTATGAAAAAAAGAGGGACATGGGAAAAGGACAATAATTTGCAAGAAAGAAGGGTCAGAAAAAAAATAGGGAAGTGATATGCTAAAAGTCTGAGATGAAGAGTTAGGGGGCCTTACTTTGAAACAGTGACAGCTGGTAAGAGCAAGGTATCAGCTAGTAATACCTTAGGTAAGACTGCACTGCAACACAGCTATGCCATTACAAAATTTGACCCTTATATAACTGCCAATTTGTCAAGAGTGCTTTCTGTTTGGGCTTCCCAGCATCATGTTGCTTATTGAGATGTGTGGCTCCTCTGCAACCTACAAAAACACCTCTCTGGAGCAGGTCCCTCCTGAAACTGCAGTTTGGGTTCCCCTAGCTGGGCTCTAAGATTAGACAGAGACAGGAGAATCCTCCCTCCATTAAGATTCTTGTGGAAAACCTTACCAATGAGAACAAAACGTGGCTTCTTGGACTATTTCTGTCTTTAGTTTCCTGCACTGTTTCTCCTCTAGGCCTCATTTGCAGCTCAAGAGGGAAAGCCATAAATAACAGTATCTTACTTAGCAGATCAAGCAATATGTAGGCAAGGTTTCCATTAAGCAATGTATCGGTCCATTTCCCCTCTCTGTTAGGAAGGCTGTGGAGTAATTTGACAAGTACATGTGAGTAGTAAGTTGCACAGGAAGCTGGTTGAATATGTGTGTTACCCTAAATGGAACAATACTCGTGTGTCTGAGGCAGGGAACATCCCCTCCTGCAGCTTGTCAAAAGGGTTCTGCTCCTCACACTGGTGCTGTACTTGACCCAGTCATGTTTTCTGCTCCAAAGGGGAACACAGCATGAGGTTAAACCCCACAAAATTATAAAAAAAAAAAAAAAGCTGTCAAGAAGTCACACATTTGCCATGGTGGCATCAGCAGTTACAGCTGCTCAAGCTCTCCACATGAGCGGCTCACATCTCACTCACAAGTAAAACAAGGCAGCTTAGAAAGGGGAACTCCACTGGCACTGCCAAAAGCAACAAAGTCCAGCACAAATATAATACCTATTCAGCTTTAGTAGTTTGAATAGTAAAACTTACTGGATTCAAGAGCCAGGTGAATTGCTACTTACCTCCAGGAGTGCAGTTTAAGGGGTTGTCAATACTATACAAATCACCCCAAGAAGGCAGCTGCTGACAAGCTGCAGGTAGCATGTACACCAGTCATCACTGAGAGGTTTCAGACACACATTATTTTAAGCTTATGCACAAAAGCCCAAAAAGTTCAAATCTTTCTAGGCATACATCTTGATGATCAGGGCCTTAGTTTCCCCGTAGATAAAAAAGAGTATGTGAGTATCTAGTAAGAAATACACTATGCTGGGTACTGACTGAAGACTTTTCTCATTAAGGCATTTTGTCCCTACTATCTGCAAACATATTCATTCCTAACAGTTTGATTCACCCTTACTCTCTAGGCACAGAGACTTTTTCTTTCTCCCCCATCTTACAGTATTTGGCATCACACAAACTAAATATTTACACCTATCAGGAGATGACAACTTAGAGCAACTTATATCCCACCCAGCCCCACACCAGCACTACAGACTTCTCAGTGATATTTTTTTTATTACCCATTTCAGCTAATCACTGCAAACACCTGTCCTTCCAGATTTGAATATTTTAACTCTCTGCAACCCACAATTAAAACAGCTTAAGAGCTTTGCTGACTTATCCATACAGAATGCAAATGAACATCAGCAGTTATTTTTATTAGTGTTTAGTAGGACACCTCTCTGCTGCACTCCATTTGTGTACTTCTTTTTCTGCAGAATTTCTAGTTCCCCATTGCTGGAAAATGCCAGTTTGCAATTAAAAAAAAAAAAAAAATAAAGTCTGTTGGCTGTCTTGCATACTCCTCTGATGGGCCATCCCTTCCTTACTTTGGATTTCAGTTGTAAACATCAAGTTCTGCATTATGGGGGAACGATGGAACGGGGGGGTAGTATTGCAATAGTTCTTACAAAGAAGTGTGTAAAGCTTTCAGCTTTTCAGGTTTAAAGTCTCCCTTAGTTTGCCAACACTTGCATTTTATACCAATGACTACATCTCACATGGGTGTTAAATTTTTTTAACTTGGCACTTAGGACATTCTTCTCAGATTCCCTTCACATGTAATGTAAGCAGATCAGACCACAGAGATTTGTAGTACTCTAAGACAGACAGGATGGGCATGATGACAGCTTACATTACATTTCTGCTATTAGCAAAATACAGGAAAGTCCCCTCCTGTATTTGAAAGGTGAAACTGAATAAAAGGAACAAGGGAAGTGTGATTTGAGGAAGCAAAGTGGGAGCCAGACTCTTCTCAGTGCTATCAGAACAGACAAGAGGAAATGAATGCAGACTGAAACACAGGAAATTCCATTTGAATATAAGACAACACAAGAGGGAGAAGAGGAGGAAAAAAACCCACATCTTTTTTACTCTCAGGATGGTCAAACACTAGAAAAGTTTGTCTAGAGAGGTTGTAGATCCTCCATCCTTTGAAGAGACTCGAAATCCAACTAGACATGTTCCTGAGCAACCTGCTGTGGCTGACCCTGCTTTGAGCAAGGGGGTTGACTAGGTGATCTGTGGGTCTCTGCCAGCCTCAGTTATTCTGTGATTCTGAAGTTGACAAAACATCATGGGCCAATGCCATAACAAGGACTGGTTTTCTTCAGGGGAAAAAAAAAAGAGTTCTTATCAAGAAAAAGTGAACTATAAGCAGCACACAGTCTTCAAATAGTATTTGTTCACAGCACAAACACTGAGTGGAAATATAAATAAGTGGAGCAGATTAGCTCCATACTGATACTCCTAGTCCCACATTTTGGTTTTCACTTTTTCTTCCAGTAACTACCCTGAGACTATGCTGCACTTCAACCTTGAAAAAGGTGCCACAGATTAAATATTCCTTCATTCCCCTTTGTATTTCAGCAATTATAAACTGTTGGTTCCTGTCATCTTCTTCCATGTTGTGACTTCCAAGACTGACAAATCATTCCTCCCAGCTGGATGCACCTGCTATCCTGTAACTTCCATCCAATCCCATCCCTGAGGCAACCTGAACCCATTCGTTCCTAAGTAAAGTATCTTCAAAGCATATGGCTAAAGCAAGCAACATGCATTTCTAGAAAGTTACAGAAATATTCCAGATGCTTCACATAGCCCTTCATTTACATATGTGCCCATCCTGTTCAAACAGAAATATTTAGGACAAGTCTTAGGAAACTCACTATTGAATCAGATTTGTGCTTAAGTTTTATGCATACTTGGATAACGTCCAATGCTCCCAGTGGGTTAGGAATAGCTGTTTTACCAACTTTTTCATACTGATGGTTTTGTTTCAATTTCCTCCAGATTAAGTACATACCCCAGCAAAGCATCTTGTTACGAGCTGGGTTAATGAGACACGGAGCTGTGGAATAGATTAGGAATTCTTCTGGGCTGGAACCAAAAGTTCTGTTTTTAAAATAATAATGGAAAATGTCAGGTGCCTTGCTTCCTCTGTCAGGGCACAGGGATAATCATCCCAGCTGAAAGGATGTTTCCAGGGCCCAGTGCACCTACCTGGATACTCTCCTTTACAACACTTCACTTGGCAATGCCTCCGCTACCAATCCAACCACCCTCTGTCACCAACGTAGCACATGTGGCAGACAAACAACACCCATGGGTGTGCCAAGTACTTTGTTGTCTTAGTTGACAATAAGATCAGCTTTTGCTTCACAGCTCTTTCATAGGTACAAGACAACTCTTACCTCAGGACAAGGGGAGAGGAAGGAGATGTTTGCCTGGAAACTTGGTAACTAGGAAGCACAGTTTAAGCTGTGGTGCGTATACACCCCTTTCTCAGTAATCACACTGCATGCAGCTTCTCATAAATTAATGCTCTTTAATAACAATGTTTCTGACCTTAGCCAGACTTTGACCTGCACTGTTAAAGAAAATTGATTTCAAAAAGTCGGTTACACAATTCACACTGGTCCAGGAAATCACGTCATTTCACAGATGCAAACAGGACACAGTCACTGTGCAAACTTGCAGCGTATCAGAGCTCTGTAAATGCACCTTGAAGCAAGGTTATATTTCACTCCAACCCTGTTCTGAGAGCAAGGTTAGCCAGGTCTTGCATTTGGGAAAAATCAGGACACACATCTTGCCAGTGGGGCCTTCTGAATCCCTCAGAAAGGAACACTTCCTGCTGGAGGTGGCATTCACTTCCACCAGCCAGCCCTGTGTCCTTAGAGCAGCCAAAGGGTGTGAGCCCAGAGGACCACTCACTTGTGGCATTGAATGAGGCACTAGTGTACTGCTGAGCTGCTGCTCATGCAAAGGCAGCTCTCCTTACACACAGGAATAAGACACTCAAAACCTATTTGGCTGTTTCTAGATCTGAGACCATGAACATGAAGTAGAGAGCTAGGCTAACCAAGCTTAGATGGCATCGCAGAAAAGCCTTGGCTATGATTTCTCCATTAAAATTCACCTGTGGAGTCTTGACTCTTCTCCTTCCCCCTACCAGACCAACTGATTCAAGACTATACAGCTGTTATTACTATTAAATTTATCTGTGTAAGTTCAGATTTGGTTCTGAACAGCTAAACTGGCTAGCAGAGGATGGCTTGACCACAAAAAAAAAAAAAATCACAAAAAAGACCCCCAAACCAAAACCACACACATAGAAAAAAACCCCAAACAAACAAACAAAAAAACCCACAAACCAAATCACATAGGGAAAAACAACAACAACAAACAATTAAAGAAAACCACAGCAAAACCAAACACCAAACCACAGAAAGATTGAAGTTAAATGGTTTTAGCTTTTGGAACTGTGCACTTTCATAAAGTGATGACAGAAACAATCATAAGAACTCATGCAGTACCATTCTAAGCCACCTCATTTCATCCTTTGCTTCCACACTGACAAAATGAGCATGTCTAATGTAAGACTCTTACCTGAGTGCCTTTTTCAGTGTCTTTCCCACCTATTAAGCCAAAATCAGGGAAGAATTCTTCCTTACAGGCAACTCAGGAACATGGTGAGACACAGCCATAGGAAATCAACATAGGGATGCAAGCATTGGAAAAATACACTTGTGTGATTGCCTGCACTTTGCAGCAACACTGTAAAGACACCAACCATGACTCCCTTCCCCATGTGTCTCTGCCACAGCAATGCAATGAAGATCCAGAGCCTTGTCTGCTCATCTCACTAAAAAGAAGCACCTGTAACGCTTTGCAGCCAGCTTCCTCTCTCACCTTGTGCTCCATCAAATGCTTCCTGATTTGTGCTGAAAAGGCTGAGAAATACAAGTAGAAAATCATTAAGATTTAATAGAAAGGAAGTAATCTGGAAAATCTTGCTCAGCGCTTGTTCAGTGCTTTCCTGCCTAGTACATGCAACATTTGACAAGGTCAGGTTCTCACTGTACCATTCAGGACAGCTAGTTTTGCAGCCTTAGAACATTTATAGCCAGAAATAGAAAAGTAATAGCAGAGGGAGTAAAAAAATCTGAAGACAGAACTGTCTGGTTACCTATGATGATATCTAGGCAAAAGAGGCTGTAAATTCTTTTCACTCCAGTTCCTTGGACCCTTCCTCTCATCTCTGGGACCATGCTAGCTTCCCAATACCTCATCCCAATTGCAGCAACCTGGGCTGGAGCCATTTCTGTTCCCGACGGGAGCATTTTATGACCAGAAGCTCCTTTCTTCTCATATAGATCCCCTAAATGCAAAGAACCAGCATCCTAAAACCCATGACTTAGCAATCCTGGTGGAGGCACAGCAAGCCAATACATGAGAACATAGCCCCTTTCCCCTCTGCAGGTGGTGTGACACTGCACACAGCAGGCTGAGGTCTGCTTTTGGGCATCTGCAGCTCTACCCCCTCCTGCACCTGTGCTGGATATCAATCACCTTGGCTCAAAGTAGGTTAGTTCACAGACTTGGCAACATTAAACTTCGTGTTACCTCCCCTGCGAAGACATTGTTCAACTCTTTTTAGTCTTTTCTTCTCAGACACTGTTGATAATTACAGTACTTTCCAGTGAGTTATCAGCATTAAATCTGTACTGAAATGCCATCTCAAATATGCAGATTAATCTTTCATGCATTTTTTTTCGGAGCACATAGTAATAGAAAACAGATACCATCTAATTAGGCCATTTATTTTGTGAGCATAAGGCTACTGTTTGTTTTAATCAAACATCCTGCTGCAAAAAAGCTATCAGTGATGTGACTCATTGCCTTTCCTACCTTGGCCAAATATCATGCTCGACAATTCAGTCACCTATGCAAGCTAGAACATCTCTAACCTAGATGTAGGACAACTGTCCATCTCTGAAGCAGGCAGCAGTCATACACTCAGCCTTTCACCATAGTCACCACAGCTGACTCGAAGCCAAGCCACAGGAACAGAGGTACCAGCCTCTGCAAAGAGCCCCTCAGAGGAGGCACTCAGAGGGGCTCTAGGTGCCATGTTAAGCAGTGCCTTTCCAGACTGGCTCGAAGAAATGGGAGCAGCTTTAAACAAGTGGCACAATAGACAGAATTTGATACTGCAGTCACTGTGCTGCCTAATCCCCAATCTACACATCTGTCCTGTCAAGCTTTTTAGGTCACAGATATTTGTGACTTGGTAATATTCCTGAACTCTACCTGAAAAGCAGCACGGTTACAGGAATTGCATTTTACCCTGCAGTACTTCAGAACACTCCACTACAAACTATTTGAATATAACCTGTGTGATTTCTGGAAAGAAAAACAGAAGATTTGTTTAGCAGTAACGTTTGTCCTGAATTGAAAAGGCATGCTTAAAATTACTGGGTTTGAAAAGGCCAGCACAAGTTGTTCTTCCAGTGCAGCAAAAACAAATAATATTTGCTTAGCAAAACACAAGTCCAGGATCTTGGCAGAAAGAACTTCTTTTCCTCAAACAATTGTCAGGGGGTCATTTAAAAATGGAATTAAGAGGAGATCTTCCAACCAGCGAGCACCTCTGTGTGCAGCTGATCGTACTACCCCAAGCCAGCAGTTTTGCCTTAGCTCATCCTTTTTGCTACCATAGTTTTGTGATATTTGAGAGGCTCAGAAAACTCCTGATTCTCAACCCTGAGTAGCTAACACCAGGACGTGGATTTTCTTCTTGCTGTTGACTCTCATATAAGCATTGAGGCATCGTGAGTTTTTCCAGGTTGAAGTATCCAGTTGCCTTCTTGTTTGCTTATGCGGGTGTTTTACGCAAGAGCTTCAATAAGGCTGACGCTTTCGGAAAGCAGCTGCAGCATAGGCAGTACTGAAAGAGTGCACTACTTACAGCTTCATTGACCTCTCCAAGCACAAGAAAACAAGTCCTATGACCTCTAACGTTCAAGCAAATTGAAGAGCATTATGGCTTTGCATTGCTAATAAGAACAACACCACCTCAAAGCTCAAAATGCCCCAGAATGTAAAAAGACACACTAAAACAAGCAGGTGAGAGGGACAGTACTAAAACTGTTTCCATTTAGCATTAGTTGTACTTGATCCTGAGTCTGACTAGTGTAGCCAAATAGGTACTTTATCCAAAGTTCTTATATTAGGAGAAAACAATCAACTAAAACCTTAAGTTAGATTATTTAACAGGCAAAGTCCAGCTGTCTTCCCCAACCTTAAACTCTCCCTTTGAATCAAATCTGAAAGACTGCTGCTGGTTTCAGCTGCTGGTGCAAGTCACCCTCTAGCAAGAAGGCCTGTCATCAGATTTTGATAAGGAGACTTTCTCAGAAAAAAAAAACCAATTGTTTAAAAAGCCCTAAAACCAGCTCAGTTTTCCTTTGACCAACCAAAGATGCAGGCATTCACCTCTTTTAATACCTGCTTAGATAAGCCCAGCTGGAAATTTACTTTCCTATGACAGGAATGGAGGACTTTTTCCTAGGACTTCACTCTTTCAGTTCCTGATGAACAGTGAGATTTCATAAGTGCTTCTCTTTTATGCCAGTAACTCTGCCCATTAGCCTGCAGAAGAGAAGGCTCACAGAAGGTCTGATTGATGTGCATGAATATCTGATAGGAGGGACTGAAGAGGATGGAGTCAGGCTCTTCTCAGAGGTATCCAGTGACAGAAGAATAGGCACCGACTGTAAAGTGAAATACAGGAAATTCCACTTAATGCAGAAAGAGAAACCCTTTTATTATTAGGGGAATAAAACACTAGAGTAGGGTTCCCAAGCAGATTGTAGATTTCATTGCAGATCTCCACCCTTGGAGACACTCTAAATCCAACTGGATGTAGTCCTGAGCAGTGTGCTGGAGCTGACCCTGCTTTCAGCAAGTCAGGCAAAACAGTCTCCAGAGGTCTCTTCCCACCTCAACCATTCTGTGTCCCTGCAGTACAGCACTGGCACAGCAGGTATCAACAGGGCAGAGAGATATCACACACTGTAGTGTGACTGTACATGATCCTCTGACACATGTAGCTGTTTTCTTGTGTATTATCTCAGACTTTTTCTCCCTGTGGGCATACCTGTGAAGAGACCTTAAGTCCAAAGAACTAAAAATGTGATGCTGGATGAGTGATGAGCTGAAGTGGAGCTTCTGCCTTCCTTCAGAAGACATCAAACAATAACCAATTAAATAGGCATGCCTTTTTTAATTTTTTTTTTTTAGCATTACTGATTATTCCTTGAAGTCACATTTTTAAATTTCACTTCTCCCCAATTCCTTTAGATTTTCCCTTATAGACAGTTTGCCCAGATTGAAGGATAGAAGAGTCAGTGCATCACCTCCAGCTGTATGGCATGTCAGTACATTTCATTCTTTCTTTAAGCACAAAGGGATTATTATTCCATTTTATTTTAATTAGCTTCTGGGAATATACCCAGCCATTCTCCTGTGCAATTTGCCCTTTGTACAAGGATTCTGTTTTTAGAAACATCTCACGTGAGCTGGATCAATGATTAGCAGTGGACATTTCTGAGCACTCATGGTCACAGTTAAGATCCTTTGGGCTTTCTTTGCTATTAAAAGGGAAAAAAAATCCTTCCCGAGGTACTTTAGTCTGCAATGGAATCAAATTATTCAGTGGCCAGGCAATACCAGAACTTCCCATTATTTGCAGGCAGTCAGGCTCTTGCCAGAAAAGGGCAGGGGGGAGATATTCTTGAAATCTTGCTGAAAGATTTAAGCTGTAGATTCAGCACAAGCAAGACCCTGTTTCTTCGGCCTCAAAGGGAACACAGAAGAAAACCTTCCTTTTCTGTGCCCCATGCCTGTGCAGACTGCTCCTCCATCAAGGCTTATCTACCTTTAACATAATGAGGCCTGCAGTTTAATCAAGGGAGGCAGCAACAGGCCTGGACTTGCAAGACAGTTTTTGCCCCCTCCCTCTCATACGGCTGCTGTTTCTATGAGTTTGGTTTTGTTACCTAGCTCCCAGTCCATCTCAGTAAAAAGAAAAATTAAAAAGGGTTAAAGAGGTGCAGGGAAGATGGCCTCAGGTGTGCAGGAACACTGCATCTTTGTGTTTCTCAAAGTGCCTCAGCTATTCACCATTTAGTGGTGCAGGACAGAGAAAGATTATCCTGGTTTTATCACAGTAACTTGAACAAGATATGCAGCAAGTCATTAGCTGAAGGAGGAATTCAACCCAGAAATCTCAAACTATCCTTTGCCCTTGTGTATTGATATCCTACCCACCTCAGAAAGGATGTGATAGCTGAATTACGGAGACAGTAACTCCAGGACACATTTCTGACCAAAACACAATTACCTAGCAACTTCGTTCTGACAGCTACGAAATCAGCCATGGAAGGGAAGTGTAAACAAAGATCCTAACTGTTCCCTAGTGATTCCAGGCAGGAGCCACCTCACTGTTCAGTGTTGACAGCACAGGTCTGTGGAGAGAAAGCAAGCTTTGCCTGCACTGGCTTTTAGCAGCTGCTCACAAGCTGATCGTGTTGTCCTCAACATAAGCTTACACTTGCTTTTGGGGTCTAAATCCTCCACTGCCTCTGTAGGAGAAACGTTGATTCCAAAAAATTATATACATCTCCCCCTCCCCAAACACAGAACTCGTTAAAAATAAATAAATTTTAAAAGCAGGCTGTCAAAATTATCCACTTAACTGACATAGTGTCTGGGAGGTGCAACATTGCTGATTGTGTGCAGATGCTGTGAACCTGCTCAGGGACCAGAGTGAGTGAAAAACAACACTACAACACCCTGAAAGCCATAAACAACCCTGGGTAACTGCCTAATCCTTTATCCTAAAGGCAAACTCCTCTCCTACACTACATGCTGAAGGGCTGCTCTGCAGCCACTCTTTAATTAAACAGCAGATACCTCACAGAGTTCGAGGTGTTCAGCAGAATAAGGCTGAACATGAGAGTTCATGAGAGTAATACCAAGAAACACAGAGCCTTGAAATATGATTTTTTAAAAATATAAAAGAAAAAAAAATCAACCCAAAACTTTATTTAGTAGAAAACTTCATGACAACATTAGTCTGAATTATTAGCATTATACTGACAACATAGTCATTAAAGACAACTCCCGCTCTCCTAAAGTGTAATCCCGCTTCATGCTGCACCCTTTATTCATTGCTTTCATCCTTACAGAGAGGCTGCAAAGCTCTTCCTCTGCAATGCCATCAAAAAAGAAGTCCTCGTTGAAGATGGGATTTCTGCTTCTCTTTATAACAGTGCTTCTCTGCTTCTGTGTTTTCCCTGGCACCAGGGAGAAGGTGATACAGCAGTTTATGTTTTTGGGCTCCACGGAGTCATCATACAAACCCTCCGCGCTGATCAGGCGCACTCGCAGCCTTTCATTCTCTGAGCAGTATTCAGATGAGAGCCTCAACATGCCTCCCTTGTCCATTGCCACCATGCTCTCTCCCACTAGCCTTTCCTGGCCACGGGTCAGGTCCAGGGGAAAGATGGGAGAACAGGACACGCTAAAGCTCTGCGTGGCAAGCAGCCCCTCGGAGGCCCGTCTGATGGCACTGGGGCTGTTGTCGGTGGAGCTGCTCTCCTCTGTAGAAAGAGAATTGTTTCTGGCCATGCTGGACTTGTTCCTGGCTTTCAGCGCTCGGCAGAGCAATCCCTCCTGACTTTGTGTTTTGATCAGGGAGCAGGATTTGGGAGGTGACCTGCTGAGAAGCGGGGAACTGAAAGGAGAGGAATCACTAGAGGAGGCAGTATCGCTGTCACAGGCACCTTGCCTTTGCAGGGAGAGATGCTTGGGAGGCAGCCTTACAGAAGCAAAGCTGATAGCAATGGGATTAGATATGCTTCCTTTGCCACTGAACGTGTTCGCTCTGGACCGAGACAGCATCAGGCTGGGCAGAGCACCACGTGGGTCACTGTGGAAGATGGACTCCTTTCTCCTGGTGTGGGGACTTTCCAGCAACGTGCAGAAGCCATAGGAAGTGGGGGCTCTGGGAAAGTGAGGCAGGGAGAGCGCTGCTTGGGACTGTGGATCCGAGTTGGTGCTTTCTTCCTCCAGGGCTGGGATCTCTTCAGCACTTTCCACCTGAATGAGATGTGGCAAAAAAGAGCTGGGGCTGTAGTCAGAAGAATTAAGATCTGCATCCTCTGAACGGTAGTCCCGGTGGGAGCCAGTGCCCTTAACAGGACCAGAGCTGGTCAGCCTGGGGGGAATGCAGAATTCGGGAATTCTATCAGGGGTGAGCACATTAGGAAAAGCAGCAGCCCCCAGTCGAGCTTTTTCAGGCAGATTTTGGCCAGATGGCAGTCCCAGGAAGGAGGAGCTAGGGAGGCTTCCGTTTTCGTGCGATGCTCTGATCTTTTCCAAGAACCACATCGCTGTAGCTGGGCAGGAGGTCCTCAAAGGGGGAGAGCTCGTAGTAGGAATCCACCTGCAGACAGAAACGCCGAGATGCAGAAGTACAAAAACAACATCCTTGGGCAGACTACAAGGCACAGAGAATGCTCTTGGAGACTGGATTGGTCCAAGCCCAGTCGATCCACGGGCTCAGGCCAGCCCCCGCCGAGCACACTCTCAGCGAAGTCGAACGGACTGCTGAGCCGCTCAGGAGATGGAGCGGCACCGAGCCGCCCCCCGGGGTAACCTTGGTCCCTCTCCGAGAAGCCCCGCCGCGCTTCTCCCTCGGCGGCGCGTCCGAGGACTTACCTTGGCAAGCGCAAGAAACCCCTTGCTCCAGCGCCTCCCCCGCTGCTAACCAAGCCGCGGGTACCCTCAGCGGCTGCAAGCGGCCCCCCCGCCCGAGCCGCCGCTTTTCTAGCGGCGCCGAGCGCCTCCCACCCGCCCGGCCGGCGGAGGAGGGGGCGGCGGTGGGGCGGCCGCGCCTCCCGCTGCCGGCTCTCAGGCGGGGAGCGGAGCCGAGCAGCGGCCGGGGGGGCCTTTCCCACGGCAGAGCGCTTTGGGACTGGCGCCCGACGCCCCCGCGGAGCAGCAGCTGCCCGGCGCTCGGCACCCGCCTGCGAGCGCGGCGGTTCGGGGCTGCCCTAGAGCCACCCGGACGGCAAGCTGCCCCTCGTCCTGCCCCGGCTGCCAGTTCCGTGTTGGTTTGGGCGCGGGGAGTCTTTTGTTACCATCTCTAGGGGGCATCCCGAGCTGCTCCGAGATGAACTCATCCAGGACAAAGGCAGATTTGTCTCCGTGCTTTCCTTCTGGAGAGCTTGGCAGGTTTCCAGCAGTAGGAAGTGGCAATTGTGGTTTTTCAAGCTCATTTGAAAAGAGCTTTGCCTCTTTTCTTCCTCTGGACGTGCCCTCCCCTCTTCCCATTATCCACAAAGACAACCGAGCCTTGACCCAGGATCCTACCACTGATACCGAGCAACAGCAGAAACAGGAATGCACAGAAAGACTAGGCAGAAAATGCTTTGGCAAATCACCTTGAAACAGTGTATGTCAAAGCCACAGGCATGTGTGATGCTTAACAGGCGCTGCAGAGAGCCAGGTGGGATCCATGAACTTACGGGCACGGTTCTGCAATGCAGCAGAACTAGAGGGGACCTCTGCAAACTCTAATTATTCTGCAAGCTGCAAATAGGAATCTTTACTGCAAATCCAGGAACGCCTGCCAAAAGAGGTTGGCTATTGAAGCTGTATGCCTGTAACAGCACTAGTAGACAAATAATTTTCTATCTTTCCTTTTCCATTTGAAGAGCTAAAGTTCATGTTTACCGAGTGCTAGAAATAGACTGGATGTGCTCAGAGAAACAAACCTAGTGGGTTACAGGGGCAGGGAACGCTTTGAACCCGCTGAAAGATTTAGCTGGGAACACACATGTTCTGGGTCTGAGCCTTGCCTCATGCTTGTTTTACACCATTTAAGCTTGGCTTTCATAATAATCCTCCAGTGATTCAAATGAGAGAAAATTCTTTCTGCTATGCTTTCTCCAAAAGTTCAGGAAACTCTAAGCGTTTTAACATTTAAATTGTTGGTGCTTTAGCAGTTTATTTAAATGGACTTGGTTGCTCTGGGTGTGGTTCAAGTAATTGCCAATCTAATTTAGAGGCTTTGAAGGGAGTGTTATGCTTTCCCCAGATAAGACTTTTCAGCAGCACAGTGAGAAGAGCTGTTGGGGACACTGGGATGCTCTCCGCTGGGAAGCAGGACACGTGCCACATAGCTGTTATCCAGGACCAAATAGCAGCTCACAGAAGCAGTTAATGGCAATTAGCCTCAGGTACACGAAGTCCACATCAGGCAGTGATGAAATAAAATACTCTGGTTTAGGTACTTCATTTCATTTCTTTAGGTTTCACAGCTAGTGTAAAGAGCTGGAGGTGTCCAGAGAGTGATTCAGTCTCCTGATCTCGGCCGAGCCTCTCCCTCTGGTGCCTGCGAGCAGGAGACTAACACCGGATGGTATCTGTCCTTCGCTTCCTAACCAAGCCTGCACTTTGAGAGCCATTTAAGAGCTCCCGACGTGCTGAGAGTTCAGCAACGCTGAGGTACTCGTACATCCCCGTGGAAACAGGCACTCAAAGGTATCATGAGCTCTCAGCTTCCTGTGTTCAGAACAGCTTCTTGCCTTGACTGGAGCCCGAGAATAATTAAAGTGCGCTGCCAACAAGGCTTCCTGTTGCTATAAAAACACGCACCTGCAATGAAGCTCTTTGGAGCCGGAAGGGATATAATCTGCGGCAAGGCGTTATTAGGAGCCCTGGGGGCAATAACGGCTGGAAGCCTGGGATCCGGCCAGCGGCTGGAGAAGCTGCGGCAGCAGCAACTCTCCTACCCGAGCGACACGGGACGAAGCCCGGGCCTTCCCTTCCCGCGGAGCACCGATCCGCCTTCTTGACCGCCGCTCCGGCCTCTCTCGGCGTTCCGAGCGGGCTCCGGGAGCGTCCGCCCGCCGCCCGGCTGGGGCCCGGGCACCACCTGTCGGCCGCGCCTCAGGCCGCGGGGTTTAGCGGGCGGGGAGCGGCCGAGGCCCTGTCTGCCGGAGAGCGCGGCGCAACAGCTTTCTGTGCTCCTGCAGCTGAGCGGATCGAGGGCTTTAGTCCGGCGGTTGGTTTACCGATGACTCCAGTCTCCTGCGAACGACGGCCCGGTTACCCGTACAGTGACAGGGCTGCAAGAGCAGGGGCTGGAGCGCATACACCCCCAGGATCTACCCCAGAGCATGTCTGTAAAGGGAGGAGAACCACCTTGTCCTGCCCAACTGCAAGGCCTCTTAAGCACAGCCCTTACGGTAAAGGGCATCTGTGCCTGGCATACTGACACAAATCCAGAACTCTTTTCCAGGTCTTCATCAATGGCACAGACAAGGTCAAGGGCCTCAAAACGGAACCTTTCACTGGGGTCAGGGGTGACAGCGAGTATAGGGGCATGAGGTTTTTAGGAGCTGAGCACCTATAGATGACACGCAGCAAAAGATGTGGAACACTCCTTGTCCAGGCAAGAGGAGTGGGGAGATAACAACAAAAACATTTTGTCCATGCTATGTTAGGGGGAGGAGATAACCTAGGCATGGATGAGACAGCAAATAACAGCCTGCCATTCTTAAAGCAACAGAAAGATCTTAGTGCATTATGCTACCTAAAATAATACCTGCAGGTTTTTCACCAGCTGCTGTGAAAATAACTAACTCTGGTCAGTTTTATTTTCCTAAAGAAAGGAGCGGTAACTCAGGTGTAGTTTAATGAAAAAAAAACAACCTTAATGAACTAAGGCATGTAGATTTTTTTATATTGTTGTTATTTTATTAGATATTGATATCAGAAGCAAATTTATAGCACATGGATTCATTCCTGCCATTTTGTCCAAGGCTAAAGATTAACAGTCTGCTCACCACTTGTGGCTTAAGTAATTTTGCATTGCTTTTACAATAACACAAAGTAGTCAGAGGTTCAGTAAATCCAATCTGAAAATTTTATCTTCTCTTATTTTGTGTCATGTAGTAGCTTATCTTTTACCTCATCAGCAAAGGCAAATTTCTGCATAGCTTTACAAGCATCATTCATCCTTTTATAAATGAACAAATGCGAGAACAGATGCTTAAGTGCTGCTTGGCAGTGAGAGCATAGGAGCAACAGGACACTTGAGGCTCTTCAGGATTTAGTACAAAGTATCTCAAGTACTTTGTGTCACAGCAGCATGAACTGAAGGTACCAAATAAAGAATTTGTTCTTTCTAGCATATTACGTATTCCAGTGAGAAGCTGACATTTGCTGTGCAAAATCCAGGAAGGTTATGCTGCCCCTAATTCCTGTGCTACTGAAGTTAGAAAAAAAATAAAAAAAAATCTCAGTCTGAAGTACAGGAGTACACCAGGACCTAACCAAGTTTGGCTTTAAATGCCTTTCCACATCTACAATGGAAATACTGCCTAGAATTGTGTCTATCTAGTTCATGTCTATTTAACATCTGTACACATTTTTTCATTATTTTGTCTACATTACAAATGTAACTTTTTTCCTGCATGCTTTTAATTTTTCTTTTCCCTGCACACTTCCAAAATTACTTCTGCCTGCATGTAGGAGCCCCCTAATGCAAGATACTGCTTCTAGCATGAAACTTACTTCAGATAAAGCATGGTGTCCAAGGTCAATAAGATTCAGATGCCCGTTATGGAAAAGTCAATCTGGCATGTTAAAGAAATATTTTTCCCCACAATAGTTTGGTACCCAGGGATGAGCTGCTGCAGTCCTTTTTCTCAGACATGTGAAAGTAGAGTCTAACCTTTACTAACAGCAATTCCTATGCCCAGCTGTTTAAAGGATCCTTGCTAAGGTGGCATGAACATCTATAAAGCTGGGAGAAAAGAGATAATAGCTCTAACAAAAGGGGAATTAAGTCTTTCTTGCATTTTCTGTGGTCAAGTACACTACCAGTAGTTGCTAAGTCTTTTCTGAAACTGCTCATTACCTTTAATGCTTAAATGGCATCATATAGAAAACATTTTATTCCATTCTCTCAAGCACAAGACAGTCTGTAAACATAAATATGAATACATTTCTTATTTGCTTCATTCCTTATTTCCTACCCATTTAGCTTGCTTGATTACATTGCTGTTGGTGTATGAGAGTGTTTAGTATATATGTTACCTTGAATGATAAAAAATACTCAACATCTCCCTCAAAATACATCTACTTCACTGAACAGTAAGTCTATACATCCATCAGAAACGTTTTGCCTGCATTTTATCTGACTTGTGAGGCATAGGAAACAACATTCTATTTTATCATGGAAGTTCAGGTTCTATAACCATCACTAACAACAGGGCACATTCCTGGCATAGAGCAAGTTCTACTATAAGAAAGGAGCTGGTGGGAAAGAAAAGCAGATTAGATTAGATTAACTGAAGACACAAAGGTAACTTCACTGCATGACAAAATTCTTGCTTATCATTGCCCTTCCACTCAGAAAAGATTTGAAAGTTTTTACTTAAAGATTACTGATTTAAATGCCTACAGTCTACAAAGCCTGAGGAATTAGGTGACTTCTGAAGGTGAATATTTTCTTCAGTCTTCCCTATGTACCTACAAAGTCGGTAGAAGTTCAGACCAACAGGATAAGCAGATTGTGGATATGAACATCCTAAGGATTTCCTGAAAACTAAATCCACTAATGTGACTAGCTCTTTCCACAGGGATGTGCTGTATTTAAGTAGTCGTGACTGCATTTCATTTCACATATTTCTGGAGTTACTGTGCTGTGGCTTGCAACAGGATATACCCCAGCTAACAAAATTGAGGAGTTACAGCTTATATTTTCCTCACAAGAAAAAAAAAAAGAAATAAAATCAGGTAGTGCAACTTAACAGTTTAAAGAGTAGACTATTTCAGCTGGAAGGGACCTGCAATGATCATCTAGTCCAGCTGCCAAAACAATTCAGGGCTGACCAAAGTTTAAGCATGTTAAAGGCATTGCCCAAATTCCTCAAACACTGACAGCCTTGGGGCATTGACCACCTCTCTAGAAGTCTGTCCCACTGTTTGACCACCTTCTTCATTAATAAGTGCTTCCTTATGTCCAGCCTAAGTGTCCCCTGGGTGCAGCTTTGAACCATTCCCACGTGGCCTAACACTGGGTACCAGGGCTCAGCAACTTACTCTCTGAGGTTGCCTCTCAGCCTCTTTTTCTTCAACTAGACAAACCCAACGGCCTTACCCCTTCCTCATCCACAAAGGGCTGTTCATTTCAGATTTTCTGCTTGGAAACAAAATCATAAGCATCAAAGCACTTCATGCAACTATCTCCACTCTGGTAACCTTGAAAGAAAAGATTTTTTGCACTTTGGTCCCAAGCTTAATTTAATCTCATTTCATGGTAATTTTCACGTACCTTAAATGAATTTGTTGCATATAAAGGTCATATTGACATGTGTAAGGTGAATTATACATACTGAGAAAAGCTTTTCTTTGTAACCTTCTTGTGCTCTAAGTAAGTTTAAATACAAAAACCTTAAAAATAACATTTTGAAACAAAAAAAAAGGTTTTATAAAATAAACAAATTTCCACAAAACTTAAATTCAGTACCACTGCTGTCAAAGTTAAAGAGAAAGTCAAAGAGAAGAAAATTGATTTAGTTCCCTAAGTTCACAGTACAGTTTGTCCACAGAAAGAACCTATTTGAGCCACTGATAAAATATATTTACATCCCCCTCAAAAAGTCCAATTGGAGGAGAGCTATGGATCTGCATGCCTTGTCATTTTATACATTATTTTATACCTCAAAGATTCTACAAAACAGCAAATGAATAATTGACTACCACTATCACCTTAAGCAGTCTTTACAGCATCACTAGTTATTCTGTGGAAGAGCAACTCCTAGGATTTGTCTGTCAACTTCAATCAAGACAAAGCTAGAACTGTCAAGTTAGACACTGTGCCGTGGCCCATGACTTATGTGAATAGTAACAGTGAATGTTTCCTCAACTGTGCCATATCATACTCCAGTAGTTATGCAGAAATGTACAATTAAGTGCTTTTTATTTCCAAAAGTGTGGCAGAAAAACACTTTCTGGAGATTTTATTAAGCACATAATTACTAATAACCTTTCCCTCCTTCCAGACATACACACACACAAGAGTCCTTCCCCAAAGAATGTGGATCAGAAACAACCTTAAACTGAAAAGCGGAAGGATTAGCTCTCCAATGCCCCTGAAAGGCATGTTCTCAGGGCTTCGTGGGTGGCTGCAGCGTGTCCCTTGAGCACAGTACGTATGAAGCTTAAACGCAGCATGTGACGTTGCTGTGTTGAAGCAGCAACCTGCTAGTACTAACAAAGCTCGTGAGAATGAATGAGGCCACAAGCCAAGGACATTTCAAAACAGATAATTCACCTTGTCAAAACATGTTAGGTTTTGATTCAAAGTGTTTAACACTTTGAGAACAGGTGCATTGGCAGACACTTCTTCCTGGTCTTTCCCATGCCCAGAGCTACAAAGACCGAGGTGGCACTAAGGAGGAATTTCTGGGTTCAGCCTCAGTAACAAATGCAGTTGCCTGCAGGCCCCATGATGGGCCGTGAGAGCCCATGACTAAGGCAGCTCCAAGGCTCTCTGGGTGTTCCTCCCTTGGCCTAAGCCCAGCCACAGGAGGTAGGAGAGAGCCACTGTCCGGTTCTAGGTGGGGAATTCTGCAATGGGAGCTCCCAGGGAAAGGAATGCTACACTCATGTGCAGGGATGTGTGAAGCACATGTGGCCTCCAGCTGACATCCTCCTCTCCAAATCATATGCTAGTTGTTTATGTAAGCTTTCACCTGGACTTTAAGATTTGACTTGGAAATATTCCTGCTTTGCAGCAAGATGAGACTGCCAACTTCAATATTAAAAACACCTCACAAATGACAGAAGAGCATCCTCTTGAGTGGGAAAATTTAGCTGAACATTTCTTCCACATTAAGGTGGCACACTGACAGGATTGGCCCCAATATCTTGATGGGTAGAATGTGAAACCATGGGAGTTACACCTGGAAGTGGAATACATTTCAGAGTGGTATCACTAAACCACAGCACCTGATGAAGAAACAGATGTTGCTTGTGGTACACCGAAGCACAATATTTGAAGCAAACCTCAAAGTCTTTTCCTCCTTAGATTCTGTCCTTGTGTACACAGAAGTGCCAAGAAGAGCTCTTTCTAAAATGTCATTTTAGAAGGACCCATCATTTCAGCAACTAAGTTGGAGTTTTCCGTCTACTAAATTGTGGTGTTTCTATAGATACATTCCCTGAAATTGCAAATTGTTCCACATTTTCCATTGCCTCTGGAGGAACAGGGCCTGCAGATCTCCATATATATATTCTGTACTTACCTCTCATTTCAGAGCTCCTTAAACCCCCAAAGTATTTGGAGAAAAAACTGATTTGGAATATCAGAGGTGGAGGTGTGTAACCCATTAATGAAACTAAGAAAAAACTCATGACAGGAGCCAACATAGAGTCCTGTAGGCTTCAGGCAACTTTGGGAAAAGTCTCAGGAGTTTGTGGAGATATTGGTTTTGGTCTTGGGGAGCAGAAGGAAACAATGCAAACACTGACAGCTTTGTTATCAAGAGGAAATTGATTGCCTAAAATTTCATTTAAAAGAAAATTAGAAGAAAAATCACAGAACACTGTAATTATACCCTGAGATAGAGCAGTAGCTTCAAGGGATTTTCTGGATTGCACCTCACCACGAGTTAAGTAACTGCCATTAATGGTAAAACCAAAATTAGTGAAGCAAACTAGGTTAAAAATGCTTGAATAGCACCACTGGCTCACAGCAACAAGTGCTAAGAATGTGAGAAAGGCAAGAATTTTCTTGGACAAAATTCCTTCCAAGCCAGAGAATCCATAGGCATGAAAAAACAAACACTTCAACTAGTGCTCCCAAAGACAAAGAATTTAAACATATGGCCACATATTACTATGTGAAGAAAACCAATTGGAAGTTATTGCTGTTCCACACACATTCCCACTGGGAGAAGAAGTGACCGTAATGGACTCTCTGGCACTTCACAAGAATTGTTACATGGTGAGGAGCTTTGCTTAAATGGGGAGCACGGAATTAAACCCTTTATTGTTTTACTCTCATCCTCTCATTCCCTTAGGCAAGCTTCACACCCGAAGCCAGCCTCAGCCGCCTTCCCCCACCCCCGGGGCCAGCAGCCTCCCAGTGCAGCCGGCAATGCAGAACACATGGCACACGTGTGCTGGGAACCTCCTCCACCGCAAGAGCTTGAGACAAAACCAGGCTGTGATTTACTTGCAGCATGTCTCACTCGAGGCCTCACACAGTCTGAAAGCATGGCAGAACCTAATACTTCAGCTGTTGGAACACTTGCTGGTTTTTTCACTACCCCTGCATGTAAAATAAAAGATACTTTCCTCTGTTTTCCAGCACTTGCCAGTATCTTTTGCCACATGGTTCATCTCAATTAAAATAACAAATACAATGAAAGCTCTGGAAAACACTTTACCACCAGTCCAGAACAAAGATCACTTGTCATTTCTGTGCATGAGTAGCGTGTGCCCTATCAACACTCCTTAGAGCATCAGAAAGCCACCAGCTTGCTACTGCTGCTTTTAATTAAGCCAAATTCAACAGCAAACTGAAGGCCAGCAGATGGCCCAGGCACTAGTGAACACAAGACTCTGGCTTCCAGTATTCCCAGTTTCCGAGCAGCAGCACCCTCACTCCACACTTTGCTCTTACTTGCTATTTACTGTGGTAAGATCAGTTGTTCTTCCAAAAGCTTCAGCTGAAGTAATTAAAATACCATACTTCATGATTTGCTGCTCAGCAGCTTTCCTAAAGCAATTAATGATGGCATTCAACAGCAACTGAAGTGGCAGTGAGGGCAGGGGAGCTTCAGCCCCCAAACACTTAACCCACATTGTCCATTCAAAGATCAGCTGTTTCAGTCTGTAAGTCATTAACAACTGTCCCACTTCACCTGTCAACAACTTGTCATCCTTTAGGAAAAGAAATCCTATCTCTTCTGCTTTCTGTTAGATCTGAATCAAAGCCCCTTGGAAACTGTAGACAACCCTAGTGACCACAGGCTTGAGTTTTCTAAAGGAAACTCAAAAGTAATTACAGGCTTGCAGGGATTTAGTGTTGTTTGTGGGTTGGTTTTCCCTTTTCCAGGTATTGCCCTGGTACCAGGAAACTGCTATGACAGCAATATAAGTCCTTCAAGGACTATTTCAGTGGTAGATGATCTTCCTGAGACTACTCAGGAGCACATCTCACCCACTGACAAGAGAAGCAACCAAGGGAAAAGAGCACTCTTGGGCTTGTGCTACTAAACTGATTGCTTTGATTTTAAGTATTTTTGAAACAAGTCTTCAGTGAAGCCAAATTAAATTGTAGGAAAGCATTCCATAAATTCAGGCAAGTAATCCTTTATGGTTTATCTAGACACAAAGCATGAAAAGAAAGATTTGAGTGAGAACTGCTATCAGTGAATCACTGAAAATAAGATGGAAGATTGCATTTCCTGTGATCACATCAAACAAGACTTAGGGGCAGGGGCAGTCAATGGAAAGAAACCTCAGCCTTGGAACAGATCACCCTGGAAAAGGAGCAGCTGGAAATGCTTCTCTCAGCCATGCTGGCTTCACCTCTGGGAAATCCTGCTGACTTCAGACTTTGAACAAGTGAGATGAGATTCACGTGGCCAGAGTTGCTGAGAAGAACTCTGCTCCTGTCCATTCTTAACATCTTTTTCACTGGGGTACTTGAGGTCTGCACAAAAAAATATAGTGCTTTAAGGAAGTTCTTTGAGGAAATAACCTGTTCATTGTATTCTTATTCATTTCTTTTGTTTCTTTTGAGTCAACATCTCAATCTGTAACTTGTAGAACAGTAGCAATTTCCTTCAGAGCTCCCAAAGCACATCCCATGTCTTTTTCACTTTTACTGGATTTTTTTTCCCCCCAATACTGATCCTTTTGTAGAGCACAATTCCCATGCCACCCTTTTATGTCTCCATCTTCACTGGCACTAGTCAGAACATAAACCCATTTGTCTTTGCTCTCACTCACATTTCTAAGTAACTGCAACACTGTCAAAATACAGACCGAAGGCAGCTAAACTAGTGGGACTGGAACATGGCATCTCAAAGCATTATTAAAATACTTAGTAGATCATATTGCCTCACTCCATTTTTTTATCTTTTATCCTGCTGTAGATTACACTTCACTCCAGAATTCCATCTTCTTCCTCTCTTACAAGTCAAGCACCCATCAGGTTTCTGCCATATCCAAATTCAGCTTGTGTAAATGAACCAAATCTATTTTTTAAACTCATTCCTGCAGATGTTTGAAGCAGAAGTATCAGCCAAACCAAGATAGAGCTTTGGCTGTGTATGACTGGTCTAGAGATGCATCTCCTGTTACCAGCAACTACTGTTGGTCTTGGAGTCACTCTCCAAAGCCCAGACTATGTATACAAGGCAAGTTTGCATGATAATCCATTTTTGGAGAAGGAATGCAGTCTGGAAGAGACCACCTCAGTCTGAGCATGATCCCTCTATATTGCAAACATAGCATTATTTGATTCCCCATCATCATCTTACCCTTCTGCATAATGAAAGGAACTCAGATTTCATCTTGGCTTCTCCAAGAGGAAAGCTGTTGGAGGTCCCAGTCACTGCTGCGATCCTTCCAGGCTAAATTTATTAACAGCCAGTCCAGACTCATCTGTCCTTATGCCAATATTTGTAATTTAACTTCTCAATAATTCTGTGGCAATGCAACAGGAAGGCATCTTGTAATCCAATTTCCCCACTAATGCTAGTCCTTCACATACTAAAGAAATAGCTTGATTTTATTCAAGCACTAAAGTCACTGCTGCATTTTGATTTGGCCTTCATTTCCTCTTGTTTCACCGGAAGGAGCATTTTTTTTTTCCATCTGGGTTGAGCTTGAACTCTGACTTACAGCTTATCAACTTATTTCTACTTTCCCAGATAACCATAAAGCAAGTCACATAAGAGGCCTGCCACACATCCTGGGTCTGTAGGATGGAGAATGAAGCAGCACACCATTTAAGAGGGCTATATTGAGGCCACACTAACTACCTACCTGAGAAACAGGAAAGCAAGAGTGACCCATGCTTGTTTCACAAGGCAGGCTGAATCCTGGGTTGACCCCTTGCTATATGTCATTCTTAGTTTTCTGACACTCATTAAAACATTCAGTAGAGACCTGTGCACATGCCATTCCCATGGAGGACAGCATTGTTTCAATACTTGGGAATCGTTTTCCTTATGCCCAGCAGTGCCCCAGCACAAGGGCAGTATGATCCCGTAAAAGCCTGGTTACTCTTGTTAAGTTCCAGCAGACTGCAGGCTCAGCTCTGGAGAGCTTTCAGCTGCACAAGAGGAATTTTGCCTGCCTTATAGTACAATACAAAGAGAGAGGAAAACAGGGATGAGGATCAAGTGTAAAGTAATTTCAAATTGTAAATCCACACACAAGAGAGCAGCTCCTCCTTACAGCTGTCACACTCAAACACCTGGAGATTGGGTTCTAGATGGAGACATGGGCATCAGCTTACTCCTGCAGTTAGGTCAGCTGGTAGAACAAATACTAGCTTCTATTATTTTCCATTTCTGGCAACCCTCCAAGACCAATATCTGCTTCACAAAAAGGAGTAAGACCATTGCAAACATACACAAGGATGCTGCTCTGCCACGTCCAACTCACAGGATGTCAGCGGTGTCCCTTTTACCGCCTCCTAGGCAAAGGGCAGATGTCTTTTTTTCCCTCTGTAGTTCAGGCACAGAGTCCTGGGGTCACCACCAACCGCTTTGGCACAGATGACTCCACACTGTAGCTGCAAAGACACACTGTGAAGCCTTCCCCACCCCTTCCTTTCCCTGTTCAGCTCCCTGTATCAAGCCAGTCTGTACAACAGAAGCACACACGACTACATTGTGTTAACAAGACTGTGGAAGGTAGCTACAGTACACAAGTGTTTACAAAATGGATTCCAGGTCCCTAAATTTGTAAATGAAGTGCAGTTACAAATGGTTTCCCCACATCTGTTATTCTTGGGCTGCAGTAGACTGCCAAAACCTTCAGGGGGGGCAGGTAACAGAGTAGAGAAGTTTCTCTGTTTTAGTGAATCATTACTTACAACAAGGGACCTAAGGAAAATATCTGTTTTTTTCCTTTCTATTTACTCCCTACCCCAAACACACACAATACACAAGAAACTAAGTCTTGTTTGCTAGGGAAAGCATTGAGGTACCTGCAAAGCTAGCATGACAGCTTCGGGGCAAAGGCTGGCACTAACAGTGGAAAGCCCACTATAGAACCTGTTCTGTTGCTGGAGGAGAGAAACTTCTCTCCCTAAGTGGTTAAAAATACTTAACCACTTCCATTTTATGAATATAAAGTAACACTAAGTAAAAATCAAGTAGAGCTTCTTGAGTAAAATCCTGTTAGGATAAAACTGAATGAAACACCAAAAGGATACAAAGCGTTTCTGGCCAAGCTGTGTTTCTAATTTGTGCGATATCTCTAGTTCAGCACTGTTACATATTATTGAAGGAATGCTGAAGTCATCCCTAAGGCAGTGCTATTAAATGCAACCATTCTGTCTTGTACTGCTTACTGTGACACTGCAATGGTCTGAGTATAAAATGATCCTAGTAGTCTCAGCAGCAGTGCCTGGAATAGCCTAGCACATTGCATCATGCAGGCTGTGGTCCCTGGCTCTCTAAATACCTGATAAAACTGAATAGTTAACCTCATGATGTGGCTATTGCTTCAGCACCCTCACAGCCATTTTTAAGATTCCCCAAAGACTTTCAAAGTGTATCAGATACAGTCATACCTTACAGCCTTAACTTCGTTAAGTGCCCTGCTTAGCTGCAAAACAGGCCTCTTCCTCATCACTTCACCTTGGCAAGAAAGCAATGCCAGCAGTGCTCCTGAGAGCGCTGCGTAAGGCCCAATCCTGCCCGCAGACTTCAGCAGGACTTGTGCCATCAACAGCAGCCGGTGCCAGACGAATCTGTAAAAGAGTGTTTTCACAGATGAGTACACAGTTTAGCAGAACTTGTGCTGAGTTTCAAAATCACCAGGGTCTATTAGCCTTTTTAGGTGACAGGTACCTTCAGAAAAATGGTCCTCCCCCATAGAACTTTTTTTTTCTCCAGAAAAAAGGATACCACCATAGACATAACTGATTTTACCCTTTCATTATTGCCACATTCACAACTCCAACTATGATGCTATTGCCAAGATACCTAATCCTGATGCTAGGTGATGAATTTAGGTATAGGAAGAAAAACAGTGCTTTGTCAAGGGTGGTGGAAATCATGACAAGCAGGAAAGGGATCGAAAAGTACCAATTGCTCCTGAAAATATGGAAGAAGTGTTTAACAATGGAGGGTTTTTTCCATCATTGTTACGTGTAGATCAATTAACTAAACATTTATAATTGCATGGGTGACTTATCCCCAGATACTGACACTTAAGTGTCACTGCTCAAAGTGCAATAGTGAAGGAGTATTTCTTTGTGCCCCTGACATGGCAACAGCCCTGCCAAATCCATCAGTGTGTCTCACAGAAACAGCTGCACCTAAAATTGCACAAATAAGCCTTTGTTGTATTTTTTAGATATCTGGAAGAATCTGCAGTCTGGACTCCTACACAGAAATTCAGATCTCTGGCCAGTTTAGTGACCACAGAAGAGATCACACTTCTGAGCAAGGGAGAATTATTCCATCGCAAAGCCCGGAAGACAGAAATTTTTGGCCATGTGCCACTGGAGAAACTTATTCATTGGACTCAGTAACAATTGGAGACATTATTACAGTTCTTTCTGGATAGAATTGTGGAAAAGCAAGAGCAACACTTATTAATGAGTTATTATTCATAGACCATGTATTCCTTGCTTCCTCCACCCATTTAAAATTGGCTGCTCCTCAGTCCCCTCACAAAGCCTCACAATAATGCAAGAGCCTTCCTTCTCTGCAACATTGACATCTGGAACAACTCTCCTGCGTTTTTCCATCTCACCACCTTTGTCTTCAGACATCTTTAGAATCCACTGCTTGCTGCCCTGCTGAAACAGCTGAGTCTTTCCTCAGTTGTTCTGCTATTCTTTTGTATTTCATGTAGGTCTAAGTATTTCATCTGCCCAAAACCCATAAGTGGCCAGCACCTTTCATAGAATTGTTTTGTCTGAATGTGGATTTGTGGTAAGTGGCTAACAAATACCCGTACACATTCCATTTGGAAGGCTAGTGAGTGCAAGCCAACCAAAGCTGTCTCAAGGCTTCCAGCAAAGCACACTACATGTTGTCACCGTGAGGACAAATTGCCTAGGTTGCAGCCAGAGCCTGCTTCCTCCACCGCAGAGAGGTGAGATGACCCAGGAAGGCTCACACGCCCCGTTTCCCAGAAGTGGCTGCTGTTTGACACACTCGTCCCTCTCCCGCCAGCAGGTGCCAGTCTGGCTTTGAGGACTCTGCCAGGGCCCTTTCTGCCACGCTTACTGCTGCCTCCCCCTGACAAGCACCAGGAGGTTAGCCCTGTCCAAGAGCAAAGCAAACTCCCAACACCGACTCTGCCTACGATTTCTACCTATGTGTATATACCTTCACCCCACCAAAAATTATTTATCTATCAATGATCTCTTTGGGCTATGTTATTATAGAGAATTATGCACGTCTTTATGCACAGTATGTGCCTGTTTTCCCTTATCTGGATGTTAATTTTAGTGAAATCTACACCATTAAGTTAAAAGCCCACCCTTACCCGAATGGCCAAGGTCACTGCTACCAATTGTTTCTCTGGTAGGCATGTAAACTCATTCTCAGAGAGACCACCTACCCCACTCAGAAGGGAATATACTCATTCTGTGATTTATCTGAATAAGGAACTTGTTTCAAGGGCACAATAAAGCCAGGTATGCACGATGGAAGAAGACATAAGTCCACACCAAGTTCCCATTAGGTATGTGCTGCAGTAAAGTCTAAGCTCATACTTCATAAGAAAGGCTTTCTACATGTGAAAAATCTCACAACCCACTCCCTGAGCTCACAGCTGCAGGGATATTAGAAGCCCTGTACTGCACCCCTTCTGTGGGATACTTTTTTTCCTTAGCAACTGACAATGAAATGCATCAAAGTTTACATTTGTATGTGATGCATTCCAGCAAGGAAATCACGAGGGATTTGTCCATACAAAAGGTGTAGAGCTGATGCTTTTATTGTGCTCTCATTCCCCCCCTTCCTGCAAGATGAAGGGGTAAAACATATTACTATGAAGACTAACCCATTCTCAGAGGAATCTAAGCCTGCCCTGAACCAGTGAATTTTGCCCTTGAGGTGATAAATGTAATTAAAGAACAAACAGTTTTGCAGAAGGCATTACATCTGCAGAAAGAAATCCACGGGTCTGTTATCCAAGAGTCAGACCAAGCAGTCCCAGGTCCAGCCTTGTGAAGCGCTGGGTAAGCTCTGGTAAGGAAGGGGTGGTTTGGCAGAAACTGTGAAGCTGGTCAGGGACTAAGGGAAAACTGCCAAATCCACAAGTCCCGATTACAATTAGTAGATTTAATAGAGACTCTGTTAGGAGAGCTTTAAAACAGAAGAGATTAGAGGACGTTTAGCCCTGCTGTAACGCCTGTAGCTGTGCCCTCCTACATTAATTGCCCCAGGGCACCCCAGTTCATTTGCATTATATAGACAGCAGAACTGGGACCTGAAATGGTCCCTCTGGGGGACTAATGTCCAGAGAAGGGGTTTGATGTGCAGTATGGGCTTGGCAGCAGGGGTACACGCCTGAAACAGAGATGGGAGAAGGAGCAATGCCAGCCACCCCTGGTTACCCACCCCTCATCATGAGGTGGGACAGCTAAACATGAGCAAGGCCAAACCTGAAAGCTAAATTGCAAAAAAAACCAAACCCCAGGAAGTACTAAGTTGCCTCACAGCTGAGCATTAAATTAACAATCAGGGATCTTTTGTTTACCATCCCTCTGGAACTCAGGCATGCCAGAAGTAGCATCCATCCCATTAATAACTGCAGTTATCCTTAATAAGGCTGTTAAATCATTATTGGCATAACACACCAACAGGAGAGAACAAGTTAAGTCACAGGAAAGGCAGCTTACTTTTGAAGTAGCCTGAGAGAAATGGAAGGCAAAAAGGATAAACTGATTATTTTTTCATGAAATGATTCCATGTACCTTATGTTTTTATAGTAATTATCTGCTGCTGCTGACTTCATGTGAAAAGTGTGAATTTTTCATTTTACTGAGCAAAGATGTAATCTGCTATTCCCATGGGTGAAGAGCTGATTATGTATGAATTCAATAATCAGAAATGATTACTTGGTTGAGAATGTTAATCTTAAAAACCTGATTGGGTATGCACAAACAACAAGATGCTTTCTGAGTCAAGGAGGAAGCAGAAACAACTGCACTAGCACAAATATCTTCAGAAGGCTCCTGCACAAAAAAAAAATAATCTAAAATCTATACATAATTAAAGCTAAATGCAGGCCATGCCAACATGCACATGTAGGTAGAGGTTGCATGCTCAGCACCGATCCAGAGCCCATTCGCACACATACCCTTAAGATAGCTTTTAAGATAGCTTTTTAAGATAGCTTTTAATGTAATGTATGATTTTTACTCTGCCAGAATTTTACTCTGCCACTTCATGTCAGGAGCAGCTCTTTTCTTTCCACACAGTCTTCATACAGGCTGATCTTCTACCTCAGGTTTCTATAGTATCCAAATGAGTGAAGAATGCAATAGAGTTGGATAAACTAACTTAAATCTAGACTTGTAGTCTACTGCCACAAGCCTACTGCCTTCTTTATAACAACTCATTTTGTCACCCCTCATGTCACCCATTTTCTACCTCTATGCAGGCACTTCATTTATGGAGCATAATTCCATCTGTGTTCTGAATCTCATTGAGTTCCTCGGCCTACTTCAAGTGTGAGCAGTAGCAACGAGGAATAACTTCCCTTACCTTCCACACCCCTTTTTTCTCACACTAGGTGCACTTTTGTCAGCAATACCATAAGATAGAGCTGAGCAAATGCACTAGCACATTTCTACTGCAGAAGAACCCGTGTTTGCACATAGCTGTGGTGCTTAACAGCAAGTAAAAAGGAACTTACCCAGTTCCCCTGTTTGGAGGGCCCTCAAGATTTTGTTCACACACTAAAGAACAACAAACAGCCAAGAAATACAACAGGATCTAGGAAGACCTTGTACAATCTTGGAAGAAATCCAAGCAGATTCTCACTAGGTATGGGAAGAGCTGTTTTGAGAAGCCAGCAATCTAGTACAGCAAAAGCACTCAGCAGGACTTCCCTCTTGCTGTGGCAAAAGGCAGAATTGAAAGTTGGCAGAACATACAAGCTCACCTGCCCACACTCACAACTCCACGATCAAATTACACATACTTACAGCACTCATTCCAACTGCTATGTATCAAGTAAAGTACAAGGATAAGAGAAAGAAACTGGGAAGAAATAAATAGATGAAGAAAGGAATCAATGTAGGCTGCTTCCATCAGCTGACTGATGTCTTCCTGTTCTCTGTCCTACCACGCAGAGGTAACCATCCCACCAACCCACAACACAGCTCCATTTGCCTTTGACTTCTTTCCTCGGCTCTGCTGGGGAGACCAATAATTGCAGCAGTGCTGGCTGCTTGCAGGAGCCTGGGGCCGTGCCATGGAAATCCCTGCGTGGCCATAAAGACAAAACAGCAGTTGAATGGGAGGCAGGGGAAGGAACAAAGCTTACCTAATACTTCAGCTCCACTAACTCAAAGTAGTGCTGATGTAGCATATGGCCCTAAAGGTGACACTCTGGGATGTTTGAGTGAGAAGTTGGCAAATCAGTGTTGATTTTGAAGAGTTCTACTGTTTGTACACATGAAGTTTACCCTGTGGGCCCAAATGTTAGTGCTTTATTAAGCATACACATTAAAGGAGACTCGCAATAAAGAATAGTGTGACTGCTGCCAATTTTTCTTTGGCAAGCCTCCAGCAGGAAAGAATTCTGTGTCAGCTATAGCTTTCTCCTTTGGTACTGCACAGACTCAGACAATGCATCTGCTGGATCCATTTAAATATGTCCAAGTCATAGTTTCATAGCATCAAAGAACTTCACTGTTACAAATCATAATAAATAATCAGTAATTCTGAACAATAAAACCACATGACAAAAATGAGGTACAGCTGCTGCCAGTCACTGAAGGAGATTGTAAAAGAGAAAGGAAACAGAATTACACACATTATAGTGCTTGTTATCTAAATTATTTGTTTGAAGAGTAGGTGCTAACAACATCTCCCATTTTAAAGGTGAAGATTTTTCTGTAACACTGGAACACCATAGTTAAAGTAGTATAGAAAAAAATTGCCCCCTATTCCAGCAACAAGCTTAATGTACTGTAACATCTGGGGAGCCAGAGAAACAGCAATGCATTTCCTAAAATACCTGGCATCGTTCCAGGGCTTTATCAGCATCCTTTAAATACAGGCAATAGAAAAAGCACTGTTATAGCTGCATGACATGGATTTCAGACAAAGCAAAAACTCAACATTACTCCATGAAAGTCACATCTGATTTGAATCACTCTGTATAATACCCAAGCAGTTTGGGAGACCAAATCCTACTTTAAAATCTAGAATACAGTGTTTCCACATGTACTTGATGTGGCAAACTACAATCTGGTTTGGGATAAGAAAAACTAGAGGGCCAAACACTTAAAAATAAAAGCTAGTTTAGTAGGTGCTTAAAAGAAAACTGGGAAAAGTGTGCACAGGAGTATCTGGAACCTGAAGACTCTGTACTACTTAGTGTTCACATTGAGAATTATCACATAGCTGACATGTAGGTTTTTGGGCAACAGTCCTCACACTTCCCAATTTTTCCCACATCATTTTTTAAAAACTGGAAGTATTCATCAGACCAGAATGTAGCTCAGCTGCAAACATCCATGTTACATAAGTTTGTCAGAAGCCATGGGGGCTTGTAATCAAGAAGCAACCCAGGTTGCCCTCTGAGGGATAGAATTACAGAAGACACTACTGTCTCCTGACTTTCCACATTTCCAAATCTGTGTCCCATTTACTTGGTTGGGACCAACATTTTCTGTGGGAACCATATCTGAATTACAATTCTATCCCTAATCCTCTTTCAAATCCTTAAACTAACTGCTGCTCCCTTTAAGACTCAACACTAAAACATCTCCTTGTTTTCTGTAGTCTAGGTCTTGAGTACTCCATGCCAAACAGGTGAACCCTGTAAATTTCTTAGCTCATTTAGAATTGGCCAGCTGATTTTCTGCAGATACAACAGCTACCACAAAAGAAAAATCCAACCTCAAAGAGAAATTTTATTTTAGACTACAATGTAGCTACAGAGCTGAAAAAGAATTTTATAAGATCAACAAACATCAGTTAATGTCTTGTTTATTCATTATAAATAAAATTAGCAGAGAAAAATTGGTCATGACAGGATTACTACAGCTTAGGGCACTACCTTGGTTACTGAAAGTCTGCTAGTACAAGATGAGAGGGAATTGATCTTAAGTTACTAAATTTCTTTAAGGGCAGCAGTCAGATTTTTTTTCTCCCCCTAATACATTTCTGGAAGTTGCAGTGTAACTCTGAAGAATAAGAATCAACAATGTTATAAATGTCTCCTTAGACTAATTTGTTTCCTTACAGACTTGTATCTCTATGTGTTAAGTGTAAACAGTGATAAGCTTACTGGAAGGTCACATTATCATGAGAATGAGAAAGCCAATGCAAAATAAGAACACAGTAATGCTGTGCTTTGTGTAACACAGTGGTATGGAATAGGCAAGGACAGTGGATGTAGTCTAAGTAAAAGACACATGATCAATGTTTCCAAAAAGCCGGCAATAGAATGATTACCCAGAATTCCATTTCCCCCTCATGTATAGAGAGCCTTTACTGAATGAGTTTGACATAGGATATGGCATCCGTTATCTTGTACCTGTTTGTGGATACCTTGCTTCTCGAAGTTGGAGTGAGTAATGGGGAAAACAAGTTGGAACAACTCTCCTTCCCCTACATCTTTTTGACCTGTAGCACAAGAGCCTTTCACAGCTACTGCCTCTCAGCTCAGGGAAGTGTAGGGTGTTGCTCAAGGAAGGTGGTGTCTTTTTAAGAAGTCCAATGGCAGCAACATGTCCTAAGGTAGCAGATATACTTAAATAGTGTTTCTCAAGCCCTTGAAATACTCACAATACTGGACACTATAAAATCAAAAAGACATAATTTGTGCATTCCTCAAACCAGCAGAGGTAACCTCTGCTGTATAAAATACTCAGGAGTACTCCTGGAAAAGAGTCTTCGCATCACTTTCTTCACATCTTGTTCAAACTTGACTATAATACTTGAAACTAACAGACAACAGCTTAGGCTACTGATGCATGGAAACAAGAACACTAAATGCTAGCCACTATCATTTCACACCCTTCATCTGTCTCATGGAATCTGCATTTCCTTACAGCATAGTTCAACAATAAGAGAGATTTTATTCTAAAAATAGCTTTTTTCAATTAAAAAAGCTACATAAGTTTGCTTCATAATTAGTAAAGTTACAACTCCTTCACCAGTGACAACACAAATAGCAGAACTGCTAGAACAACAAAGAACACAAATGCCGTGACAGCTTGAGAACTTACTTTGCACATAAGCCTGTATCTGCCAGAGAACAGTAAGGACTAACACCTTCCTACAGGGTGAGAAATGGGGGACCACATATAATAACACAGCCAGCAGAACAGAAACCATCATGCAGTGCTAAAAAAACCCCAAAAAATCCAGCAACAAAACAAGCAAACAAAAAAAAACCAAAATCCCCAAAACAGGCAAGTATTGAAATAACAAACACCTTAAACCAAGAAGCCACATCATTAGTAAGATTCACAGCAATAAAGTATATCCACAGGACAGTGGGAAATTAGCTCTGCTGACCAGCATGATGCCTAGGAAAGGCAAGCAATCACACTCTATCTACCAACTGCCATCTCATATAACAAAACTACTTCAGAGTTGAACTAAAAACTCCAATACACACAAAAATCTAACTCACCTTAACCCACAAGTAACAACAAACAGCTCCCATACCTAGCTTACCAAAGAAACAAAACCCCAGGGCTGAGCTTATATGGAGCTCCAGGGCCCATGGGCAATGGCTGGGGCTGGAGGCTCCAGCTGAGGTTGGTCAGGTCAATTATGGGCTATTAAGGTGCTCAGAACTGTTATTATTGCCTGCTAATGCTGAAATAACAATGACAGCACTGATTTTTGCCTAACATTACTCAACAAGGATAGGTTTGACTCATGATGACTGCCATTTTTATAACTGTGCCTTAAATTTGGTTTTCAAAACCTTCTAAAGTAGTTATTCAAGTATTCTAGTCATACACTCACACAGAGAATCTAGTTTATATGCTTGGGTGTGATTTGTGTTGCATTTTAATGGATCTGTTCTGAGACAGTGGTTTAAAATGTCTTTGAAATTACAAAAAGATGAGAAAATTGCTTATAGCATGCTTCATTGAAGGCCCCTACATACACACTTGACTGAGTTCTAATTCACCTAAAATGTCAGTAAACATGTCGGTATTGCTGTCATCCACAGGCTATTTTAAGTACTACAGTCCTAAAATAATTTCTGCACCAGGATTAACAGAGGACTATGAAGAAGTAAGGCAGCATTTTTGGATGGTTTATGTAGATGTTTCATGCCTCTCTTTTAGGGGATTGCTTAACATCTGCCTCCTGAACTGAAAAAATGCTAAAGCTGTTCTGGATTATGCAAGCACATTGATTTAAGTGCGTTCAGGTTCATCTACAGTGTAACCTTCAAGGGAAATGCACCTATCTGCAACTGTTGCCAAGTTGAAATAATGTAAAGGAACCATGAAGTTATACTTCTGCTCTCTATATCCACTCTGCTGCAGGAAAAATACGGATATTTCTCATTACTGAAACAACAAAAGCTGGATCCTCAAATGACAGATTTGACAGGATACCTCATTTATTATTGTAATGGCGTTATCAGGGGTTGTTAGTGTAGAACCCAGCTGTGTGCCCAGACCCCCTTGTAGCTGAGATGGTGCGAACAGCAGAGAAGAGCTGGTTTGTACCCCAAAGCAAATCATTAGCTGCATACAAAGTGAGAAAGTTAAATGTCTCCAAACACAGAATGTATGTAGCAGGACACAGAAATGATTCAGAGGAGCCTGGCCTCACCACTGCATTTCATATTGTGGTAAAATTCTGGGGTTTGAGGTGGGGGCTTTTACTGCTGTCATGATAAAAGAGAGTTCAAAGGAGCTGTTTGTTTGGAAGGCAATGCAGTACAAGGGTTTAAACAGCCTTCCTGTGGGCTGAAACAGGACAACACAAAAATAACAAGAGCAACAGGGGCAGGAATTGTGGTCTTGCATGTTACTTTATGAGAGAACATGCAGGCTAGGGAAAGGTTTAAAAGTGAAGCTTATAAAAGAAAAAGCCAATGCAATGGAGTATTGCAATGGAGTAGTTTCTTTTGAAGCTGTGTGACAGCCAGAAAATAGGATAATCCTGCACAAAGAGAAGAATGAAGTGATCATTATGTGTTTTGTAAGAGGCAAGTTTAAGCTGTAGCCAAATGGGGAAAGCTGCATTGTTGGAAACTTATCAATATGGTGAGTAAAAAGCCAGGGGAGAAAAGAAACAATCAAATAGCTGCTGTATGCAAAATGCTTTTCACAGGTAACTTACATCTGCAAAACTACCTCTAAACCACAAGAAACACTTTATTTATTGCATCTTTTAATAACAAGACATGATAGCATCGCTTTTATAACAAATACGACAATGATGTCTCATTTGTAAAACAGGTATATTGTCAAGTATCTGCAAGTTCCAAAGCAACAAAGTAGCAGTCTCTATCTCAGTGACCAGGGCAGCCAGTTGTTCCTTCGCTGAAGCCGATGCAGCTCAGAGTGATTATTTCCGATGTTAACCTCGCAGTGCTTGGAATTCGTTTGTGTGGGTGTATAGAATAACCTGGCTAGTTACTGTAACCGCAGACCGTCTCGGGGCGCGGATCCGGGGGAAGCCCCGTGTGACCGTGTCACAGTGAACTCCGGCCCCGTTCGTCAGAGCCCATTACCAGACCCAGCTGCGGTGCTCCGGTCTGGGTGCACGTGAGAACACTTACTGGTGGCTGCGCGCCGGCCAGGCCGGCTCTTAACCGCCCGAGTGTAACGGTTGCCTTTTTACGGACAGAGGCCCAGTTAGCACAACTGTTTCTGCGCTCACGCAGGACCTGAGGAACCGCGTGGAAACCATTCGTTCACCCAGCTATAACGGCTGCAGGACAAGCTGCGCCAGCAAAGCCCTCAGGCCATTTCCTGCCGCTGCCACGCGTGTAGTCCCGCAAACCCACGGGCAGTTCGTTTCGCGCTCGCGGCGCAGCTCCTCCGTCAAAGCCCCTTCGCTACCGTGAAGCCACCCCGGCCCCCCGAGTCCCGTTCGAAAGGGGCGGCGGGAGGTGTCCGGGCGGCGCCCGGTGTCCGGGAGCGGCCGCAGGAGCTCGCGGAGAGCCGGGCTGCTCCGAGCGCGCGTGCGGCACGCCGCGCGCCCTGCCGGGAGGCTGCCAGGCGCTGCCGCGCGCCTCCGCCTCGCGCCCGCACGAGCGGGAGAGAAGCGTGAGAAGCCGCGCGCGCTCCCTCAGGGCCCGGGCAGGCGCCTCGCGCCTCCACAGCAGCCCTTCTC